>UESW01004033.1:1238495-1269120 GCA_900491605.1 Calamus simplicifolius
TCAGCTCTGAGTCTTCACCCCAAAATATCATACAATTGTTCAAGCAACAATCGATCTCTTATTAACTGGAAGCCCAAGCCCACGCAACACTTCTTTGTTCGTAAAAACTGTCTGCGGCAACATTATCATTTGGCAGAATTTCTTTGATTAACTCAGCTACAGAATTGAACGCCTTTTCTGATAATCGATGTTCTGCCTTAATATTCAACATTCGAGCAGCTGTAGAGAACTGGGAATGACCCTCACACCCAGGATACAATTCTTGATTGGCAGCACTCAACATATCGTAAAATTGTTGTGCTTCTGGGTTGGTTCTTCATAAATGTATTCTGATTGAAGTCATTACCCGATGCATTCATAACCATTTGTTCATATGTGTTTAAATTCACAAATGGTTCTTCTACGGGAATTGACTCTTGTTCGCCTATAACAACTGCTGGAATATCCTCTGGTTCACCATGACAGTACCAAACATAGTAATCAGGCACAAAACCCTTCTTACACAAATGCACCTTAACAGTTTCCACATCTCTGTAGGCTTTATTCTGACACCTGTGGAAGTTGCATGGGCACCTAATCCTAGGCCCATCCATCCATTCAGGTTGGCTACATGCAAATGCGATAAACTCTTCCAATCCATTCAGAAAATCTGGATTCAGCAAGCCATCTTTTATCCTTGCATACATCCATGAGCGAGTCCCGCTCATTTTTGTCCGACTTGTACAAAGTCTGGTAAAGCATTAATTAAAACCAAAAAATAAAACTATATTAGTATTAATACATATATATCTAAATTATTTATTGGGCACAACTAATTAAGGTTAATTACAACCAATTAAATCATTTATAAGTACGCAAATAATTTAGATATATTTATGTACTAATATAATTACAACCAATTGCTAGGAAGGACCGATGCATAGGTTAATGGCTAAAGAGAGGGCTTGAGTTTGTGTCCGGCCATAAGGCGATGCGTTTAGTCATTAGACTTCACAAAAATTCAAGTGTCTTAAATAATTCTACCTTAACTCTATGTCTACAAGGTAAGGCCCTATCCCATTCAAGAATATTTTTTGTGATATGTTATTCTGCTATTAATTATCATCGATCGGCAACATTGAAATTTCGGCAGCATTTCCTCATATGTTCTCCTAGATGTGTGGTATATAAGCCACACTAGGAGAACGTATGAGGAAATGCAAACCGAAATCTCACCCCACGATGATTACTAGCAGACTAACATGTCACAAAAATATTCCCAAACTGTCCACCAGGACAATTTGAGAATTTGCAAGACTAAGGCTTACAAATTCTCAAACGGGTCTAAAGGTTAATAAGTGCTGTGATTATTAAAGTCCGAAGACAATCGAACTTATGCTTGTTATTCTTAACATCTTGCGAATACTAAAATGTAAATCATTGAAACTAGTAATTTGTTGCTGAAAATTAAATAATATAACAACAAAACATTTTATTTAGCATTTCAAAATGTAATGCATCATTAAGTTTGCAGCAAAATATAAATAATCAAAACATAACAAATGTAAATGAGTATAAATGCACAAATACTATTGTCATAAACATTCTGCTAAAATTAATTATTGCATAAATAATATGTAAATTAAATAAACATTCTGCTTAAATTAAGAAAAAATTTATTTTTTTTTTCCCAGGGGGGCGGGGGTTTCCCCCCTCCCCCCTGCTGTGACCCCAAAAATTTTTTTTTTCTTTTTTTCACAGTGGCCTGGCCACCGTGGCCAGGCCACTGCCGGCCATGGCAACAACCGTGGCCGAACAAGATAACAAAGGGGGGGCGGGGGGGTTTCCTCCCCTCCCCGGCCCCATGTTATAAATTTTTTTTTTTTTTTTCATTACAGTGGCCTGGCCACCAAGGCCAAGCCACTGCGGCCCCGGAGAAGACGGGCGGACAAGAAAAGAAAGGGGGTGCGGGGGGTTTCCCCCCCTCCCCCCTGCTATGACCCTAATATTTTGTTTTTTTTTTTCTTCTTCACATTGGCCTGGCCACCGTGGCCGGACAAGATAACAAAGGGGGGGGGGGGGGGGGCGGGGGGTTCCTCCCCTCCCCCCCCTGTTTAAAAAAAAAATTTTTTTTTTTTTTATATCAGTGGCCTGGCCACCACCGTGGCCAGGCCACTGCCGGCCACGGCAGCGGCCGTGGCCGGAGAAGACGGCCACGGCAGCGGCCGTGGCCGCCTTGTCCGGCCGCGGCCACGGCCGTGAAAACAAAGGGGGGCGGGGGGGGTTTCCTCCCCTCCCCCCTGTTAAAAAAAAAATTTTTTTTTTTAAAACAGTGGCCTGGCCACCACCGTGGCCAGGCCACTGCCGGCCACGGCAGCGGCCGTGGCCGGAGAAGACGGCCACGGCAGCGGCCGTGGCCGCCTTGTCCGGCCGCGGCCACGGCCGTGAAAACAAAGGGGGGGCGGGGGGGGTTTCCTCCCCTCCCCCCTGTTAAAAAAAAAATTTTTTTTTTTAAAACAGTGGCCTGGCCACCACCGTGGCCAGGCCACTGCCGGCCACGGCAGCGGCCGTGGCCGGAGAAGACGGCCACGGCAGCGGCCGTGGCCGCCTTGTCCGGCCGCGGCCACGGCCGTGGCCACGGCCGTGAAAACAAAGGGGGGGCGGGGGGGGTTTCCTCCCCTCCCCCCTGTTTAAAAAAAAATTTTTTTTTTTTTATATCAGTGGCCTGGCCACCACCGTGGCCAGGCCACTGCCGGCCACGGCAGCGGCCGTGGCCGGAGAAGACGGCCACGGCAGCGGCCGTGGCCGCCTTGTCCGGCCGCGGCCACGGCCGTGGCCACGGCCGTGGAAACAAAGGGGGGCGGGGGGGGGTTTCCTCCCCTCCCCCCTGTTAAAAAAAAAATTTTTTTTTTTAAAACAGTGGCCTGGCCACCACCGTGGCCAGGCCACTGCCGGCCACGGCAGCGGCCGTGGCCGGAGAAGACGGCCACGGCAGCGGCCGTGGCCGCCTTGTCCGGCCGCGGCCACGGCCGTGGCCACGACCGTGGAAACAAAGGGGGGGCGGGGGGGGTTTTCCTCCCCTCCCCCCTGTTAAAAAAAAAAATTTTTTTTTTTTAAAACAGTGGCCTGGCCACCACCGTGGCCAGGCCACTGCCGGCCACGGCAGCGGCCGTGGCCGCCTTGTCCGGCCGCGGCCACGGCCGTGGCCACGGCCGTGGAAACAAAGGGGGGGCGGGGGGGGGTTTCCTCCCTCCCCCCTGTTAAAAAAAAAATTTTTTTTTTTAAAACAGTGGCCTGGCCACCACCGTGGCCAGGCCACTGCCGGCCACGGCAGCGGCCGTGGCCGGAGAAGACGGCCACGGACCTGCCGTGGCCGGAGAAGACGGCAGCAGGTTAAAAAAAAAAAAACATAAAAAAAAATTTTTTTTGGATTTTTGGGGCTAACCTTTGTGGGTAGCCGGAGTAGGAGGAGATCCTCGGGGGGGCTGGGAGTCGGAGGAGATCGCCGGCGTTTCGGGGGGGCTGGGAGTCACGGCGGCGGCGGCTAGGTCAGACCGGAAGGAGGAAAGAAGAAAGGGGGGGTTTAAATATAGGCAATTAGCGACGCCAATTTGGCGTCGCTAATTGCGTCGCAATAAATTTTTTTTTTTTTTTTCTTAGCGACGCACGTGGGCGTCGCTAATCCATCATTAATAAATGAAAAAAATACTTTTATGAAAATATAGCGACGCCAATAAATGCGTCGCTAAAGAGTCGCTAAATTGGCGCCATCACCTGGCGGGAAAAATAATTTTATTTTCTAATAATTGCGTCGCTAAGGCGTCGCAATATTTTTTTAATAATTTAAATTGATTAATAAAAAAAGTTATTACATATTTGCGACGCAATAAGTGCGTCGCAATTATTTTTAAAATATTTTTAAATGAAAATATTTAAATTTATTATAATAATTGCGATGACAAATTGCATCGCAAATATTTTTTAATATTTTAATCAGTTATATGTATTCTAATAATATTGCGACACATATATTTTGTCGCAATATTTATTTATATTTTTTTAAAGTGTGTCGCTAAGGCATCGCAAGCTATTTGTTAATATTTATAAATGATATATTTATAATTAATGTTAATAATTACGACGATAAATTGCATCACAATTTATTCTATAAAATTTTTAATGATCCTGATCGGCCACGACCTATCTCGGACAGTTGCAATCCGTCAGAGATCGGCGACGATCCGACGGTAGCGATCGATCCAAGCCCTGATCCCTATCGGCCACGACCGATCTCGGACCGTGGCGATCCGTCCGAGATCGGCGACGATCCAACGGTTGCGATCGATCCAAGCCCTGATCTCGATCGCGACGACCGATCTCGGACCGTGGCGATCCGTCCGAGATCGGCGATGACCGATCGCGGACCGCGGCTATCGGTCCGATCGGCAAAGGTCCGATGGTTGCGATCGATCCAAGCCCTGATCCCGATCGGCCACATCCTATCTCGGACAGTTGCAATCCGTCCGAGATCGGCGACGATCCGATGGTTGCGATCGATCCAAGCCCTGATTCCGATCGGCGACGACCGATCGCGGACCACGGCTATCGATCCGATCGGCAAAGGTCCGACGGTTGTGATCAATCCAAGCCCTGATCCCGATCGGCCACGACCTATCTCGGACAGTTGCAATCCGTCCGAGATCGGCGACGATCCGACGGTTGCGATCGATCCAAGCCCTGATCCCGATCGGCGACGACCGATCGCGGACCGCGGCAATCGGTCCGATCGGCAAAGGTCCGACGGTTGTGATCAATCCAAGCCCTGATCCCCGATCGGCCACGACCTATCTCGAACAGTTGCAATCCGTCCGAGATCGACGACGATCCGACTGTTGCGATCGATCCAAGCCCTGATCCCGATCGGCAACGGTCGATCTCGGACCGTGGCGATCCGTCTGAGATCAGCGACGATCCAACGGTTGCGATCGATCCAAGCCCTGATCTCGATCGGCGACGACCGATCTCGGACCGTGGCAATTGGTCTGATCGACAAAGATACGACGGTTGCGATCGATCCAAGCCCTGATCCCGATCGGCCACGACCGATCTCGGACCGTGGCGATCCGTCCGAGATCGGCGACGATCCAACGGTTGCGATCGATCCAAGCCCTGATCCCGATCGGCCACGACCGATCTCGGACCGTGGCGATCCGTCCGAGATCGGCGACGATCCGACGGTTGCGTTCGATCCAAGACCTGATCTCGATCGGCGACGACCGATGCAATATTTGCGTCGCAATTATTGCATCGCAATATTTGCGTCGCAATATTAAAATTTAAAATATTTAATTCTGCTACAAAAAATTGCGACGCAAATCTTGCGTCGCAATATTTTTAATGATATAAAAAATTAATTTAAAAATATTGCGACGCAATATTTGCGTCGCAATATTAAAAATTTAAAATATTTAATTCTGCTAAAAACATTGCGACGCAAATATTGCGTCGCAATATTTGTATTAATATTTTATTTCGTAAAAATTTAATTTAAAAATATTGCGACGCAATATTTGCGTCGCAATATTAAAAATTAAATTTTTTTAAATTCTGCTAAAAACATTGCGACGCAAATATTGCGTCGCAATATTTTATTGATATTTATATTTCATAAAAAAAATTTAAAAATATTGCGACGCAATATTTGCGTCGCAATATGAAAAATTAAATTTTTTAATTCTGCTAAAAACATTGCGATGCAAATATTGCGTCGCAATATTTTTATTGATATTTATATTTCATAAAAAATTAATTTAAAAATATTGCGACGCAATATTGCGTCGCAATATTTTTAATGATATTTATAATTCATTAAAAATTAATTTAAAAATATTGCGACGCAATATTGCATCGCAATATTAAAAATTTAAAACATTGCGACGCAAAATTGCATCGCAATATTTTATTGATATTTATATTCATAAAAATTAATTTAAAAATATTGCGACGCAATATTTGCGTCGCAATATTAAAAATTTAATTTTTTAATTCTGCTAAAAACATTGCAACGCAAATATTGCATCGCAATATTTTTTATTGATATTTATATTTTAAAAAATTAATTAAAATATTGCGACGCAATATTTGCGTCGCAGTATTAAAAATTAAAATATTTAATTCTGCTAAAAATATTGCGACGCAAAATATTGCGTCGCAATATTTTTAATACTATTTATACCTCATAAAAAATTAATTTAAAAATATTGCGACGCAATATTTGCGTCGCAATATTAAAAATTTAATTTTCTTAATTCTGCTAAAAACATTGCGACGCAATATGGCGTCGCAATATTTTTATTGATATTATATTTTATAAAAAATTAATTTAAAAATATTGCGACGCAATATTTGCGTCGCAATATTAAAAATATAATTTTTTTGGATTTTTTGGTTAATTGAGTCGCTGATGAGTCGCTAATGCGTCGCAATATTTTGTTGTCACAAAGGCGTCGCAAAGTGGTCGCAATTTAGCGACGCAATTTTGCGTCGCTAAATTTGCGTCGCTATTTCAGTATTTCTTGTAGTGGCCAATCAGCTTCAGTCAATGTAAATCTTAATCCAAGCTCATTAATATAAGTACTTAATAAGTTCTTATATGGATATGTATCATGTATCATGGTATAGGTACTATTTCAACGAGTTATTACATCAAGTTTAAAATTTTTAAAACGTTTACCATGATATACACAAAATTGTTTAAATTCTTGAAGTCTTGACCTTGAAGCATGAATAAAAGAAACTACATTTCTAATTTTTGAAATAACATCTTGAATTATGTTCATGCCAGATTGAGCAGAAAGATTTAATATATGATATGCATATCTAATATGAAATAATTGTCCATCTAAAAGGGGATGCAAAGAGTCATTTAATAATGCAATAGCAGAATTATTATTAGATGCATTATCAAAAGTAATTGATATTATTTTATTATTAATATATGAGCATACGGTTTTGATAAATAATATTTGAAATTTGTTGTCCTAAATGCGGAAAATCTAAAGCACAAAAAGTAATAATTCGTTTATTTAATTGCCAATCATTATCAATATATTGAGCAGTAATAGCAATAAAACAATTACCTACATATGCCAACCAAATATCAGAAGTTAAAGAAATTCTAGCATTTAAATTTGAGAGCCTTTCAGTTAAACTTTGTTTCATTGCTAAAAAGTTTTGTCATAGCCACTCTTCTAAAGGTATAGCTACTAGTTCTTCTATAAGCAGGTTATAGGCCTAATTAAACATATCTTTCAAAATTATAAGATTCTGATAAACTAAAAGGTAATTTATCTTGAACTATCTATCTTACCAGTAATTTTCTTGATTTTCATGGTTATATGCAAAATTACCTACAAGTGATCCCTCTTATATATTAAGGACACATTGCTGACGGGAATCATGCATCCTATGACTCTCTTGATGTCTTTTTAAAATGTCATGTTCCCCCAGTACTAGAACAACTGTAAAGTTTGCACATTTTTTACATTTTGCTTTATAGACTCCATCAACCATAATTCTATCGAAATCAATCCAAACATTACTAGTCCTCTTATGAGAAGAGGTTTGGCATTCACTGACACTGGCTCTAGATGGAACTTGGAGTTGGGATTGGGGTTGGGGTCCTTGGGATTAGTTTCCTCACCCTCAGAAAAAGGGTGCATGTTAAAATTACTTTCGTTAAAAGATGTCATATCTAAAATTTTTAATTAATAAATAAAAAAATAAAAACTAACCCATAAAAAGGAATTGAGAAAAGATCAGAGGTGGAGGCGTGGAGCCGAAATTTGTGAGCTTCCTCTTGCGCTCTCGCCTCTCAACAAGAAGTGACCTTGTAGCACTTGACTACTTGCTTGAGCACTTGCCACTTGTAAGAACACTTGCAAACTAAAAATTAAATTGCTAATCTACTAGAGCACTTGCTAGAAGAGAGAAATAGTAGTAATAGAGAAGAGTTGGTTTGGTATGGTAAGAATGTGGGAGAAATGGGCTATTTATAGAAGTCCCAATTTTTTTTTCAAAACTACCCTTTGATATAGCCGTTATATGACTGTTGGGAGGGATAAAATGGTCTAAACCATATAGCCGTTTGGCACCAGAGCCGTGCCTTGGCATGGCTCAGCCATGCTGGGTTAGGCACGGTCCAGCCGTGCCATGCCTAGCACGGCTCAGGAGCTGTGTCAGGCATAGCTCGTGACCTAAAATGAGCTACGGGTCGTGTCGAGTCTAAATTTTTTTCATTGCCGCGCCTAGCATGGCTCGTTTGTTAATGGATCGTGCCAAGCATGACATAATAATTCTAAAAGCACGATGAACCTGTATCGTACTATATCAAGCATGACCTAGTACCCGCTTATAATCCCGCCTTTAGATTTCATCTTCGCCCAAAAACCCGGTCGTGTAGCCAACGTGACTCTCCACAGCTGCCAATAATGCCTTTAGGTCACCCCGCCATGCCAACTCCTCTCAGAAGGTCGCCAAGATTGCGTCTATGACAACGAAGGAATACTTAAATAACTAATTCTGCACCAGCTTGTACCTTTGATCTTAGGAAACCCATGACCAATAGAGTTGTCACATCATGGTGAACTTGTATTGGGAGGGGGGGGGGGGGGGGGGGGGGGGGGGGGGTACAGAAAGCAGGCGCCTGGACTAGGGCCAACGAGTCCAAGTTGGAATCAATGACGTGGAGCACTAGTGGAGCTTTTGTCCTCTTTGAATCCCTAAAGTAATCCATGATACGGCCTACCCAGTTGACAGAGGAGCAAAGGGGCGGGGGGGGGGGGGGGGGGATCAGACGTCAGCCATCTTTGACCCTGCTCCCCTGGAATCTTAACAAGAAGTTGTCTTCCACGTCATTTTCTGAGCCATCAACTGCATGTAAGGCTTATCAACTATATAGCCACTTATATTTAATAGAACAATATTTACAATTCTGATATACCTTCAGAAGATAAGCCCCATTAGTACTATCCTTATCATAAATACTCTGATAAATGGATACACTTCAAGTCTTATAGACTTCAGATAAGTCTTATAGACTCCGAGCATCATCATCATGAGATTTTAATTACTCAGATCAGATGAGCTTCAAAAGTCATCATCCATCATAAAGCTTCAATTACCCAAATCAATTAGGCTCAAAAAGTCATCATCCAGCACCAATCATCCAGATCAGATGGGACAGTTTCCAAGCTTCTCAAGCAAGTCTTACAGACTAAAAAGACCATAAAATGGGTAAGAGTGACCCCCGATCAGGTAACACAATATCCCTCTCTCTTTTGAGCTTTTTCAAGCTCACGGCTGTTGCCCAAAGTACTGATTTGAGCATCTGAGGGTCCTCGCTAGAATCTTTGGTTTTCGGAACTTCTTGCAGATCCCGGGCTCGCTGGAGAGGACAATTGAACGCTCGCGGACGTTCTAGGGGGGTAATCTGGCTGCAACACATACTTAATGAACTAGTAACTCAGTAAGTATGTTTTACCTTATGTTAGATTAAGTGTATAGTGTATACAAAATGCTAATTTATATATAATATATTTGCTTGTCACAAAATAAAAATAATTCTTCCTAGTTCAATATGTAATTTCACAAAGAGCATGCTTATCAAAATATGATTTTATTTTCAAAATATGTGATGTATTGATTCAAAAATGCCATTTATATTTCTTTTATATTGTTGACCTCATATTTATTTTAATAAAATGCAAAATAATTAAGTATTGTGATAATATTATCTCTATCAAGTTCAATCAATTTCAGGCTATTCATCATGGAACAATGCGCTTCCTTTAGCCCAAGGTATAGTATGATTCATAATGTAAGGTAATGCAGTATTGTATAAATATGCTTGCTATCATTATATTACTCTTAAATGTTAAACTCACTAGACGATTTTTAATACATTCTATGTTCTACAGTCCATTCTACGAAATGACTTTAAGTTTAATTATATTTGCATTGTCTTAAATTAGATTCAATTATCATACAAGTTTCTATTTATAATTCTATGATATCTTGAATCTATATTTGATTGCCTTCGGTTTGACTTCAGTTGCCTTCGGTTTGACTTCGGTTTGCCTTCAGTTGCCTTCGATTGCTGGCTTACTTAGCTTGCATTTGTTTATCTAACAGCTGGTTCCTTATGATTGGATTATTGGAATGCCCTCTTACTTTAGAAGTTGGAATGCTAGTCTCTGGAGTTAGCAAGCTAATTTGAAATGGTCTCTTGGCATGCTAATTTTAAAATGGTCTCTGCCGATTCCCTGTGACTTACTCTTGGCATTCTAATTGTTGAAGTTGGCATGCTAATTTTGAAATGGTCTCTGCCGATTCCCTGTGACTTACTCTTGGCATTCTAATTGTTGGAGTTGGCATGCTAATTTTAAAATGGTCTCTGCCAATTTTTTGTGACCTATTCTTGGCATTCTAATTGATGGGATTGGCATGCTACTTTTGAAATGCTCCCTGCCGGTTCCCTATACAAATTTTTCTGGCATGCTAACGGTTGCTTTTTGGCATGCTAAGCTTAAAGGTTCGGTTGGTTGCTTTTTGGAATCCAAGTTGGAATGTCAATTTTCCTCTAGTTTGCTAGTTTTTGATTTTTTGGAATGTTGCTTCACGGCTGTTACCGTTTCAAATCCTATTTTCATCTGTTTGAGCAAAAAAAAATTTGTGCTCTCTCTCTCTTTCTCCTCTATTTCACAACGGCTATTTCCTGATGTTTTGTTATAAATAGTGGAGATGAACAGTGTTTTGAGAGAGAAAAAAATAGTAAAAAGAGAAATATATAAGATAGTGATTTTGAAAAAGAAAAATTAGAAAAATATCAGTGGAAAATATTAAGAAAAAAATTATTTGAAAGAGAGATTTGTTAGAGAAATGTTGGAGTATTGCTTTGATTATTTTCAAGCCACCGAAATTCATTTATTGCTGATTTCTTGAAGTGGTCTTAAAGCTCCATCTACCCTTATTAAAGAGTATTCAAAGCTATCTTGAAGGCTTCTCATTTGTTGCTGCGCCATTAAAGTAAGAAGCCACTTCAAATCAAGCTCTTCAAGTTGATAAGTATTCTTATTGTTTAATCTGCTCATTTATTAGGATGATTTTCATTGAAATGCTTCCAAGCTTTGAATCTGATGGATTCCACATTTCATCTTCTTTAGATTCATGTTCGGCATGTCATCTCATATCAGCAGCTATAGCCTTAGATCTGTATAATCTCTGCAGGCGTGGAGTAAGAGGAAAGTAATGCATCCTCTTGTAAGATACACTTTTTCTCCTACTTGTACTAGCTCCCCCTTCATCATTGGTGTACCTCGATTACCTATAAATCTTACACCATCTCAGTTCTAATTCTTCACCCCAATATATCATACAATTGTTCAAGCAACAATCGATCTTATTAACTGGGAGCCCAAGGCCACGCAACAACTTTTCGTTGAGTAAAAACTGTCTGCTACAATATTAACATTTGGCAAAACTTCCTTTATTAACCCAGCTATAGCATTGAACACCTTTTCTGATAATCGATGTTCTGCCTTAATATTCAACAACCGAGCAGCCATAGACAACTGGGAATGACTCTTACAACCATGATACAATTTTTGATTTATAGCACGCAACATATCATAAAATTATTGTGCATCTGGATTTGGTTCTTCCATAAATGTATTCGGATTGAATTCATTACCCGATGCATTCATCACCATTTCTTCATATGTGTTTAAATTCATAAATGGTTCATCAACAGAATTGACACTTGTTGGCTTGTGACAGCTGCACCCATTTCCTTTGTTTCACCATGACAGTTCAAACATCGTACCCAAGAATAAATTCCTTTTTACACAAATGCACCTTTACAGGTAAGCTTTATTCTGACACCTGTGTAAGTTGCAGGGGCACCTAATCCTTGGCCTATTCATCCATTCAGGTTGGCTACATGCAAATGCAATAAATTCTTCTAATCCATTCAGAAAATCTGGATTAAGCAAGCCATCTTTTATCTTTACATCCACGTGCGAGCCCTGCTCATTTTTGACCAACTTATACAATTTCTGATAAACCATTAAAGGAAACAATAATATAAAACTATATTAGCATTAGTAAATATATAACTAAATTATTTCTTTTACACATCTAAGGTAAATAACAACTATTTAAATCATTTATAATAAAAAAATAATTTATTTTAATGATTGCAACCAATTGATTAGGCCAGACCAGGGCTAAGGTCCCTGCCCTGCAAGGCTGGACCACGGGAGGTTTATTCAATCATGAGACTTCACAAGTATGCAAGTATCCTAAATTAATTCTACCTTTACTTCATATCTAAAAGGTAAGGCCCTATCCCATTCAAGATTATTTTCTATGATATATTATTTGCTATTAATTATTATTATTTACGTTGAAATTTCAGCAGTATTTTTCATATGTTCTCCTAAATGTGTGGCATATATGCCACACTAGGAGAACGCATGAGAAAATACAAACTGCAATCTCAACCAACGATAACTAATAGCAGGCTAACATATTGCAAAAATAATCTCAAACTGTCCGCTAGGATAATTTGAGAATTTGCAAGACTAAGTCTTGCAAATTCTTAAACGGGTCTAAAGGTTAGTGCTGTAAGAAATAATATACAATTCCAAAGACAATCAAACTTATGCTTGTGAAAAAGTTTTTTTTGTATATTATACGTATTTTGATAGTGGTCTATAATCACTAACTTCTTAAGATTATTATGTCCAAGATATAACCTTAATCTAATATTTATGCATAGTATTATCCAATAATACTATGGTTTTAAAATTAGACAGGCTGGGCTGGATATTTTCATAAGACATCAACAATGAGACATATGATATGCCACGTAATCCTTAATTGTAATTCTAAAAATTATGTAAAACCTCAATATGCTCACATAATACATCTATTAAAGCCATAGCCATATCATAACCAAAATAACGTATCTCAATATATCATGTTCTTGTATCTTAAATCAAAGTCAAAACCATTTCATAACAAAAATAAGATGCAACAATATATATAAGAACTTCATCAATAAACTCATGCATAGTTTAACATGCTGAGAAATTCAACAATAAATATATAAAATATGAAGGCATACAAGATATATTTTATATATTACATAATGATAGATGTGGAACTCCTATCTCGATCGCTAATCCCAATTAATCTCTTCAACAAAATCAATCAATCATTGATTACCTATAATTAAACATAAATAATAATTAATTTACTAAAATTCATAATTGCAAAAATTACCATTTTACCCTTATAGCCTACATTTTAAAAATTACCAATTGACCCTTCTACCAAGGTTAATTATGGCTTAATTAATTTACTATAAAAACTACTAATTAATCATTTAGAAATTTATTTAATTAATTTACTATCAGAACCATTAATTAGCTAATATTACAATAATGTTATATTGCAATCATTATTTATTAGAATACCATAATTTCTTATACTATATTACAATACTATAAACTAATATATCTTAATATTATTATAATATGATATTGTTAATATAATAGTACTATATTATAATAAAATTATTACATAATAATTATATTATTACAAACAATATCATAATATAATTATTAATTATTACCTAATTATAATATGTAATAAAAAATATATAATATGATATTATAATATATTACGCATCACTAATTTGGCAGGATAAGGCCGGATAAGGTGGGAATATAGCGATGCATAAAAAATGCATCGCTATTTAGCGACACAATTATGCATCGCTAAATATTAATATTATATAATGTTATATTATATATTAATTATTATAGTATATAATAATTAATATTATATAGTGATAATTTTATATATTGATATATTATAATCTATGCCGCTCATTTTTTATAATGCCGCTCGTTTCGCTGGAGCCCCCGGGGTGAGGTGGGTGGCCGTGATGTTCCTTGGCCGCTTCCTTCGGGAGCCTTCCATGGGCGGCGCTCCTACCCCTTGCTCCCCTCCTCCGTCCTCGGCGGCGCTTCGATCTCTTATCGCGGGTTACCTCCCTGGTGGCCGATCAAAGGGTCGGCATGGCCTTGCCCACTCCCGTCTTCCTTCAAATCCGAAGACGGATAGGGGCCTATCATGGTGGTGACGGGTGATAGAGAATTAGGGTTCGATTATGAAAAGGGAGCCTGAGAAATGGCTACCACATCCAAGGAAGGCAACAGGAGCGCAAATTACCCAATCCTGACATGGAGAGGTAGTGACAATAAATAATAATACCGGCCGGCTCTTCGAGTCTGGTAATTAGAATGAGTACAATCTAAATCCCTTAACAAGGATCCAATGGAGGGCAAGTCTGGTGCCAGCAGCCATGGTAATTCCAGCTCCAATAGCGTATATTTAAGTTGTTGCAGTTAAAAAGCTTGTAGTTGGACTTTGGGCTGGGCTGACTGATCCGTCCCATGGTACGGTGTGCACCGGCAGCCCCATGGTATGCTCGAATGGTCGACTACAAGGTCCTATTCGGGATCAACGCTACCTTCATCCGATCCATGCCTTTGTATCGAGAATGCAGTCTAAACCCTAAACCCTAAAAACCCTAAACCCTAAAACCCTAATTAAACCCTAAAACCATAAAACCCTAAACCTTAAACCCTAAACCCTAAAACCCTAAACCCTGAAAACATAAAATCCTAAAACCCTAAACCCCAAACCCTAAAACCCTAAACCCTAAAAATATAAAACCCTAAAACACTAAACCCTAAACCTAAAATTCCAAAAACCCAAAACCCCTAAAACCCTAAAACCCAAAACCCTAAAACCCTAAAACCCTAAACCCCTAAAACCCCTAAAACCCTAAAACCCCAAAACCCTAAACCCTTAAACCCTAAACCCTTAAACCCTAAACCCTAAACCTAAACCCTAAAATTAAACCCTAAACCCTAGCTAAAACCCTAAAACCCTAAACCCTAGCTAAAACCCTAAACCCCTAAACACCTAAAACCCTTAATCCCTGAACCCTGAATCCCTGAACCCTTAAACCCTGAACCCCCCTGAACCCTGAACCCTAAACCCTAAAAACCCTAAATAGTGATGCATAAAAACCCTAAACCCTAAAACCCTAAGCCCTAAAATCCTATTTAGCGATGCATCAAAATGCCTCGCTAAATAGCGATGCATTATGGTGCGTCGCTAAATAGCAACGCATTTAATGCGTCACTAACTAGCGATGCATTATGAGTCGCTAAAAAGCGATGCAATCAATGCGTCACCATTTAGCGACACATTAATGCATCGCTAAATAGCGATGCATAACTATGTGTCGCTAAATAGTGACTCATTTTGGTGCATCGCTATTTAGCAACGCATTAATGAGTCGCTATTTAGCGACGCACAATTATGCATCGCTAACTAGCGATGCATTTTTATGCATCGCTAATAGAGTTGCTATTTAGCGATTGATTTTTTTGGGAGTCGCTAAATGCGTCGCTATTTAGCGACTGATTTAATGCGTTGCTAAATGGAGATGAATTCGTCACTATTTCATCGTAGATTTCATGGGTCGCAATTGCATTACAATTCTGTCGTTATTTTGTGATGAATATTTGCGTCGCTAAGTTGCATCGCTATTTCTTAATTTTCTTGTAGTGGGAGCATCTTATATCAAACATTCTATTACTTGTGCTTTGATTTGTTTCACATTTGTGAAATGTGATTAGATAGAGGTCTATCTGGATTTGTATCTGTAAGGCTTACTTATGCCCAAAATAAGTGTGCTAACTAGGTTGGCTAGTGGTGATTAGTAAAAATACCCAAGGTGGTCTTGGAGAGTGGATGTAGGTGCAGGGTTGGTACCAAATAACTATAAATATTGTGTTTGATTATGATATTTTTCTATGATTGTTTGCATATTGGATTCACTTCACTCTACGTTACTTATTTGCAAAAGAAATATAAGTGCACATTCTTGATAACCGATTTAGATTTTAAGAAACCCAATTCACCCCCTCTCTTAGGTTGCTAGATCTAGGCAACATATAGATATTTTTGAAATCCACCCTATCTAGTCTTTTGCAATTATGATCCTAATTAGCCCCTTTGTAAGACCCAAAAGAGAAAGGGTCTTAAATATAAAGCATGATAATGAATGTTCATACACCAGTGATCAACTCCATGGATTAAGTATTTCTTTTTTCCATCCAACTCAATTCAACTCAACTCAAGTCATCAAATTAAGCAATAATAATCCCAATTAAGATTTCCCAAGATTTCCTTCTATTTGAACCAATTAGTAATCAGATTTTATTTTGCATTTGATAATTAGTAGTTAAAGCAACATATTTATTACTTTTATCGCTAATTGATGTGAATCAAAATAACTACTTAAGGTCTATGTGGGTTTGACCCTTACTCCTACTACTCTACATAGTAATAAGAATTAAGGTAATTAAATCGGTGTGCTGCGACACGCATCAGATTTTTGGTATTCATCTTTTGCATCTAAAGTGATGAATTGAAATTCATTATCCATCATGTGTTTTGAGCAACCGCTATCCAAGTATCATTTTCTTTTAATTGCTTGGGTTGCAAGACACACTTGCATACACAAATTTAAGTTTTGCTTTTGGATACCCAAGCTTTTTTTGGTCCTTTGGGGTTAGTTAAAATAGTTTCTTTTGAAACCCATATTTTTCTAACATTTTGTGTGTGATATATATTCTTTGTATTCAAATTTACCACATTTAAAATATATAATTTTTGTAGAACCATCAGCATGCGTGTAAATATTTTTTAAAAACTTTTATCTTTTTAAAGGATCATATTCGAGTCTGGCTTTATTGTAAATAGTACTTTGACTATTAAGAATCATTTATAATTTATTTGAGCTCAAAGTAAATTTTATATAATAGGTTTTAATCTATCTACTCTTTTTTAAATCTTGATTTTTCTTAAGCAAGGATTCATTTTCTTTTGAAATTCTTTCTTTTTCAAGACTTAGATTTTTGATATCATTCTTCAATTCTTTATTTTTTGAACTTAAGTTTGTAAAATCAGCAAGCAATTCATAAAATGCACCATGTAGTTCATCAAAAGTAAAGTCATTTAGGATGATAGGACTTACCTTATTTTCATCTGCCATGAAGCATACATTTGTGACTTTATTTTTTCTTCCTTTTCGGAGCTTGTAACTTTACTATCACTCCAAGTTGCTACCATGGCTTTTTTTTTATTCTTTTAGGCCTTTTTTCAATAAAGGACATTCTGATCTGATATGTCTCGACTTCTTACACTCGTAACATATAAGAGGTTGATTTTTCTTCTTTTCTTTGCTATGTTCTCTTTTATGAATTGTTTCCTTCTTCTTCTAAATTTTTTTTTCTCATAAATTTCTTAAACTTTCAGAAGATAAGTGTCATTTCATCATCCTCCTCACTGTCACTACTTGTCTCCTCACTTTCATCACTTGTGTAGCACTCTTTAAAGCCATAGTCATTTTCTTCTTTGACTTATCTTTATCAATATGTTGTCGCTACTAAAGCCATGAGTCATCAATGAACCAATTAATTCTTGAAATGATAGTTGAGGTCCTTGGCTTCTTGAATTACAGTAAGTTTGGCCTCCCAAGACTTAGGCAAGGATCTCAAAATCTTTATAACAAGATCATCATTAGTATAAGAATTTTTTAGACTTTTTAGCCCATTAATAATGTCGATAAACCTTGTAAATATATCAGTAATATTTTTCAGCAGAATCTATTTTGAATAATTCATATTTAGGAACAAGCATATTTAACTTGAATTTCTTGACTTGATTTGTACTCTCATGGATGACTTCAAGTCTATCCCAAATTTTCTTAGCAGAAATGCAAGTTGAAATTCGATTAAATTTATTTGCGTCAAGTGAACAATAAAGCACATTTATGGCTTTAACATTCACTTGAGCCATCATTTTATCTTGCTGACCATTTGTCTTGATAGTGGGTGTGTGAGGGCCATTGATTATGATTCCCTATAAATCATAATCTAGTGCTTGGATGAAAATTTTTATCAGTGCTTTTTAATAAGTGTAGTTTATTTCATTGAACAAAGGTGGTCTATTAGTTAACTTTCTCTTACTCAAAACTGATCCCATTTGGATTGCTAATGATCTTTGGCTCCAAGCTTGTCAAAGCAAAAAATTAAGAGCATGCTGCTCTGATACTTCTTGTTGCCCAGATATAGAAACCCAAGAGAAGGGATGAATTTGTATTTTAAAATTAATTGCGCAGATATGTTCTTTTAGCTCATAATCTAATCGGTAGTAGTGTAGTGAAGTGAACACAATAATATCATAGAAAATATGTAAACAATCACAAACACAAAGATTTTTATAATGGTTCGGTGCCAACCCAGCACCTACGTCCACTTCAAAACCCCTTTAGAATTTCACTCCAATTGTTTCACCAAACGATTACAACCCCTAGCCTTTCTCAGCTAGTCCTCTTGTTACACGGCATAAGAGAGCCAAACCCTAGCCTTTCAGGCTAGTCCTCTTATTTTTCAGCACAAGGAGGCCTTACAACAAACTATCAAGGATAAAACACAATCCTTTACAAGATTCAAACAAGTTCAGAAAATATCAAGAACATAAAGCTCCTATAGTGAGCAGATGTTCAAAAATAAATACTTGACAAATTTGAAAAATGCTCCTCAAATGAGCTTTTTTCTCTAAAAGATCTTTAACAATAAATGAAGTCTCCTTTGAAGTAGTTGGATCCTTGAATGCTTTCAAAGCTTTAATGATTCAGCAAAAATGAACAATCAATGATCTTCAAGAGCTTTCAATGCATAGCTTCCTTTCTTTCTCTTGAGAATGTATGCAATAAATCTCTACTATTCATCATACTTTTTCTTCCATCCATTGACATCATGGCTATTTAAGATGTTTGAACTGCAAAACTAGCCGTTAGAATTGAAATGAAATTAATGGAAAGAAGAACGGGAGTAAAATAATCGTTGAAAAAATTTCTCAAAATATTAGATGTTTTATTAGATAGCTAGAATGCAGAGAGAGAGAGAGAGAGAGAGAATGGATTTCTTCCCAAAGAGGTAGGTTCAGTTGACTAGAACAGGATCTAGTCATCTTGGAGATGTGAGAGCATCCACCCAGGTGAAGTGAAAAAGACTCCCCAGTTGTCTGGATGAAGGATCCAGTTGGCTGGAAATGAAAATGGTTCGGCTAGGGAGAAAAGAGTGAAGCTTAGTTGACTGGATGCAAAATCTAGTTAACTAAAAACCAACGATAGTTGCCTTGGAGGAGAAAGCAATGAAGCTTAGTTGATTGGATGAAAAGTCTAGTTAACTAAAAACCAACGATAGCTGCCTAGGAGGAGTATTCAAAGTAAACTAGTTGACTGGATGCAAGATCCATTTAGCTAGTTTCAAACAAGGTTCTGCCAAGTGGTTTCACAGGGAAAAATAGTTAGCTGAAACCACAATCCAGTTAACTCATTTTCAACAAGGTTTAGCCAAGCACTTGTGCAGGAAAAGTAGTTAGCTGAAAATCAATTCCAGTTAACTCATTTTCAACAAGGTTCAGCTAGTTAGCTTAAAGGGAAAAATAGCTGACTAAATTAATGATCCAGGTAGCTTGTTTTCAACATGGTTTGGCCAAGTAGCTTACTAGGAAAAAGTAGCTAGCTGAAATATAATCCCAGTTAGCTAGAAATGCAGTCCAGTTAACTAAAATTTAGAAGCATTCGACTAGGTGACTTACTAGGAAATCCAATTAGCTAGAAATGCAGTTCAGTTAACTAGAATTCAGAAGCATTCGGTGTGGCTTACTAGTGAATTCGGTTAGCTAGAAATGCAGTCCAGTTAACTAGAATTCAGAAGCATTGCATGGTTCGGCCAAATACTTGTACGAATTTCTTTAACAGAGATTCCTTTTGGACTTAAAAAATTAGATGACTTCATTTGTTTCAATCCTTTGAGATAGAACATTGAAACATCCTTTTCTCTTCTTGGTATACCGTATTAACCTGCAATGATCTTTGTCTATACAATAAACACATTAGTACCATACTCAATTGCTTTGTAATCATCAAATCAATACGGGGTCAAGATCGATTAAGAGAATATCATCCATATATAATACAAGAAATACAACTGAACCGTTAGCCCATTATAGATACAAGGTTATTCTTTATTCTTAACAAAGCCATAAGATTTGATCACATTATCAAATCGTATGTTCTAACTCCTAGATGCTTGCTTAAGTCCATAAATGAACTTTTGTAACTTGCACACTTTAGACTCGTCTTCAGATATAAAACCTTCAAACTATATCATATACACTTGTTCATCTAAATTACCATTTAGAAAAGCAGTTTTAACATCTATTTGCCAAATCTCATAATCTAAGTATGCTAATATGGCTAGTTTAATCCGAATGAATTTCAGCATTGCCATAGGAAAAAACGTCTCATCATAGTCAATACCATAACATTGACAATACCCATTAGCAACCAGATATGCTTTATAGGTCTCTATCTTTCCATCTATACCTCTTTTCCTTTTGAAAATTCACTTACACCCTATTGGTTTTATCCCTTTGAGTGGATCAACTAATGTCCATACATAATTATCTTACATGGAATCAAGTTTGGATTTCATGGCATCAAGCCATTTGTCGGAGTCCGTCCTTTGCATAGCATCCATATAAGTGATCGGATCCTTGTTGTTCTCATCGAGCTCAATAGAATCCTCGTTCTGGACTAAAAAACCTAAGTATCTATCCAATTGATGTGGTACTCTATCGGATCACCTTAATTGTGCATCTAAAATGGTTTTTGAGTTTGATATAATCAAATTAGATTCTAAGAGTTCAATAGTTTGTGTTGTTTCTTTTACTTGATGAACTTCTTTAAGTTCAACATTAGAGCTATTTGTTCCTTTCCTAAGGAATTTTTCTCAAGAAAAATTGCTCTATTACTGACGAACAACTTTTGTTATTCAGCATTGTAGAACTAATATCCTTTGGTTTCTTTTGGATAGCCGATAAAAGAATATTTATCAGATTTGGATTCAAGTTTGTCTGATTTTGCACGTTTCACATAAGTCAGACACCGTCAGACTCTCAGATAGGTGATAACTGGTTTACATCCATACCACATATCATGTGAAATTTTAGAAACGGACTTACTTGGAACCTTATTGAGATATGACAAGCTGTTGGCCCAGATGGCAATCCAAGAGGGGGGGGGGTGAATTGGGTTTTTTTAAAAAAAATTAACTCTTTGAAAATATTTCGATTGATATAAAGATGCTCAAATGAACTAAATTAATTGAAGCAAAGCACAAATGAGATTGATAGAGAGAGATAGATAATATGCACGACAACACAGAGATTTTATAGTGGTTCGGTGTATCGGTGTATCCAACACCTACGTCCACTCCTAAGCCGCACTTGGGTCCACACTATAATCCACTTGATTACAGTCGAGTTGTTTTACAAGTTCACAACTCAAACTATTATTTTCCTCCAGGATCACAACGAATCCAGCTGGTTTTTTTGGGCTCACTAGCACAAAACCCAAACCACAAGCTAACCTTAGCTTGTCCCGAGGTACACCACCTCCACTAATTCAATCCCCCGATTGAATTAGCAAACAACAATGAAAAATATAGATTTGAATACAAAACAACCCTCAAATGAGCAAATATGCAATTAAATAACAAAGGTAAAAAAAGCCTGTTTGAAGCGATTTGGATGTGTGCTTTTCTTCTTTTCTTCTTTTCCTCTTCTCTTTGAATGATTGAATCAGGCCTCAGCTCAGATTCCTCACAAAATCGCAGTTGAGAAGTTGGAAAAAACAGGGATTTTGCTTTCTTTCTTTTCACTTGGGAAATCCTCCGATTTTGAGCTTTGAATGCTTTGGATTTCTCTTTTGACTATCTAGGATTGGTTGATGTGAGCTCCGAGTCTTCCTCTTTGATTTCTCTCTCTTTCTTTCACAAGATTTTTTGATTTTTCATAAATATTTTTCTCTTTTTTGTTCTTCT
Organism: Calamus simplicifolius; assembly: GCA_900491605.1. Classification (NCBI taxonomy): domain Eukaryota; kingdom Viridiplantae; phylum Streptophyta; class Magnoliopsida; order Arecales; family Arecaceae; genus Calamus; species Calamus simplicifolius. Next base: position 1,260,578 of record UESW01004033.1, read on the forward strand.
TTTCAAACGGACGAATTTCCTTTTATAGACTTCTTAATCCAAGGTTTTGATGAAAAACTAGCCGTTGTGAGATGCTTGGATGTTTCTACACACAAAGACAAATAGCCGTTAGAGGTTAGGTGAGAAAATATTACCATTTGAGCTAATCTGTCACTTTTGAAAATCCGCATATGACATGTTGGAGTCGGCTCCAACTTTTTATGTGTCGGCTCCAAGTCGGGGTGTCCAAAAATAGTAAGTAAAGTTGTTGAGAAGTCGGCTCTGAAAATGTAATGTGTCGGCTCGGCGCTTTCGCGAGTCGGCTCCAGAATCCAAAGGTGTCGACTCTAACAATGTCCAAAAAATATGCTCTCTGTACTCAGGTTAGAGTTGGCTCCCGAAACTCAGGTGTCGGTTTCGCAACTCTTAGGTGTCGGCTCCCGAACTCTAGGTGTCGGCTTCAGAAACTGACACAGAAACCACTTCTCTGTATCTCAGGTTGGAGTCGGCTCCGAAACTGTAGGTGTCAACTCCGGACCATGCCGAAAACTTAGAAATGTTCTGATATGCCCTGGGGTTGGCTCTGGACTGTTGAGGTGTCGACTCTAAGTTCTGAACTTAAATAATTTCCTTTCAAATTTGATTCAAACTTATTCCTTTTGATTAATTAATCAACCTTAATGCCTGAAACACTTATCAAATATATCATAAACAAGATGAATATACTCATGGCTTTTGTTAATCATCAAAATCAATAATTGGGTCAACAATCTTCCCCTTTTTGATGATGATAAAAACATTGAGTATATGCATGATTAATTAATAAAATTTTTAAAGCAGATAAGTTTTCATAGTTAAGCTCCCCCTGAATGAGGTAGCTCCCCCTATGATACTTGAATTAACATCTTTTTTCTCCTTATCAATTAAGTTCATTCAATGCTTGATACCAATTAATTAATGAAATTTATTTAATGTATATACGATTATCTTCTTCTTTCCCCTTTGTACATTCAATTATAACTTTTATGCATATACAAATATTTACTTCTCCCCCTTTTTTGTAATCAACAAAAAGGTTAAGAAGTATAGATCAATGCATTAAACATAAGTGAATCAAAACTCAATTCAAGTCATTCAAAGTTAAGATGCAAAGATAGCAAATATGATGTTCATTAGAGTATCAAAACATTACATCATAAATACTTTCAACTATATCAAAATGTTGCTTTCATTACATCAAATTCTAAACTTTGAAATCTAATTACATCAAAAGAAAAGCTTCATTACATCAAAGAAATTCAAACTAAACTTCTAAAATAAAGGTAGAAACATCAAATTCTGAAACGGTTCTTGAGTTCTTCTAAGAGTTGTCCCATTCCATCCCTTTGAACTCTGATAAATTCATTTAACGTTCTATCAAAGAATGCATATGCCACTATGATTTTCTCCTGAAGTTCTGCATTTCATCTAGAATAAGTCTCGGAATCTCCTCCAAATTCTTTTAGTTCCTCAAATATGTGCATGAGATCATTCTTTAAAGATTCTGAAGAAGATCCAAGGGTGGACTCAATCTTGCTCACCCTTTCATCCAAGGAATAAAATAATTCTCTCAAGCTCATTAGACTACTATCTATCTCAGTCTTCATCTCTTCTTTATGAGTACTAAATAATTCTTTAAGTTGCTCTAATTGAACATTAGATAAACCAGCAGAAGGAATAGGCAATGGTACAGGTGCAGGAACTGGAGTAGGTGCCGGTGGTGGTGATGATCTGCTAGGCTCTGGTGATGGATGCCTCACTGATGGACCTACCTCAGATGGTGCAGTGGCTCCAATGTCAGCTGCTCTCTCATCCAGATGACCTTTTCTTTCCCATCTACCATCCACTTTCACAAATCTCATTCTATGCACTGTAGCCAAGCTGTAATAATCAGTGTGCCTTAGGTTTTTCAATGGCTCATTCTCAGAAATAACAACTCCTTGACTTTTGAATGCCATGGTCAGGACCATTCCATAAGGCAAGGTCGATCTTCTCTTGCTCTCGGCCTCAGCCATGTACCATATCATCATTCCTGCTAGATTGATTGGCTAACCCGTCAAAATATAGTCTATGATCATTATGTCTCATTCTAAGACATACTCAAACCTGCCAATTTTAGGGAATAGGATCCTACCACATATATTATGTAACAGTCTAAGCTCAAGAGGCAACTGATTTTCCCTAACTTCCTCAAATTCGGTGAAGTCTCTGCCCAACATCCTTGACAAGGCTCTTGCTCTATCACTGTGACTATTTGCAATCAATCCTACAACATGGATTTCTAAAAGATTTCCTAAAATTTGGATGTGAGATGATTCTTCTTCCTCTAACCATACTAACTAATCCTCCATCTCCTCTTGACAAATGAAGTAAAATTCCTTGACTAGAGCCGGATAAGTGGGTATGTCTAAGGAACATACCTTATCCCAATCGAGTTCCTTGATTTGTCTCCCAATAGCAAAACCCTTGGCTTCAAAAAATTCAAAATCCACCTTCTTCCCATAGTAATGATTCGGCCAACTAGGGTGTCAACTTGTGGTGAGGAGGGGCTAGGAATGGCACTGGGAGTGGATGCAGTTGAGCTGGAGGATGATTCTGGAGAGGGTTCACATGCCGGACGCCTTGCCGTATGCTTCCCCATCGTTACTCTTCCTCCAAACAATGATCCTCTGCGCTTGGGTACCATTGAGTGCTATGGAGAGGCTAATTTAAGAGATTTAGGGTTTTGGAAAAAGTTTGAGAGAGTTTGGAAGAGTTAGGAGTCGATTGAATGAAAGAGGAGTCAGCTCTGCCCTAAATAGTTATCCTGGGATTACTTGGAGTCGACTCCCGCAAAGCGAGGTGTCGGCTCCAGGTCGCTAATACAGTCAGCGCCCGAAGTGGAGTTGGCTCCGCTAAGGTGGGTGTCGGCTCCAAGGTCTCAGATCGAGAGTGACACAGACGAGGTGTCGACTCCAGGTGAGTCTTATAGACTCCGGGCATCATCATCATGAGATTTTAATTACTCAGATCAGATGAGCTTCAAAAGTCATCATCCATCATAAAGCTTCAATTACCCAAATCAATTAGGCTCAAAAAGTCATCATCTAGCACCAATCACCCAGATCAGATGGGACAGTTTCCAAGCTTCTCAAGCAGTCTTACAGACTAAAAAGACCATAAAATGGGTAAGAGGGACCCCCGATCAGGTAACACAATATCCCTCTCTCTTTTGAGCTTTTTCAAGCTCACGACTGTTGCCCAAAGTACTGATTTGAGCATCTGAGGGTCCTCGCTACAATCTTTGGTTTTCGGAACTTCTTACAGATCCCGGGCTCGCTGGAGAGGACAATTGAACGCTCGCGGACGTTCTAGGGGGTTAATCTGGCTGCAACACATACTTAATGAACTAGTAACTCAGTAAGTATGTTTTACCTTATGTTAGATTAAGTGTATAGTGTATACAAAATGCTAATTTATATATAATATATTTGCTTGTCACAAAATAAAATAATTCTTCCTAGTTCAATATGTAATTTCACAAAGAGCATGCTTATCAAAATATGATTTTATTTTCAAAATATGTGATGTATTGATTCAAAATGCCATTTATATTTCTTTTATATTGTTGACCTCATATTTATTTTAATAAAATGCAAATAATTAAGTACTGTGATATTATCTCTATCAAGTTCAATCAATTTCAGGCTATTCATCATGGAACAATGCGCTTCCTTTAGCCCAAGGTATAGTATGATTCATAATGTAAGGTAATGCAGTATTGTATAAATATGCTTGCTATCATTATATTACTCTTAAATGTTAAACTCACTAGACGATTTTTAATACATTCTATGTTCTACAGTCCATTCTACGAAATGACTTTAAGTTTAATTATATTTGCATTGTCTTAAATTAGATTCAATTATCATACAAGTTTCTATTTATAATTCTATGATATCTTGAATCTATATTTGGTTGCCTTCGGTTTGACTTCAGTTGCCTTCGGTTTGACTTCGGTTGCCTTCGGTTTGACTTCGATTGCTGGCTTACTTAGCTTGCATTTGTTTATCTAACAGCTGGTTCCTTATGATTGGATTATTGGAATGCCCTCTTACTTTAGAAGTTGGAATGCTAGTCTCTGGTGTTAGCATGCTAATTTTGAAATGGTCTCTTGGCATGCTAATTTTAAAATGGTCTCTGCCGATTCCTTGTGACTTACTCTTGGCACTCTAATTGTTGAAGTTGGCATGCTAATTTTGAAATGGTCTCTGCCGATTCCCTGTGACTTACTCTTGACATTCTAATTGTTGGAGTTGGCATGCTAATTTTAAAATGGTCTCTGCCAATTTTTTGTGACCTATTCTTGGCATTCTAATTGATGGGATTGGCATGCTACTTTTGAAATGCTCCCTGCCGGTTCCCTATACAAATTTTTCTGGCATGCTAACGGTTGCTTTTTGGCATGCTAAGCTTAAAGGTTCGGTTGGTTGCTTTTTGGAATCCAAGTTGGAATGTCAATTTTCCTCTGGTTTGCTAGTTTTTGATTTTTTGGAATGTTGCTTCACGGCTGTTACCGTTTCAAATCCTATTTTCATCTGTTTGAGCAAAAAAAAATTTTGTGCTCTCTCTCTTTCTCCTCTATTTCACAACGGCTATTTCCTGATGTTTTGTTATAAATAGTGGAGATGAACAGTGTTTTGAGAGAGAAAAAAATAGTAAAAAAGAGAAATATATAAGATAGTGATTTTGAAAAAGAAAAATTAGAAAAATATCAGTGGAAAATATTAAGAAAAAAATTATTTGAAAGAGAGATTTGTTAGAGAAATGTTGGAGTATTGCTTTGATTATTTTCAAGCCACCCGAATTCATTTATTGCTGATTTCTTGAAGTGGTCTTAAAGCTCCATCTACCCTTATTAAAGAGTATTCAAAGCTATCTTGAAGGCTTCTCATTTGCTGCTGCGCCATTAAAGTAAGAAGCCACTTCAAATCAAGCTCTTCAAGTTGATAAGTATTCTTATTGTTTAATCTGCTCATTTATTAGGATGATTTTCATTGAAATGCTTCCAAGCTTTTGAATCTGATGGATTCCACATTTCATCTTCTTTAGATTCATGTTCGGCATGCCATTTCATATTAGCAGCTATAGCCTTAGATCTGTATAATCTGCAGGCGTGGAGTAAGAGGAAAGTAATGCATCCTCTTGTAAGATACACTTTTTCTCCTACTTGTACTAGCTCCCCCTTCATCATTGGTGTACCTCGATTACCTACAAATCTTACACCATCTCAGTTCTAATTCTTCACCCCAATATATCATACAATATTCAAGCAACAATCGATCTTATTAACTGGGAGCCCAAGGCCACGCAACAACTTTTTCGTTGAGTAAAAACTGTCTGCTACAATATTAACATTTGGCAAAACTTCCTTTATTAACCCAGCTATAGCATTGAACACCTTTTTTGATAATCGATGTTCTGCCTTAATATTCAACAACCGAGCAGCCATAGACAACTGGGAATGACTCTTACAACCATGATACAATTTTTGATTTATAGCACGCAACATATCATAAAATTATTGTGCATCTGGATTTGGTTCTTCCATAAATGTATTCTGATTGAATTCATTACCCGATGCATTCATCACCATTTCTTCATATGTGTTTAAATTCATAAATGGTTCATCAACAAGAATTGACACTTGTTGGCTTGTGACAGCTGCACCCATTTCCTTTGTTTCACCATGACAGTTCAAACATCGTACCGAGGAATAAATCCCTTTTTACACAAATGCACCTTTACAGTTTCAACATCTCTGTAAGCTTTATTCTGACACCTGTGTAAGTTGCAGGGGCACCTAATCCTTGGCCTATTCATCCATTCAGGTTGGCTACATGCAAATGCAATAAATTCTTCTAATCCATTCAGAAAATCTGGATTAAGCAAGCCATCTTTTATCTTTACATCCACATGCGAGCCCTGCTCATTTTGACCAACTTATACAATTTCTGATAAACCATTAAAGGAAACAATAATATAAAACTATATTAGCATTAGTAAATATATAACTAAATTATTTCTTTTACACATCTAAGGTAAATAACAACTATTTAAATCATTTATAATAAAAAAATAATTTATTTTAATGATTACAACCAATTGATTAGGCCAGGCCAGGGCTAAGGTCCCTGCCCTGCAAGGCTGGACCACGGGAGGTTTATTCAATCATGAGACTTCACAAGTATGCAAGTATCCTAAATTAATTCTACCTTTACTTCATATCTAAAAGGTAAGGCCCTATCCCATTCAAGATTATTTTCTATGATATATTATTTTGCTATTAATTATTATTATTTACGTTGAAATTTTAGCAGTATTTTTCATATGTTCTCCTAAATGTGTGGCATATATGCCACACTAGGAGAACGCATGAGAAAATACAAACTGCAATCTCAACCAACGATAACTAATAGCAGGCTAACATATTGCAAAAATAATCTCAAACTGTCCGCTAGGATAATTTGAGAATTTGCAAGACTAAGTCTTGCAAATTCTTAAACGGGTCTAAAGGTTATAGTGCTGTAAGAAATAATATACAATTCCAAAGACAATCAAACTTATGCTTGTGAAAAAGTTTTTTTGTATATTATACATATTTTGATAGTGGTCTATAATCACTAACTTCTTAAGATTATTATGTCCAAGATAATAACCTTAATCTAATATTTATGCATAGTATTATCCAATAATACTATGGTTTTAAAATTAGACAGGCTGGGCTGGATTTTCATAAGACATCAACAATGAGACATATGATATGCCACGTAATCCTTAATTGTAACTCAAAAATTATGTAAAACCTCAATATGCTCACATAATACATCTATTAAAGCCATAGCCATATCATAACCAAAAGAACGTATCTCAATATCATGTTCTTGTATCTTAAATCAAAGTCAAAACCATTTCATAACAAAATAAGATGCAACAATATATAAGAACTTCATCAATAAACTCTCATGCATAGTTTAACATGCTGAGAAATTCAACAATAATATATAAAATATGAAGGCAGACAAGATATATTTTTATATTACTAATGATAGATGTGGAACTCCTATCTCGATCGCTAATCCCAATTAATCTCTTCAACAAAATCAATCAATCATTGATTACCTATAATTAAACATAATATAATTAATTTACTAAAATTCATAATTGCAAAAATCCATTTTACCCTATAGCCTACATTTTAAAAAACCAATTGACCCTTCTACCAAGGTTAATTATGGGAATTAATTTTATAAAAACACTAATTATATTTAGAAATTTATTTAATTAATTTACTATCAAAACCATAATTAGCTAATATACAATGATGTTATATTGCAATCATTATTTATTAGAATACCATAATTTCTTATACTATATTACAATACTATAAACTAATATATCTTAATATTATTTATAATATGATATTGTTAATATAATAGTACTATATTATAAATAAAATTTTACATAATATATTATTACAAACAATATCATAATATAATTATTAATTATTACCTAATTACAATATGTAAAAAAATATATAATATGATATATTATATATTACGCATCACTAATTTGGCAGGATAAGGCCGGATAAGGTGGGAATATAGCGATGCATAAAAATGCATCGCTATTTAGCGACACAATTATGCATCGCTAAATATTAATATTATAATGTTATATATATATTAATTATTATAGTATATAATAATTAATATTATATAGTGATAATTTTATATATTGATATTATAATCTATGCCGCTCATTTTTTATAATGCCGCTCGTTTCGCTGGAGCCCCCGGGGTGAGGTGGGTGGCCGCGATGTTCCTTGGCCGCTTCCTTCGGGAGCCTTCCATGGGCGGCGCTCCTACCCCTTGCTCCCTCCTCCGCCCTCGGCGGCGCTTCGATCTCTTATCGCGGGTTACTCCCTGGTGGCCGATCAAAGGGTCGGGCATGGCCTTGCCCACTCCCGTCTTCCTCGAATCCGAAGACGGTAGGGGCCTATCATGGTGGTGACGGGTGATAGAGAATTAGGGTTCGATTATGAAAAGGGAGCTGAGAAATGGCTACCACATCCAAGGAAGGCAACAGGAGCGCAAATTACCCATCCTGACATGGAGAGGTAGTGACAATAAATAATAATACCGGCCGGCTCTTCGAGTCTGGTAATTAGAATGAGTACAATCTAAATCCCTTAACAAGGATCCAATGAGGGCAAGTCTGGTGCCAGCAGCCATGGTAATTCCAGCTCCAATAGCGTATACTTAAGTTGTTGCAGTTTAAAAAGCTGTAGTGGACTTTGGGCTGGGCTGACTGATCCGTCCCATGGTACGTGTGCACCGACAGCCCCATGGTATGCTGAATGGTCGACTACAGGTCCTATTCGGGATCAACGCTGCCTTCATCCGATCCATGCCTTTGTATCGAGAATACAGTCTAAACCCTAAACCCTAAAACCCTAAACCCTAAAACCCTAATTAAACCCTAAA
>UESW01004033.1:1277928-1323904 GCA_900491605.1 Calamus simplicifolius
CCCAGACATTACAGTGACTCCATTCATAATGATATAAAATAACATTCTTATTAAAATTTCATAATTACATTTGGCTAGAAGGCCTACAAATTACACTCAACAGGGCAAAATAATAATCATTTAGTACAATGATATTTCTATTGAAAACCATTTCAAGAACTCCTAATGCTAGAACTGGAACTAATCTTCTATCCCCGACATTGAGGAATCTTTCATTATCTTCAAATCTTCTAGTGACTTATAGTCCCTGCAACAAATTACAAATGTTAAAAGGACTCATGATATCCAATACCTAGATCTAATTATTATATACAAAAAAATTATAAGGTGTTATCATATAAATATTTTATTGAGCAACATCTTGCTATTTTTTCTTCTTAGCCTGTTTGGATCAAGTGTGTGGCAATGTAAAGAGGACAGTTCCTCTTTCAGTGCTCTTGCTTCTTGCAATAAAAGCATTCAGCCTGACTTTTATCAACTTTTTTCTTCTGCATTTGACCTCTTATAGATGTTCTAGTATGTTGCACATTTTTCTTATTCTTTTTCTTCTTTCCTTTCTCAAGGATGATGTTCTGCCTTAGATCCTTCAACCACATTAACCAAACCATTAGAGAGCTGGTTATTCTTTTCAAAGATCTGTAACAACCCCAACAAACCATGGTAGTGACTATGGCTTTGTCATTCGATAATGAGTAAGGAAAGATCGGAAGGATTGAGACAAGAAATTCAGGATCGCATCTTTTTCCAATTGCTCATGTAGGGGAAAGCTAAGCTTGCTTAGGAGTTCTATCTTCTCAATCATGAATAATACATGATCAATGACAGGAGACCCATCTCTCATTCGAGCATTAAAAAATAGCACAACTAGTCTTGTGCCTTTAACATTATCGGGTGTGACAAAAGATTCACTCAATACTTGAATGATTTCTTTCGGCTGAGCATTCTCGAATCGGCGTTCAAATTCATCGTTCATTGCTGCTAACATGATACAACACACGCTAGTTCTATCATTGAGCCACTTCTGATAAGTGTCTCTTTTAGAACTATGGGTGTTTGCATTAGGTATCTTTGGTATAGGATTATTCAAAATATACAGTTTCCTCTCATGCTCAAGGACGATCTTGAGTTTTCTAAACTAGCTATTGAAATTTGAACCATTTATCTTATCACTATCTAATAGGGATCTTAATGATAAATTAGTGGTCATTTTCTGCATAAGAGAAAATTAAACCTTATTAGTATATAAATTGATTTAGTCTAAAGACTTGGATTTTAATCTAAAGATTCTTCTACTATTTGGTTCAAATTGGCAGCCTCTACACCCCAATTTAAAGAATTATTCTTAATTCTTTAGTGGGCACTAAGATCTACATAGACTGAATGCAGATCCAAGTGGAGCTCGGCCAACCCATATGCATGTAAGAGTAGGTTCAAAACCAATTATTTTTCTAAACAATTCTTAGTGTTCATTTTTACCCTAGATTCCTCTTCAGCAGGCTAGAGTGCTTCCACTGAAAGTTCTAGTTAGGTCCAACCATTAAATAATATAATCAGTGCAACCTATCTATAGACAACCAAGTCCGAGTGAAGCTCGACATACTTGACTGTTTATTTAATGGTTGCCCTGACTTATCATATAATGAATGATAATTTTAATGGTTGATAAGCACTAAGCATAGAGTACCTCCAATAATTATCAAGACATTAGACTCATTATCACTCATCTTAATGGGAGGCTATGATCTAGTTATCATATAACTATTTTATTTTGAGGACCTAATAATTTTAGAGGATTTAATAATCTGAAGATTAATTGACTAATCAAGTTTTCCACTGAATCTATAAAATCAGTAGAAGGAGACAAGATTAAGTCAGGTTAAGTAGCATCTAGATCAGTCAGACTGCTTTTCTTATAGGTATAGATCAACTCGAATCAGATAAATGATTACAATCATAAATAGTTTATCATGTTGACCAGGTAAGTGAGACCAATGAAAGGGATATGCTATTAACTCGTTAAAGACGCATCAGTGCAAGTAGCTCCCAATTAAAACCATTCGATCATTGATCATAGAGCAACTTGCCAACTTACCTTGACATCATATAGTTAACCAATTTTGACTTGACCATCTAAGAGATTCATGCTCAACCATGGAGCCTAATCAACTTCTATTTGGTCTAATCAAAGATATGGACTTGATCAACTACAACTATTGTTTGATTTAGAGCATCCTTAACCTAATCTAATTAATTTAGATTTGATCAAATACTCTTATAGTCTATTTGATTTAAACCTTAGGGTCTAACCCTTTATGGATCTAATTTAGCTAACCCTAAAGACTAAATTGCATATGTCATGATTTAGGTTGATTCTTTACATAATATACTTCTTATGAAAACATATTTCATGTTTCCATAACTTTCATTCATACATTTCAAATCAGGCATCGCATGCAATATAACTGTTCATAATTCCTTTATTTAGATCATATCTAAAATGATTATGAATAAATATTTGACATTCCAATAAGATTTGTATATTCATAACATAGACAACAAACTTTTAAATCTATGTTCTTATTCTAAACATGCAATTATCATGCTTATATATCTTACATAATATCAATATGTATCAAATGTAAAAGTTCTCTTGAGAGTGGTGTAATTTATATTTGGTGCCAAAGACCAATTTAAATTATCTCTTTACTAAGCATCAAAGATGAATGAACCATGGTAGCACCTCAACACGTCATAGAATACCTCGTTGAATGGGGTAATAAGGATTTTCAATCCATCTATGACCAGACAACCTGGTGATCCGATTTAACTTTGATTACAAATTAATAAGAGCATTAATATCATGCAATAAATTAAATCAAGACAAAACCATGCTCTGATACCATTTGAAAGGAGGAATGACCTCCAAGGCATGCATATTTTAAATTATTTGTAACAATTACCAAGACAAAAGCTTAAAAATTAATATTAATCTTTCCAACATGCATCAAGATCATATCTTTGTCTTTTATTATAGGATCGTTTGATCTAAATTATGCATGTAATAAAATCATCAAGATCATATTTGATCTTCAAGATAAGAAGTCATACTGCTTATCTTAAATCATGTCTTAAGATATAGGGATCATATCACTTACCTTAATAATAATAGGTTAATTTGTGCTCTCTATACCATTCAACGTTCAGCCTCTAGAATCATCCATGCGAAGTCCCGAATGATTGGATTCTCGGGAGTGTTAGCTCACGAAAAAATAACTTTGTTAATCTTGAATCCTTCCACTTGAATCTTCCTCCAAGATCCATCAAGCTTTTGCTAACACCAAAATCACATCAGAAATTTTTGTTCTAACTCTTAGACTATAACACTTGGTTCTGACTCTTTAGAATTCCGATATATATTATCTGGTAAAGAATGTCCTCTATTATAGGCAAAATTCAGCCTTTAGCCTATTGAATTCTAACATTTAGGATTACAATATTTGGTGAAAACTAAAGAGACATATTAATTCACACACTTGTCAATGCATGGAGAGTTGTGTGGAGTGCTCTTCCAAAGATGCATATTAATTCACACACCTGTCAATGCATGGAGAGTTGTGTGGAGTGCTTTTCAAGAAGGCACATTAATTCACACACTTGTCAATACATGGAGAGGACTAAAAGTTATACATTAAATTATGTATAAAAATTTAATTTTTCATGAGATAAGATTTTAGTTATCTCATCATGTGAGATCCTCATACGAGAAAACCTTTTTCACACATGGGGTTTGGGTTTGGTTTGGGTTTGGGTTTTGGTTTGTTTTGGTTTAAGCTAATTTGAATTATTGAATTAAACTCACATAGATCATGGTCGTAGCCCAAATCAAATTTGGCTAATCCTGAATCTATTTAAATCCAAATCAAGTCTAATTTCAAATCAATATTTAAAATTGATTAGTCCTTGTAATAGATTTAAATCCAATTGAATCTTATTCACTTGTACTTAACCCAATTCAATCAATCAAATTGATTAATCATATATGATTCTCAATCGTTGATCAGCAAATAGATCATCCTGAAAAACTTCAATGTGTGTGACTCTTTAGGTTCGAACCTAAGCCGGTAGCATAGGAATAATTTTCTATACTAATCGATGTCCCCATATAGCAATGGAACCCAACGTCCAGATAGGTCGAAGAGTTATCGAGCAAACTCCAAGAACCCTAAGAAATGGTTACCTTATAATTCATCCTTTTGACCATAAATGCAAAGCATGGCTTAAGAGTCTGTTAACTCTAAACAACAAATCCATAAAGTGATTACAACTTTAGTGATCATGACCTTCACATGAAGTGTCTTGGCCAAGGTCTTGCTAAGTTGAAACACAAGCATTTTTTCCTTGTAACAGGATAGAACAAATTTCATCTTGGATCCACAACTAACTACCATAAGTACTTGACTGCACAGTAACCTTTCATAGCTGGATTAAAAATCCAGGTGATTCGACATCTAAGTATAGTAAGTTTCTTGCAAGTCATCGATTATGATCTTCAGGTCTTAAGGATACTTATAGCCATATCTCCTTAATTCTCAACTCAACTCAACTTAGCTCAACTCATCTAAGTCTTTTTTCAATTATATGGGATCAGCTATATAAATCTGCTTGATACTGCTTTATTTAGAATAAGTCAGGACTTCATCTTAATTATTATTATTATTATTATTATTATTTTGTTGATGTTACCATCCTTTCAAAGTTAGAATCTAACTCTGATCAACTTGTGACGCCTAACAAAGATCCGACCCATCGTAATCTTTTAAGTGATAAGATGTTGATATCATTAGCTATATTATTAGTGATAATTGAAATAATAATAATAATAAGCCAAAGCAAGTCATCAGAAAATTCATAACTCTGGCTAATGGGAAAAGGAAGATATAGTTTTTTTTTTTTACTGGAATTATTTGTCTTCTTGCAACACTTGGAAAGTGTTTCCATTATAGATAATGATAGGACGCTGACAGCACATAGTACACTATAACAATTTAAGTTATAGCAACATTTAAAATAATTTTTTTTTTTTTAATGTTTATTACTGTGTTGGCAAATGGGAAAAATTTAGCATTGGCAGCGTAACCGAGGTAAACAGTGGATTGAAATCTTTTATGGAAAAAGCGTCCCCTTTAATACGAAAAAGGGTCGTAAGAAATGGACTGAAATCTTCTATGGCGGGGTTATGCTCGTTTCGAAGCCGGATAGGTGGATAACAAGAGATTGTAAAAAGTACCGGAGTGAATTCAGCTTTTTTTTTTTTTAGGACGTCAGCGTTCATCTTTTACATGATACATGTGGGCATGGTCATCCCAAAGGAGGGTAAACACTGATGGCAGTACATATCATAAGTTAAAAAGTGTGAAACAAAGAGAAAACTTTGGCCCGAAAACGTAGACAGTTTAATGGCACGTACGTAAGTGAAAAAAAAAAGGTTTAACTCTGTATTTAGACTTTTGTAGCATTCTATCAAAAGAGCATGCATTTTATTATTAACTATAGACCTGTTCTGTAACATTTAGATTGTTAATGATCCTAAAGTACTAAGCAAATTTGTTGAGGAAACGGAGAAAAACGTGCCGTTTTCGGGCCAAAGTTTTCTCTTTCTTTCATACTTTTTACAATCTCTTGTTATCCACCTATTTAGCTTCGAAACGAGCACAACCTCGCCATAAAAGATTTCAGTCCATTTCTTACGACCCTTTTTCGTATAAAAGGGGACGCTTTTTCCATAAAAGATTTCAGTCCACTGTTTACCTCGGTTACGCTGCCAATGCTAAATTTTTCCCACTCCTTGTTTGCCAACACAGTGCAAAGCGTTGATATATTTTTTTCTAACACTAATAAGCATCGAAAAAGATTATTTTAGATGTTGCTAGAACTTAAAATTGTTATAGTGTATTATGTGCTGGCAGCATCCTATCGTTATCTATAATGGAAACAAGTGTTGCAAGAAGACAAATAATTCCAGTAAAAAAAAAAAAAAACTATATCTTCCGTTTCCCATTAGCCAGAGTTATGAATTTCCTGATGACTTGCTTTGGCTTATTATTATTATTATTTCAATTATCACTAATAATATAGCTAATAATATCAACATTTTATCACTTAAAAAATTATGATGGGCCGGATCTTTGTTAGGCGTCACAAGTTGACCAGAGTTAGATTCTAACTCTGGAAGGATGGTAACATCAGCAAAAAAAAAAAAAAAAAAAAAAAAAAAAAAAATAATAAAACAATTAAGAAGAAGTCCTGACTTATTCTAAATAAAGCAGTATCAAGCAGGTTTATATAGCTGATCCCATATAATTGCAAAAAGACTTAGATGAGTTAAGCTGAGTTGAGTTGAGTTGAGAGTTAAGGAGAAGTCTTGCTACACTACGCGCTATGCAGACCAAATGCATTGAATGCGATGATTAACGCACAACATATATATACGCATGCTAAAAATAAAATTTTATTTTTTTATCTTTGACATATGCATGAATGTATCGCGCATCAATTATCACATGCAGTATAGTGATTTTTTTAATAATTAATTATAATCTTGATTGTCATATCCTTCGGTATACTGATAGAAACAGGCCTCCTCTCATAGCTGTGAGGCTTGAATTTGCTATGATAATGTCCTATATCTAATATGGGGCTAGATTATCAAACTCTTCATTCATCACTTCGTACAGTGTTAGGCAATTTTTTTTTTTTTTTTTTTGAGAGACTGACAATAACCGTCCTGTGAGCTGATTATCATCCTGAGGGTTAGAAAATGATCTGCAACCATCTCCTCTTAAAATATCAGCACTGCCCTATACTCCCCAAGGCCATGTTTGCAGGCTATAACACTCAACCCATCTTTCTATTCCTATCCAATAACGAAAGGATTTTGTGCATCGCATGCAGTACAAATCATATGTATTATATGCGTGCGCATATGACCACATATGATCAAGAATAATTTTATCTTTTTATGTATCATATGCATGATTTTATGAATATATGGTAAATTGATGTTGGACTTTTTTCCTTCAATAATCGAGTTGCAACTTAGTCGACTCACAAGGATTCCGGTAGTCCATGGTCATGGTCATGTGCGCACCATTCCCAACTCGGTAGAAACGTGGTCCAGTGTGTTTCTAACCCTTTTTGAGCCCTGGTCGCTTTCTACCATCTCTCTTTCCGAACTTCTAATTTAATAATTGGCCTACTTGAAGCAAACCTGACACCCTTGGTCAAGGGCGGTTTCAGATGCCAAAACGAAGGTGCAAAGAGCTTGGAAAATGGAAATATTTCCAGTGAACGTTGGCCTTCTGGCTCCTATCATCATCCTACGAGAGGGGGTGTTTCGCCGGTGGTTTACTTGAATGACTGGCAATTTATGGGACTCCTTTCCATACCGGAGATGGAGTCATTAATTCATTCGAGTCATATTAATTGAAACATTACAAACAATTAACATAGCTGTAACTCAACACAGTTTGGACTACGTTAGAAACCGCAACCAACAAAATTAATAGAATAATACCAAATCCAAGCTGAACTATGAACATATAAAAACGTAAAGAGTGTGCGAACTAAATACCCGATCCACCAAAAATCCAACCACGGTCTCGGCCAACTTTTGTCAGGTCGGTCCAAATCGTGTTTCGAGGTTGAGGTTTGGTTGGCTCAAAAGCATCATCAAGACTGTAGTTTCTTACCAATTGGGTTGGGTAATTCCATACTTGTTCCAACCCAAGGTTGGAATTTTCTTATCAGTCGGGTATTCCATACCTATTCCGACCCAAGGTTGGAATTTTCTTATCTATTCCATGCCTATTCCGACCCAAGGTTGGAATACACCAACCCATTTGGATACCATATAGGCTAAGGTGTAACGAGGCGGGACAAGATTATAAGGAGGAAGGGAAAGAGCATTGGACTGGGCTAGGATTTTTTTTCAAAGCAAAATCCTATAAGTACAGAAGTCAAAAAAAAAAAGAAAAAAAAGAGAGCAATTCATCGGTTGTATCTCATTGCACGCACAAATCGATTCATGTGTGGAGAGAGAAGTTGGCCTTGTACCACGGCAAAATCTTCTGAACAAAAGCCTGCTTTGGTAAATGCAGTGGAATGAAGTATGGTGATTGAGATAGATGGTGTCATGGTGAAGGCATGCACTGATACATGGCATTGATACAAGCACGCCCCTTTCCTGATACTTTCTGTCTTTTTTGTTTCAGCTTCTTTTATCAGAGGTTCAATGCCAATGATACAAAAAAAATATATGCCCTATAACAATAGAGCTCATTTATCATTCTCTTTCTTTTTCTTTAACGTGAGAATGAGCCCTTTAGGATAGGCCAAACCCAGATTATAGTCTTTAGCCTTTTAATGGCAGCAAAATGCCTTTATATCGGCTCCACCTCAATCACTGTTGATATTAAATTGTCTTGCTTTGCTATTAGATTTAGATTTGCTTGCGGCCGCGCCCCTAACGTATGATATAATCCTTGTCTAATGCTGGGGTTATGCTAATTTAAGCTTAATATTCTCTTGTGACCACGGCATATCACATATATTCTATTATATTTCAAGGCCAATTGCTCCAAGCGTTGGTTGTTGAATGGAGTCCATTTGATGAGCTCGCGTGCATTCCTTCACACAAACCAGACAGCACTTGGCAGTGGAAAGCTAAGGAAGGTCTACTACTATTCCTATCTTATGACAAGCACTACGAGAATACGCTAACTAGCGATGCATGCCCTAGGACCGTAAGATCAGAAAATGTGGACCCCATGGAGCTCCCATTCATTGGAGCTTGCGATCACGAACCGTCCAGATTTTGAGAGCTGGAAAACGTCCTCACGTCACCCGCCCAGGGACGCAGGCTCAGCTGGAAGCGATAATATTTCATGAAAAAGGCACGAGAAGTAGAAGGGAAGCAGCGAGACCTTCTAACAAGAACTACCCGTTGGCTGAAAAAAATTAAATGGGTCGCGAGACAGGCAGTGTTCGCAGTCTAAAGCCTTTCAATCTCTGTTTATGGAATTTTTTTTTTTTTAGTTGTGAAGTTTCCAATACGAGGATGAGGCTGACCCAAGAACAACGACCTTCTAACAGGAACTACCCGTTGGCTGAAAACAATTAAATGGGTCACGAGACTGGCAGTCAACACCCTCGGATATAATAATCCAAGAAGATCGGGCCATAGCAACCCTCCCTTTCCTTCACACATGATCATGCCATGCATGAGATTAATCTCCTAACCCACTCACCCCACTCGCAGAGAGAGAGAGAGAGACGGCAGCCACATGGAAGCTAGAGGCACTGTCTTTTTTGAAGGAAGTTTTCATTGTCTGCAACAATCCATCGCCGGACTTGCACCGGCTCTTCTCCTCTTGGTGATCCAAGATCAGGTAATTCCCTCCTCCCTGGATTGAGAATGATTTCTTCGGCCACCGATACCCGCAGGCCTAGTTGCCCGACCGGTCGATACTTAACCGGACCGGCGAGGTTAATGGTCAGATGAGGACAAAGGGTAAATGGTCATTTGACGTGAGCACAGCGGTGGTGGTTTTGCTGAGGATTTCGTCCGGCGAGTCTCTCTCCTCGTCTTAATCCCTGGGCTCTTAGTTTCTCCCAGAGAAGTCTCAGGTTGGTGCCGCAAAAAAGGGAAATCCCGGTGGTGTTTATTTATTTATTTATATATTTATTGTTTTGGTTAGCAACTGATTCAGTCTTGGTTTTCTTTTACCGGAAGTTCTCACTTCATTTTTTTTAAAAAAAATTAAACTTAGCTTCTTAAACTCTTTGTTCTCGAGGATCGCCTGCAGATTCGGTGAGTGGCTCCAAATCCCTCCATTTCGAGCTTGTGGTATTCAACTTCTGCTTAGAAATCTAGTACGCTTGTACTTTTTTTTTTTATCATTTGATTTTTGTTAGATATGGTTATGAGTTGAGTTTTTTTTCTCGTCTAATCTCTGAAACCAGACACTCCATTTGATATTGCTGTGTGTCGCTGTTGAAGAATCCTGCATTTTTTCCCTCCCGGTATCAATGAGTGGACTGCATTGTTATAGAATGTAATCTGGGTTGATTGGTTTGTGCAATGTGTAATGGTCTAGATAACTCTTTTTTATCTCATTAGATCCTTGTGGTTGTTCAAGAATTTCAAAGTAGTGAACATACTTTATTTGAATTATTTTTAGATTTTCCCTTCGTCCAAAATTTGGGATTTTGCAAAATTCGGATCACCCTTTTATGTTTGCTTTTCAAGAATGGCTCATATTCCATATTTTAGGATATTGCTTTTGCTTCTGGCCCGACCAAACCAGAGTAGTGGATTTGAGTGGAGTTGAGTGAGTGCATGTATTTGTACTATTAAGAGCATATATTTGTTGAGCATGCGGTACACACTCATGGGCTGGATTGTATCCATGGATATATGATCTAGTCTACTTAGTTGATTGGCTGCTTCATGGTTGGACTCAAAGCATGTGCATCATGTGTAGTTTGTTGAGAGAGAATGTCTTGTATAGTTCCATTAGAAAGAAAGTGATCTAGGTGGTGCTTGGTTGCTAGATAGGTCGAGCAAGTGGCTTATTTAGACCTGAATATTTTTAGTCATATTTTCTGGTGATGGCTAAATCACATGTAAGTATTTTGGCATTGCTATTTTGCTGTTCTGTTAGGTCATGAGACACCTCACGCATTTTCTAAATTAAGGTCTAGATTACTCTACTAGACTATAGGAATTGATGTGAAGCTGAAATTGATTATAAAATTTTCTCAATACTTCAATGGACTCTTCTCAACCTTGAGTTGTGCTCTATATCCACCCCATAAATGATGGGAAAGATCTTAGATGGTGATGATGATACAACTAAGATAATAAAAACATCAAGATTTGGATTTTAGTGTCATCTTTTATTTATTTATTTATGTAGAATGAGATATAGGTTGTGATGGGGCCAGCTTGATCCTAGCCGGCCCCGCCTAATCAAGTCGGCCCTGGCGCTTCCATCCCAGCCGGCCCAGCCTGATCCGAGTCAGCCCCCGGTGCTTCCATCCCAGTCGGCCCAGCCTGATCCGAGTCAGCCTCCGGTGCTTCCATCCCAGTCGGCCCAGCCTGATCCGAGTCAGCCCCCGGTGCTTCCATCCCAGCCGGCCCGGCGTGTCCAAGCCAGGCGGCCCCGGCCTCTCCAGGCCAGGCAGCCCCGGCATCTTCCTAGCTGGCACCCCACATCTTCAAGCAAGTCGGTCCCCGGCGATTCCATCCCAGCCGGCCCCGGCACCTCTCAGCCGGTCCCGGCGCTTCCTTCCCAAGCGGCCCCGGCGTCTCCTGTTCCGCCGAGTCGGCCAAGGCCATCCCAGGCTGGCCAGACTCGGCCCCGGCGTCTCCTATCCCGCCGAGTCGGCCAAGGCCATCCCCGGCCGGCCCGACTCGGCCCCGGCGTCTCCTGTCCCGTCGAGTCGGCCAAGGCCATCCCCGGCCGGCCCGACTCGGCCCCGGAGTCTCCAGTCCCGCCGAGTCGGCCAAGGCCATCCCCGGCCGGCCCGACTCGGCCCCGGAGTCTCCAGTCCCGCCGAGTCGGTCAAGGCCATCCCCGGCCGGCCCGACTCGGCCCCGGCGTCTTCTGTCCCGCCGAATCGGTCAAGGCCATCCCAGGCCGGCCCGACTTGGCCCGGGCGTCTTCTGTCCCGCCGAGTTGGCCAAGGCCATCCCCGGCCATCCCGACTCGGCCCCGGCGTCTCCTGTCCCGCCAAGTCGGTCAAGGCCATCCCCGGCCGGCCCGACTCGGCCCCGGCGTCTTCAGTTCCACCGAGTCAGCCAAGGCCATCCCAGGCCAGCCCGACTCGGCCTCGGCATCTCCAGTTCCCGCCAGATTAGTCCCAGCGGTTCAAGGAACCGCTCTCTGACATGCGCCGCCCGACAGTGCCAGATGCGCGCCGCTCGATAGCGCCGACGCGCGCCGTCCGACAGCCCCGCCAGCTGATGGGATGTGGCCCACTAACTGGCCCAGATTCACGCGAGGGCTCAGCAGATCTTCTGATTCACGCAATCCCATGTGATCATGCCATAATCAACCCCTATAAAAAGGTGAATCCATCCGGTAAATAGGTACGCGCGATAACCCCCTAAATCGCCATCTTAACTCTCAAAGGGATTCCTTCTCTCGGAGACCCCTCTTTTCCACCTAAAACAGGGCTCACTCGAGCCCTTCTTCAGCTGTGACCTCTGTCACTAACTTGGCCGTCGGAGGGTCCCGCCGGAGCCCCTCCGGAACCGGGACTTCCTTGCAGGCAATCTGGCGAAGCAAGGATTCGAGGAGCACCTCCGTTCCCGACGTCCAGGAGAGGTGATCGAGCGTCATCAGATTGGCGCACCAGGAAGGGGGGGTATAAGAAAAAGTAGCAAACGTCCTCCCGAGCTACATCTTTCGTCTCCCCTCTTCTTCCAAATGCCATGGTGGTGACCCGAGCTCAGGACGCCTCCATCGGCTGCCCAGCGGGGCTTCCCCCGCCAACTAGACAGCAGGAGGCCAATCCCCCTGCTGCCGACCCTCCGGTTGCTTGCCCGCTACCGGACGC
Organism: Calamus simplicifolius; assembly: GCA_900491605.1. NCBI lineage: Eukaryota > Viridiplantae > Streptophyta > Magnoliopsida > Arecales > Arecaceae > Calamus > Calamus simplicifolius. The sequence continues at coordinate 1,290,550 of UESW01004033.1, forward strand.
CGCTTCCGAAACAGCGGAGCAGCTGGCGACTCTTTCCCAGCAAGTCCAGAATCTCACCACCATGATCCACAGCCTCCAGCAACAACAGTCTGTGGCCACCCAGCATCAAACTGCTCCCCTCACCAGTCAGCAGTCAGTGAGGGGAGGCTCCCCCCGGTGGGAGGCCGGTCGGCGAGAGACCGGCCGACGTCAAGCTTCCCCCAGGAAGCCTCGATGCGAGCCCTCCAAGCGGCCACAGTCCTCTGACCGCGGCCCCAACAAATTTCCTCCCAAGCCGCATCATCACGAGGAACCCAAGCGGAAGTTCCGACTTCCGTCTCCATCTTCGTCCGCCTCCTCTTCTTCTTCTTCCTCCGAGCCACCTCGGAGGGCCTCGATGATCAACCGCCGGGCGGAGGAACGCCTGGAGGAGTACAACAGGCGACTAGACGAGCTCGCCAAGAAGATCAACCGTCAGCCGGAGGAAGAGTCCGACACTCGTCCTCCTTACACTCGCCGCATCCTAGAGGAACCGGTTCCCTCGAGATTCCGCTTCCCTCAGGTGGACCCGTACGATGGTACGATCGACCCCCTCGATTACCTCGAAAGTTACAAGGCTATGATGCAAATCCAGGGCGCCCCAGACGCCCTCCTCTGCAAGGCCTTCCCGCAACTCTGCGGAAGGCCGTACGTGCATGGCACTCACGCCTGCCCCCTCACAGCATCGACTCCTTCCGGGAGCTGGAGAGGGCATTTTTGGCCCACTTTGATGCCTGCTGCCGGATCCCAAGGGTGGCAGACAGTCTCTTCTCCGTTCGCCAGAAGGAAGGAGAGTCACTGCGGGACTTCGTGTCTCGATTCAAAATCGCCGCCCTCGAGGTCTACCATCTCGACGATGCGGTGGCCTCCCTAGCGCTAAAGCGGGGACTCATTCCGTCCCGCTTCACCTTCTCCCTGGATAAGAAGCCCCCGAGCTCTTATTCCGACCTCCTCCTCCGGGCCCAGAAGTACATCCGCGTCAACGAGGCTGACTCGTCCAGAAGGGAAGCCGGCAGGAGTTCCAATAAGAAGCCAACACCCACGGAACCTGCTGAGGGACGATCCAGGCAGCCCGAGCCGCCCAGTCGCTTTGACCAACGGCCCCAGGCATGGTTCCTAAGGGGCGGTTTACTCCTCTCACGGCTCCGATCTCCCACATCCTGCTAGAGATTGAGGAGGAGCCTTACTTTCAACGCCCACGCCCCTAAAGTCAATAAACCCCCACAACAAAGAGCTTTACTGCCGGTATCACCAAGATTGTGGGCATGACACCGAAGATTGCCGCCAGTTGAAGAAGGCCATTGAAAAGTTTGCCCAGCAGGGCCACTTGGGCAAGTTCGTTCGAGGAAACCTCACGGCCCCAGGTGCGTCGGCACCTCCAGCGCCTCAGATTTGCCTCAACAATGCTCCAACGGAAGGAACAATAGCATAACCTCATGAGGGGCGAGCAGTAGCTCGGGGAGCTGACGGGAGGAAGCAAGCTGTCATCAAAATGGGAAGCTTCTCCCCTACATTCAGAACACGGACGGTACTCTCAGTAGCTTGCTGATCCTTTAATAAAGTATTATTCGGAATATCCTTGTCTTATCAGGTCTTGGGATGAGTGTATTTCTTAGACAGAGACCAACTCCGCGTTGGCACCAAAGACCAACTCCGCGTCGGCACCAAAGACCGACTCCGCATCGGCACCAATGACCGAATCCGCATCGGCACCAAAGACCGACTCCGCGTCGGCACCAAAGACCAACTCCGCTTCGGCACCAAAGACCAACTCCGCGTTGGCACCAAGACCAACTCCATGTTGGCACCAAAGACCGACTCCGCGTTGGCACCAAAGACCGACTCCGCGTTGGCACCAAAGACCAACTCCGCGTTGGCAACAAAGACCGACTCCGCGTCGGCACCAAAGACCGACTCCGCGTTGGCACCAAAGACCGACTCCGCGTTGGCAACAAAGACTGACTCCGCGTCGGCACCAAAGACCAACTTCGCGTTGGCAACAAAGACCAACTCCGCGTTGGCACCAGAGACCGGCTCCGTGTCGCACCCTCAAGCTCAAGACCTGCGGATTCCAACTAACGGAGTTTCTTGGGCGGAACACAAACCCCGAGGCTGGTTCAAAATGATCTCACTGGATCGTGGCCCACGGGACACCACTCGGCCCCGGCGGTGGCGCCCCCGAGTCAGTTAAGACCCTAAAGGCTCCACACCCGGCTGAGTCGCCCCTCGCAGAGGTTTCCCACCCCAGAGGCGGTTCAAAAGGAACCTGACGACGCCCAGCTCTCAGGTCACCCTCCGGGGTTCACTCCCGGACCCTGCGTTGGGAAAGGATTACTGACCGCCCTCAGCTAGCCAAAGAAGGCACGCAGACATCCATCCAAGGCAGCGCAAGGTACCAAGGTAAAGGTTACACTCCTTTCGCTTAGCCGATGCGGGGCACGCAAGCTCAAGGAGTGTGGGGGGCATTTGATGGGGCCAGTTGACCCCATGAAAAATAAAATTTTTTGGACGGCCCCAAAGGCCCAGACTCTAACGCCACCTCCAGCGACGGCCTCCAGCGCCAGCTGCCAGCGTCGGCCTCCAGCGTCGGCTTCCAGCGCCAGCCTCCAGCACTGGCCAAAGGCCGACAGGCTCCAGCGCCAGCCGCCAGCGTTGGCCTTTAGCGTCGGCCTCCAGCGTCGGCTTCCAGCGCCAGCCTCCAGCACTGGCCAAAGGCCGATAGGCTCCAGCGCCAGCCGCCAGCGTCGGCCTCCAGCGTCGGCCTCCAGCGCCAGCGTCCAGCGCTGGCCAAAGGCCGACAAACTCCAGCGCCGGCCCCCAAGGCTGGCACATCAAAGGCCGATACCCGCCAAGGCCGGCCTCTCCAAGCTAGCCGGCCCTGCCTGATCAAAGTCGGCCCCGGCGCTTCCATCCCAGCCGGCCCAGCCTGATCCGAGTCAGCCCTCGGTGCTTCCATCCCAGCCGGCCCGGCGTGTCCAAGCCAGGCGGCCCCGGCACATCCCTAGCCGGCCCCGGCCTCTCCAAGCTAGCCGGCCACGCCTGATCCTAGGCGGCCCCACCTGATCCTAGCCGGCCCTGCCTGATCAAAGTCGGCCCCGGTGCTTCCATCCCAGCCAGCCCAGCCTGATCCGAGTCAGCCCTCGGTGCTTCCATCCCAGCTAGCCCAGCCTGATCCGAGTCAGCCCCCGGTGCTTCCATCCCAGCCGGCCTGGCGTGTCCAAGCCATGCGGCCTCGGCCTCTCCAGGCCAGGCAGCCCCGGCATCTTCCTAGCCGGCACCCCACGTCTTCAAACAAGTCGGTCCCCGGTGATTCCATCCCAGCCGGCCCCGGCACCTCTCAGCCGGTCCCGACACTTCCTTCCCAAGCGGCCCGGCGTCTCCTGTCCTGCCGAGTCGGCCAAGGCCATCCCAGGCCGGCCCGACTCGGCCCGGCATCTCCTATCCTGCTGAGTCGGCCAAGGCCATCCCCGTCCGGCTCGACTCGGCCCCGATGTCTCCTATCCCGCCGAGTTGGCCAAGGCCATCCCCGGCCGGCCCGACTCAGCCCCGGCGTCTCCTGTCCCGCCGAGTCGGCCAAGGCCATTCCCGATCGGCCCGACTCGGCCCCGGCATCTCCAGTCCCGTCGAGTCGGCCAAGGCCATCCCCGACCGGCCCGACTCGGCCCCGGCGTCTCCTGTCCCGCCGAGTCGGCCAAGGCCATCCCCGGCCGGCCCGACTCGGCCCCGGCATCTCCTGTCCCGCCGAGTCGGCCAAGGCCATCCAGGCCGGCCCAACTCGGCCCCGGCGTCTCCTATCCCGCCGAATCGGCCAAGGCCATCCCCGGCCGGCCCGACTCGGCCTCGACGTCTCCTGTCCCGCCAAGTCGGCCAAGGCCATCCCCGGCCGGCCCAACTCGGCCCCGGCGTCTCCAGTTCTGCCGAGTCGGCCAAGGCCATCCCAGGCCAGCCCGACTCGGCCCCGACGTCTCCAGTCCCGCCAGATCAGCCCCAGCGGTTCAAGGAACCGCTCTCTGACACACGCCACCCGACAGCCAGACGCGCGCCGCTCGACAGCGCCGACGCGCGCTGCCCGACAGCCCTGCCAGCTGATGGGATGTGGCCCACTAACCGGCCCAAATTCACGCGAGGGCTCAACAGATCTTCTGATTCATGCAATCCCACGTGATCATGCCATAATCAACCCCTATAAAAGGTGAATCCACCCAGTAAAAGGTACGCGCGATAACCCCCTAAATCGCCATCTCAACTCTCAAAGGGATTCCTTCTCTCGGAGACCCCTCTTTTCCACCCAAAATAGGGCTCACTCGAGCCCTTCTTCAGCTGTGACCTCTGTCACTAACTTGGCCGTCGGAGGGTCCCGCCGGAGCCCCCTCTGGCCCGGGACTTCCTTGCAGGCAAACCCGGCGAAGCAAGGATTCGAGGAGCACCTCCGTTCCCGACGTCCAGGAGAGGTGATCGAGCGTCATCAGGTTGATTGGGAAAAATACTTCAACCGGCTGTAACTATCATACATGTTGATATCTTGATGATATTGATATTTATTAACCAAAAAAGAATGTCAATATTTGTACATCTTATCTCAGCAAATGACATATATCTTTTTTTTTTAAGGGATAAGCAAATGACATATCAATGTATACCGTTATTATTACTGAGATCTTGATTGATATAAATAAGATTTTAAATATTGTGAAACAAAAGTGTTCAAATTTTTTTACAGAACTAGATGTCCCACATCCCATGCTGTCTTGATGCTCGAACTGGTTAAGGATCTTGGCACTTGTATAGGATGCTTTTTTCTTTAAAAGAATTATCTGTGAAGCTTTAGTATTTTATTTAATTTGTAAACATATCTAAACTTCAAAAGTTATATTTTTTATGATAAATTAGATTCATTTAAAATTACAGTGCTGATGTATTATAGTTAAGATAGGATGATCGAGACCGATTCAAATTAGATGGGATGACCGAGACGCCCCCCATTCCGCCAAGACTTCAATCACCGAATATAAATTGCTTGACCAACTATTTTGATTGTAGTTACAATGGAATTAAAAACTAAGCATGACTGAAATTTGTAGTGTTGAAAAATCAAGCATCATTGGAATCTAAACTGGGAAAGCTTTATCAAACTACTCATTAGCTATTTAAGGCAAACTGCCATCTTTATTTGCACTCCCTAAGAAAGGATAAATTTTTAAACATTTCTATATGTTTCAAATCATTTGGTCATTATATGTTGAGCTTATTGTATTATACTGATACTGAGCCAAGACTCGATATGAGAATCTTATTGGGATTTAGTATGCCAAATTGATTTGCATATCAAATGTACCCATATTGTATTAGTGTGGTAATGGTATGAGATCCAATAATGAGATAGCAAACTTTGAATTTGGTAGTTAATTGCCTTAATCAATTCTTTAAAACTTAGCAGTCATGTTTTGTTGCAGGATGGCAAACTTTGGTTGAAGTTTAGTATGCCAAATTGATTTGCATATCCCTTACCTACATTAAATGCTCCACAATTTCTTTAGTTGAAGTTTTAGGGGTTGGTGGGATAAGTTGAGGAAAAAGTGGAGAAGTAAGAGAGAGAAGAGAGGGCAGGGGGTTTATAAGGAAGGTTAACATTATTTCACCCCTACGGGTGTTATTAACAACGTTGGTCAGGTGACTTCTTTGGTGTTGACCAACCATCTTTAACTTAGGAAAAAAGTGGCATTGTTTGGGGAGGATGACCCATCTTTAAGCCTTGGATAACTCACAACCAAATGCAACCATATGATGTTGAGAAAACCAAATGCAAGAAAGAGTAACAAACTAATGAGTAATTTATGGGGAGTGATTGAATTTTGTGGTGCCAATTATTAATTCATTGTTTTTTGAAAGTGTGCAATGATAACCGTATGGTCTAGGAGTTAAATTTTTTATGCTTACAACAAGCTTTCTTATTAAATAATTTAAAAGGATATAGTTTAAGGACAATGCTTTATTGATGGCTGCATTGAGGGTATGATGGAGGATTTAGTTCCTTGAGATTGGATTGCTATCTAACTCATTTACTTTTTAAAGGTTGTTAGAGGATATGTTGAGTTCAAACAAGGGCTAGATTCAAGGTTAAGAGTAGGGGGAGGGTAATTCCTCATCCCTGCCCCCACCGCCTATCCCGACCCCAATCCTCTAACAAGAATGATTTTCCCTTCATTTCTGTCCCTACGTTCTCCATTTCTCATTTATTTTTTTTTCTAGAATTAGGTTGTCAACCTTATAAAAGAACTCATTTGAAGCTCAAAATCTATCATAAATTGGAGGTCATTTAAAATAATTAAAAGGCCCAAATTTAAGATCCTACATATAACATTAAAGAGTCCAAACCTAATATTTACATTCAAGGAAAATGACAGGATTTCGGGGATGGACACTCCAATTTCTCTTTCCATCCTTGAACCTAGCAGATTTCTAAAAGTTCTCCCCATCCTCACCTCCATCCCCATTTAATCTCGCCAAACCCACCCCACTAGTTCTCCATGGGGATCAAATTTCTCTATTCCAATTGACATCCCTAGTTAAAGGGAGTGGAGTTAGTTGTGATGAAATGTTTAGATTGGTAATATGGGTTTAGTTGTTTCCAATTCTCTTGATTTATCTTTCCTTGATCTTGAAACTACAATAGTGGACAATTGGGTGAGTGCAGAAGTTGAGTTCTGCGATGCTCATATCTTCTAGAGATTTTATTTATGCCAAGGTGTAGGGAGCCCTTAGAGGTAGGTAATCAAGTCTGCATTATTTATTCTAACAATCCATGATTCATCCAAGTTATTGACTTGACCTATCCAAGTCAATAACTAGGAATGGATAAGTTGACTCCAGTCAAAGTTTTCTAACATTTTGTTTTTTCTCTTTTGATTTTATATGTATTGCTCATTCTAAACCAAAATCCTTTAACGTCAAAAAAATATACATGTTGTGACTTTAATTTATGTTGGAGGTTATATAAATCTCCTTAAATAAGTAGTCTCTTTATGGCTTAATTTGATTCTAATCTTCACAGGCATGTCAGAAGAACATATTCACAAGAATTGTAGGAGTATACTCAAAAATCAAAAATGCCCCTACCAATTTATCAAACAGTCAATCAAGAAACTCAGTATGAATCAAAATATAGATCAATAGTTACCATAGATGGGTTAAGTTTTAGTTCATCAAGTACATTTTGTAACAAGAAAGCTGTTGAACAACATATTGCCAAACTTGGCATGAGGGAAATAACTAAGAAAATTAAGGAAGACATTCCATTGATTCACTATGTATGTTACTTTCTCTAGTTATCTACATTATAGACTTATTTAACCTCTCTTTGACATGGACGCCATTATTTTATTGTCTAAGCATGCTTCGCCCTATCTTTAAGTAAACAGCTTTTGCAAGTAGCATTTATGTTCATCTTTAAATTAACTTATTAATGCATGAGATTCTATTTGAAGCATTTATTTTCCCTTGGTGCTTCTTGAATGCCTTCCAACAAGAATGTAGAAGTGATGGAGAATAGGTCTTACAAGACAATTGTGAACTTGTAAAATTAGCATCTAACTTGTTAATCACCGCAGATGTAACTTTCTTTTGTATGCATGGTGAATCCTTAATTGTGCTATGTTATGAATCTTTCTATGCAATTTTATTAAAATTTTGGTGTTCCTAGAAATAAAATTAGCAGCATTTTGATGAAGGTTCATCATCTTGGTACCAGACCCCATGTCGATACCACACTGATGCAGTGTTGGTACGTTCATTGTGGATTGGTTTAATGTGTCGAGACTTGGTATGCACTAATACCAAGTCTCAGTTTGGTACTTGTTTGGTATGACATGCTTGAGTATGGGATGGTATGCACTAGGATAGCGTATCATGATTCTGAACTTTGCTTTCTTAGTATAATAAGTAGATTACAACTCATACAAGGTAAGCGATAGAGTTAACTAACATACAATAAATATCTAATCATATTAACTTAAGTGCTATATCTATGAAACTTCCAATTTTCGTCCACTTTCTAGTTTGCTAATATAGCATAGTATTTTCATTGGCACTATTGATTCTATAAATGATTTCATTTGCTTTGTTCACTCATGAAATGTGAATGCTCTTCAAGTTACTAACATGATGTTGTTCATCTAGTAATTATTACTTTTAAAAACTTGAGATCAAGGCTCGCAAAATGGTTAATGAGAACCGTACCAGTATATTACCAATTTGGTATAGTATGGGTTAGTATGGCTTGGTACACACTCCGTACTTAGATAGGGTGCCAATATTTTTCATACTTGTAACTATAATATCACTCAAAATAGAGAGGTATGGGATGATAATAGAGTAGTTTTTCTTTGTTCGAAGTGGTTCAGTTCATACCAAATTAAACCCTGGTATCATGCAGGTACCTTATTGGTACAGTATGCTATAGTTGGTATAGGTTGATATGGGTTGATGTGGCAGAACTTGCTTAAGATTTGGTGGTTCACTTAGGGCTGATTAGTTTGTGGTTAGATCAAGAAGTCTTTTTGTTACTTATGGTAGATATTCTTCATTAAATAATTCTCATTATTAGTTAACGTCCAAAGAATGGCCATGATATTTTTTAATCTTTTAATCTTTTGGTCACAATCCTTATGCTCAATCTTGGCCTGAATTATTTTCTACTATTGCTACGACTTGTTAGTTATTCTTACTTTCAAATTCTATAGCTGAAATATGATGGCTCCTCTTTATCAAAATTGCAAATGATGTATAACACTACAAGTTGCTAAGATCAACAATTTAATTATAATAATTACCATTGTCAACGATATTTTTGACTCTTATACAATGAAAAGAGTTCTTTATCATTGGACTTATTTTGGCAAGATCACGTATTGCTCATAATATTTTTCTTTTTTTCCTCATAACCTTCAGGAAACAGTGTTTTGTAAATCAGTCCTGCATGAATATGCAGCCAAGATGAATATAGGAATGCCGACATACACAACTTCTTAAGTAGAAGGGTTGCTGCTAGTTTTCACCTCTTCTATTACTTTTGGTGGAAGATCTTATACTGGCATTATTGGAAAGAGTAATAAGGAGGCAGAACAGTTGGGAGCTTGCACTCTTATTGAGTCTTTTTTAGGTTTGTTCCTGTGTTTAGTTGATGTCGGCCCTTCTTTTTAGTAAAAGCATTGTCTTTTTAATATAGAGGGTTAATTATGCAATTGTTAGTCATGATATTAGGCGAGTCTCATCAATTCTTCATACTAATTTTTTAGGAAAATCATGTACAAGGACTCCGATGTTGAAAATTATAAACGCTAAGGGCAGATTATATGATGCAATCAATAAAGGCAGTGACTTTGGAAAGGAACAGCACATAGGGAACAAGCTTTGTATGACTTGCAAGCTGGTCTGATATATGATAGGTCACTAGATAATGTAATTTCTGAGTCAGTCCAGCAAATTGGCCCAATAGGTAAGATTTCTAATTCTCTTTTTGCTGATTCTAATCTTACGCATCATATTCAAGTGAAGATTGAGATTCTATTGGTTGCCAGTTACACTTTTAAATGATTCCTATGCTATGGTTCCTACAAGCAGCAAAAAGAGACCGAAAAATGACTAAGAGGCATCTCAAAGGAAGAAAACTAGAACCAACAACTAGTAAATTATCTTTCTTGCATTTGCAACTTGCCAACAGAAGTTACCTGAAATGTTCGGGGAATGTTCATTCTACTTGAGCAGTCTAGTATTGTAAAGTTTCTCCTTTGTCACGTTTATGTATCTTGAATGCATTAGATATTCACAACTTGTTTTCGATCTAGCAGAAGTTACTTGAAATGTTTGAGGGTGGAATGCTTAATCTACTTGAGAAATTAGGTTCATTAATCTTATGCAAAACTAAAATAGGTTCATTAATCTTATGCAAAACTAGTCAGTCATTTTTCCAAGTCGATTAACATTGACCTCAAGAGAACATGTGCATGCCAGTTCAAGATACGTACCGTAGGCTGGGCTAGATTCATCAGATGTGGAGGCCAAGTACAATAAACCATGAGGCTTGAGAATGCAACACAACATGAATCAAACATAGGGTAAATCAAGATAGAGACGCCTGCAATAAGATGCAGCACACACTGTATCAGCACATGACGACCTCTTCCTGTGCGTTGTTCATTCTTGCTCGATCCCTGGTACAGTTGGAATCTTGCTACTTCTTGATAGGAATCTTGTTGCTGTTCTCAAAAAGTTATAAAATTAAAAACAAAGGACCTATAAAACATTTCAGAATCAACTTGCAAGTCAACTTGCTGGACCCTAATAAGTGAAGATAAAATGTTAGCCTTGTCTGTTTTCTCCAATGCAGCAAATATGATACAATTGCAACTTTAGAGGAAAGATCAGCTTAATGTTTTCCCTTCTGCACTATTTTTTCATCTAAAAGAATATAAATCGCAACAGTCCCATTCTATTTCGAAAGTTCTACCAAATTAGCAGAAATAAAATATTCCTTAATTCATCATAAAAGAGAACCTTTACAGCAATAGACTGCTCAAGTAGATTAAGCATTCCACCCTCAAACATTTCAAGTAACTTCTGCTAGATCAAAAACAAGTTGTGAATATCTAATGCCTTCAAGATACATAAACATGACAAAGGAGAAATTTTACAACACTAGACTGCTCAAGTAGAGTGAACATTCCCCAAACATTTTAGGTAACTTCTGTTGGCAAGTTGCAAATGCAAGATAGATAATTTACTAGTTATTGGTTCTAGTTTTCTTCCTTTGAGATGCCTCTTAGTCATTTTCAGTATCTTTTTGCTGCTTGTAGGAACCATAGCTTGGGAATCATTTAAAAGTGTAACTGGCAACCAATGGAATCTCAATCTTCACTTGAATATGATGTGTAAGATTAGAATCAGCAAAAAGAGAATTAGAAATCTTACCTGTTGGGCCAATTTGCTGGACTGACTCAGAAATTACATTATTTGGTGACCTATCATATATCAGACCAGCTTGCAAGTCATTACAAAGCTTATTCCCTATGTGCTGTTCCTTTCTAAAGTCACTGCCTTTATTGATTGCATCATATAATCTGCCCTTATGTTTATAATTTCCAACATCGGAGTCCTTTTACATGATTTTCTAAAAGATTAGTATGAAGAATTGATGAGACTCTCCTAATATCATGACTAACAATTGCATAATTAACCCTCTACATTAAAAAGCCTATACTTTTTCTAAAAAGAAGGGCCTACATCAACTAAACACAAGGAACAAACCTAAAAAAGACTTAATAATAGCGCGAGCTCCCAACTGTTCTGCCTCCTTTTTGCTCTTTCCAATAATGCCAGTATAAGATCGTCTTCTACCAAAAGTAATAGAAGAAGGAAAACTGGCAGCAACCTTTCTACTTGAGAAGTTGTGTATGTCGGCATTCCTATATTCATCTTGGCTACATATTCATGCAGGATTGATTTACAAAACACTGTTTCCTGAAGGTTACGAGGGAAAAAGAAAAATATTATGAGCAATACATGATCTTGCCAAAATCAGTCCAATGATAAAGAACTGTTTTCATTGAATAAGAGTAAAAATATCGTTGACAATGGTAATTATTATAATTAAATTGTTGATCTTAGCAACTTGTAGTGTTATACATCATTTGCAATTTTTGATAAAGAGGAGCCATCATATTTTCAGCTATAGAATTTGAAAGCAAGAATAACTAACAAGTCATAGCAATAGTAGAAAACAGGTCAGGCCAAGATTGAGCATAAAGGATTGCGACCAAAAGATGAAAAGAATAAAAAATATCATGGCCATTCTTAGGACCTTAACTAATAATGAGAATTATTTAATAAGAATATCTACCATAAGTAACAAAAAGACTTCTTGATCTAACTACAAACTAATCAAGCCTAAGTGAACCACCAAATCTTAAGCAAGTTCAGCCACACCAACCCATATCAACCTATACCAACTATAGCATATTGTACCAATAAGGTACCTGCATGATACCAGGGTTTAATTTGGTATGAACTGAACCACTTTGAACAAAGAAAAACTACTATATTACCATCCCATACCTCTCTATTTTGAGTGATATTATAGTTAAAATTATGAAAAATATTGGCACCCTATCTAAGTATGGAGTGTGTATCAAGTCGTACAGACCATACTATACCAAATCGGTAATGTGTTGGTATGGTTCTTATTAACCATTTTGCGAGCCTTGATCTCAAGTATTTAAAAGTAATAATTACTAGATGAACAACATCATGTTAGTAACTTGAATAGCATTCACATTTCATGAGTGAACAAAGCAAATGAAGTCATTTATAGAATCAATAGTGCCAATGAAAATACTATGCTATATTAGCAAACTGGAAATTGGATGGAAATGAGAAGTTTCATAGATATAGCACTTAAGTTAATAAAATTAGATATTTATTGTATGTTAGTTAACTCTATCGCTTACCTTGTATGAGTTGCAATCTTCTTATTATACTAAGAAAGCAAAGTTCAGAATCATGATACTCTATACTAGTGCATACCATCCCATACCCAAGCATGTCATACCAAACGAGTACCAAACCAAGACTTGGTATTAGTGCATACCAAGTCTGGACACATTAAACCAATCCACAACGAATGTAGCAACACTGTATCAGTGTGGTATCGACATGGGGTCTGGTACCAAGACGCGAACCTTCATCAGAATGTTGCTAATTTTGTTTTCTAGGAACACCAAAATTTTAATAAAATTGCATGGAAAGATTCATAACATAGCACAATTAAGGATTCACCATGCATACAAAAGAAACATACATGTGCAGTTAATAACAAGTTAGATGCTAATTTTACAAGTTTACAATTGTCTTGTAAGACCTATTCTCCATCACTTCTACATTCTTGTTGGAAGGCATTGAAGAAGCACCAAGGGAAAATAAATGCTTCAAATAGAATCTCATGCATTAATAAGTTAAATTAAAGATGAACAGAAATGCTACTTGCAAAAGCTGTTTACTTAAAGATATAGGGCGAAGCATGCTTAGACAATAAAACAATGGCATCCATGCCAAGGAGAGGTTAAATAAGCCTATAATGTAGAGAACTAGAGAAAGTAACATACATAGTGAATCAATGGAATGCCTTCCTTAATTTTCTTAGTTATTTCCCTCAGGGCAAGTTTGGCAATATGTTGTTCAGCAGCCTTCTTGTTACAAAATGTACTTGATGACCTGAAACTTAACCCATCTATAGTAACTGTTGATCTATATTTTGGTTCATGCTGAGTTCCTTGATTGACAGTTTGATAAATTGGTAGAGGCATTTTTTATTTTTGAGTATACTTCTGCAAGCGGTTCTTGTGAATATGTTCTTCTGACATGCCTATGAAGATTAGAATCAAATTAAGCCACATAAAGAGACTACTTATTTAAGGAAATTTATATAACCTCCAACATAAATTAAAGTCACAGCATGTATATTTTTTTGGCGTTAAAGGATTTTGGTTTAGAATGAGCAATACATATAAAATCAAAAGAGAAAAAACAAAATGTTAGAAAACTTTGACTAGAGTCAACTTATCCATTCCTAGTTATTGACTTGGACCGTGTTGACCCCAGATTAATTTTGATGATTATAAAATAATTAGGCAATTCTAAGCTTGATACAGGGAAGTTTGGTCACCTTGCAAGTAAGTATCTTTGTGCAAAATTTCATTGGTAAGAAAGTACTTCATTTAATTTGCTTTGAATATTTTTTATTAGCTTGAGAGTTAACTGGTTAGCTAACTTGTTATTCCATTTAGCTAGCTGGCACACCTCTCAGCTAGCTGATACATTGTCTCAGTGCTTGGCCAAACGATCTTGTATTTTAGCTAGCTGGTTAGCTAGCTTTTTAGCTAGCTGGTTAGCTAGCTTGTTAGCTAGTTGGTTAGCTAGCTTGTTAGCTAGCTGAAGTTTCTTCAGCTAATTAAAATGCTCGTCACAGTGCTTGGCCGAACGCTCTATAAATTTAGCTAGCTGGTTGGTTAACTTGTTAGCTAACTGGAATTTATTTTAGCTAACTCCAGTTGCCTGTAAACTCTCCTGGCCGAATAGTTTCAAATTTTAGCTAACTATGGAGCTAGCTGCCAGGCCTTCTAGCTAGCTGACGTTTCTTTTAGTTAACTGCTTAGCTAACTATTTTATCATAGAGCTAACTGGTTAGTTAACTATTTTTCACAGGAGAGCTTGTGGCCGTGAGGTTTGAAAATTTAGTTAGCTGAGGAGCTCACTCCCTCTCTCTCTGGTCGTTTGTTTTCTCTGCTTAGCTAACTGGAAAGCTAGCTATCTTTTCATTAGTTAACTGGAGAGCTAACTAAGCTAGGTGGTTTCTATGCTATTTTTGAAATTAGTTAGCTAGTGAGCTAACTGGCTATCATTTAGCTAACTGCTTAGCTAACTCCACTTCTTCTGTTATCCCTGCAGTCGAGAGCTTTAAAATTTTAGTTAGCTGGAGAGCTAACTAGCAATGCACGGCTCTTTCTTTTGACTTTTTGATTTTCCTGTTAGTTAGCTGGAAAGCTAACTATCGATTGATTAGTTAGCTGGTGAGCTAACTAAGAAATCTGCACGTTTTTCTCCTGGCATTTACTTTTGCTGTTAGTTAGCTGGAGAGCTAACTAGCAATCTTTTTAGTTAACTAAAGTGCTGCCTCTAGACGTCTTTTTCAATCGTGGCCTCTCTTGTGAGCTAGCTGACTAGCTAGCTGAGGATTATTGCTTAAGTCTTGGTCGAATGGTTTCTTGGCTTCAGCTGCCTGAAGTTATTTCCAGCCAACTACCACCTGAGTTCTTGAGTTTGCTTTTCCTCTTACTCTTTCTCTATTGCTATTTTAAGCTACACTTAACTTTTAGATTTTTGAATTTTTGCAGTGCTTTTCCTTCTTCAAATGGAGATCAGCATTCAATGCTTAAGGGAAACATTTATAACGGTTATATTTTCTTCCCATTTTTATTTCATTTGTTCCTAATGTATCTAATGGATATTTTTCTTGTTGGATGTTTATAAAAAGGTGGGATCTGAAGCACACCATGATGATTTCAAAAAAGAAAAAGAGTTTTCAAAGAAAGAAATCCAAGAAAAGAGCTTATATTGCATATTGTTGAGTGGTTGTTGTTGTGCATTCAAGTTCATTCATTGCTCCAAAAAGTCGTCCGGATCTTTGAATCTTTTCAAGCAATCAAGACTTCAGCTACTTCGATCTCGTTCATTTTATTGAGTTTATTGCTTCAAAAATTGTAAAGTATATTCTGAATATTTGCTCATTGTGGAGCTTCTCTTTATCATTCCTTGATCGTTTTTGTAAAAGGATTAGTGTTAACCCTGATTATTTTGGGCTTCTTGTACCTTGAAACAAGAGGACTAGCCTAGGTTTGGCTAGGGGATTTGGCTTCCTTGTGCCGTGAAACAAGAGGACTAGCCTGGTGTGGCTAGGGGTTTTTGGTTACCTTGTGCGTATAAACAAGAGGGCTAGCCTGGTTTAGCTAGAGGTTGTAATCATTGTGATACGATTAGTGGAATTTCAAAGGTTTTGGGAGTGGATGTAGGTGCTGGGTTTGGCACCGAACCACTATAAACTTCTGTTGTTTGTGGTTGTTTGATTCTCTACTGTTATCATTCTATGCACTCCACTACACCGCTGCAAATCAAATTAGGGTTTAAGCACATACTTGCATAGTAATCAATTTTTTTAAATAACCCAATTCACCCCCCTCTTGGGTTGCTACATCTGGGCAACAGACCGGTCAAGTCAATAACTTGGATGAATCATGCATAGTTAGAATAAATAATGCAGACTTGATTACCTACCTCTAAGGGCTCCCTACACCTTGGCATAATTAAAATCTCTAGAAGATATGAGCATCGTAGAACTCAACTTCTGCACTCACCCAATTGTCCACTATTGTAGTTTCAAGATCAAGGAAAGATAAATCAAGAGAATAGGAAACAACTAAACCCATATTACCAATCTAAACATTTCATCGCAACTAACTCCACTCCCTTTAATTAGGGATGTCAATTGGAATAGAGAAATTTGATCCCCATGGAGAATTGCCCCGACGGGGGTGGGTTTGGAGAGATTAAATGGGGATGGAGGTGAGGATGGGGAGAACTTTTAGAAATCTGCCAAGGATGGGAAGAGAAATTGGAGTGTCCATCCCCAAAATCAGTCATTTTCCTTGACTGTAAATATTGGGTTTGGACTCTTAAATGTTGTATAGTCTCCTATGAAATTGATAATTTTTGCCCAGCACAGGTAGTCGTTGGGATAGGCTTGGAACCATCAAGGCCAAAACTTATGAGAAACTGACCTGCATACCGCTTTTGAGAGAGAAAAATGATATTAGAGGACCTAATTACCTTCATACCAAGAAAATAGCTCAGCGGCCTGAGATCTTTCATAGAAAATGTCTCAAATAATTTGAAGATGAAAGCCTGAATATGATTTTTATTGGAATCTATAATAATTATGTCATCAACGTAGACTAATAAAATGATTAAATCGGAACCGTTGATATGAAGGAACATAGAGGCATCATAAGGGCAACTTTGAAAGCCAAGAAAAATGAAAAAGGAGCTGAACCGATGGTAACAAGCACATGGTGCTTGCTTTAATCCATATAGAGATTTGTGCAAATGACAAACAAAATCAGGATTAGATAAATCAATGAATCCTTGCAGTTGAGCCATAAAATTGTTTCAGATAGTTTTTCATATAAAAATATATTTTTTATGTCCAATTACCGTAGTTCCCAGTCTGAACTTACTGCAAATGAATGCACTAGGCGGATGGTGCCAGACTGAACAATAGGATTGAAAGTGTCGTCATAGTCAATTTCTGATTGTTGGGTACAACCCTTAGCTACTAAATGAGCTCTGTATCTATCCACACTTTCATCCGACCATAGTTTAATCTTGTAAACCCATTTGTTTCTTACCACATTCAGGCCATGCCTCCTTGGAACCAAAGATCATGTTTTATTTTGTATGATAGTAGAGTATTCCTCATCCATGGTAGCCCATCATTCTGGTACTTTACTAGCTTGTAAGAAAGAGGTGGGTTCATATGGTGTGTCCATGGATGGGAGGCTAGGCAAAACGAGTATTTGTGGCTAATTAAAACCCATTTTTTTGAGTCCCATCCTAATTTCTTGTCACCATATGATGAGTTTGATCAGATTGGATAACAGCAGCGATCGAAATGGTGGGTGGAGTGGGTAAGACTAGAGGCTCTATTGGATTAGGGGGTGGAGGAGGAGAGGCTAGCGAGTGAAGCGATGAAGGACAGGTGATGTGATGGATAAGGGGAACCGACTGGGTGGATAGGATATATCTCGAGTTGCGGTCGAAAAGGACCGTCTAGAGAAGAGTGGTTGTGGTGGAAGCTAGATTGGGTTCTTGCTTAGGAGAAAGGAGTAGGGAAAGGAGGACTCATCAAAGGTAACATGCCAAGATAGATAAATTCGACCAAAACATGGATTGAAGCATTTATAACCCTTATGATTTGGACTGTAACCAATGAAGACAGGGTGTTGTTTTGAATTAGAGTTTGGTCCTACCAAATGGATTAAGGCAGGGATAACAGAGAGAGCCAAATGTTCTAAGGAAGGAATAGTCGTGCTCTTTTTGGTAAAGGAGGGCATATGGTGATGTATTAGCGAGGATGACAGACAACAAATGATTAATGAGGTGGACAGCCATGGAGAAAGCATGATTCCAAAATTCGGGAGGTAAGAGAGAGTGAGCCAATAAAGTAAGACCAGTTTTGATGACATGCCTGTGCTTCCTCTCTACGACTCTATTTTGCTGTGGGGTACCTGGATAGGACATTTGATAAAAAATGCCCTTTTGATGAAGGATTTGCTGCAAAGGATTACTTAGAAACTCACCACCACCATTCGATTGAAAAATTTCCACTTTAGAATCATAATGATTTTTTCCAAAGAAAAGAAAGATTGAAAAAATAGTAGCAACTTCAGATTTTATTTTCATAGGATAATACTAAGTAAAGCGGCTAAAGCCATCCACAAGAACTAAATAAAAATGAAAACCTACCTAAGAGATAGTTGGTTCCGATCCTCACATATCATAGTGAATGGTGTGGAGAGGGTGTGGAGCGCGCTGTTATTTTGAAGGAAAGTAAAGCCGAGAGCTCTTGCCAAGCTTGCAACTATTGCAAGGGTTATTAACATGCTGAAAGAAGAGAGACGATGATACCTGCTACATGATGTGGTCAGATGGGTGTCTGAGGCGAGCATGTTATGGGGAAGCGGAGACTAAAATATGACTAACCAAACCAGAGTGCTAAACAACCTTATTAAGACGGTATAGTCCTCCTTCAACCAGTCCTTTGTAAAGCAGACGGCCCATTCTCAGATACTTTATCAGAAAATCCCATGGAGTGAATATAAAGCAACATGAATGAGCTCTAGTAAATTGAGTGATCGAAAGTAAGTTTTTGCAGAGTCTTGGAACATGAAGAACATCTATCATAGTAATAGAACCAAAAGATAATGGAAGAGAGACAATACCAGTCTGCGAGATCACCAAGCCTGTCCCATTTCCTACCATAACTCGATCAGTCCCATAGTAGGGCATTGTGTTCTTGAGCTCAGATGCATCGGGGTCATATGGTTTGTTGCGCCGGTGTCAAGGTACCATATCGGATCACTTGGATCGACAACCTACATAGCCACAAAAGACTGTGTGGCATGGGAGGTTTCATCTACTAGGAAGGTAAAGCAGTGGTTGGCCTTGTGATTAGGAAAACCACATCTGTAGCATGTGATTTGAGTCAGGAAAAATTGACTCCGAGCAGCCCCGCGACCACCACGATGTGGCGCACCACGACCACGAGAGGGAGCATTGGAGGGATTAGGAGAATAACCCCGACCACGACCATTGTTAGAGTTGTAGCCTCGGCCTCAAGATTAAGAGGTGTAGAACGCAACTGCAGGTGGAGGAGAAGCAGCCTAGTGCTAGAGATGGATTTCATGATCAAGAAGGAGTCCATAGACCTCATTAAGAGGAGCGTCGCTGCAAGCATTGATTGTAGCAACAATAGAGTCATACTCGGGACCAACTCCATGAGTAATCAATAGAATTGTATCATCTGGATCAACTAGTTTACCTGCACTTGCAAGCGCCAAGACCAAAGTGTTGACCTGCTGAAAAAACTCAGCAATGGTTTTTGACCCTTTGGACAAGGATTGAAGCTCTGTCTTCATGTTTTGGATGCGAGCACAGGTATAAGACCCGTATACTTTCTCAAGAGTGATCCAAACATCATGACTCGTTTCTTTATCAATGACTTGAGCGAAAATGACATCGGACAAAGAGGAAGTTAGCCAGCCTAAGACTAATTGATCTAGTCTTTCCCATTTGGCAATGGCATCAGGATTAGTGGGTTTAGTCACAGTACCTATGACAAAGCCAAGAACACCATGGCTTCGAGGGATGGGGGTGACCTGAGTTTTTCAGAGTAGGTTGTTGGTCAAGAGCTTGATGGAGACCTCTTGTGAGATAGGTTTGACAATGGGGAGGAAGACGTTAATAGTGACGAAAGTGAAAGAGGAACCCGATGGAGTAGTCATGGAAGAGGAATGGTGAAATGAGAGAGAGAGAGAGAGAGAGAGAAAATCTAGGGGAGGAATGACCTAAGCTTTGATACCATGAAAGAACTCAAATGATAAGAATACCCAACCCACCTAGTTTTGGGTTGCTGCTTGTATATTTATAAATTACAAAATAGAGCACATCTAGTACCCATGAGATGATAATTCATCCCTACCGATTACTCCGCAACAAAAAGAGAAATCAGAGAAGATAGTTACATGGTAAGTTACAACTATATATGACTAAGTCTTACATGGTAACTACTGATATATACTGCTAATACCAGGTAGCTATATATGATCGAGTCTTACATGGTAACTACTGATACATACCGCTAATAGTGTAAATAGAAGCTCTCTGGTTTTGCTAAGGATTTCGTCCGACGAGTCTCTCTCCTCGTCTTAATCCCTGGGCTCTTAGTTTCTACTAGAGAAGTCTCAGGTTAGGGCCGCCAAAAAGGGAAAGCCCCATAGTGTTTATTTATTTATTTATATATTTATTGTTTTTGGTTGGCAATCTGATTCAGTCTTGGTTTTCTTTTATCGAAGTTCTCACATCATTTTTTTTTAATTTTTAAACTTAGCTTCTTAAACTCTCCGTTCTCGAGGACCGTCTGCAG
Source organism: Calamus simplicifolius (assembly GCA_900491605.1). Classification (NCBI taxonomy): domain Eukaryota; kingdom Viridiplantae; phylum Streptophyta; class Magnoliopsida; order Arecales; family Arecaceae; genus Calamus; species Calamus simplicifolius. The sequence continues at coordinate 1,310,873 of UESW01004033.1, forward strand.
ATTTAGTGAGTGGTTCCAAATCCCCTCCATTTCGAGCTTGTGATATTCAACTTCTGCTTAGAAATCTAGTATGCTTGAACTTTTTTTTTGCCCACAGAGATCATTTGATTTTTGTTAGATATGGTTATGAAGTTGAGTTTTTTTTTTTTCTCTTGTCTAATCTCTGAAACCAGACACTCCATTTGATATTGTTGTGTGTCGCTGTTGAAGAATCTTGTCGGGAGTCACGATTAATGTTTCTTACTATTTTTTCCCTCCCGGTATCAATGAGTGGACTCCATTGTTATAGAATGTATAATCTGGGTTGATTGGTTTGTGCAATGTGTAATGGTCTAGATAAATCTTTCCTATCTCATTAGATCCTTGTGGTTATTCAAGAATTTCAAAGTAGTGAACATACTTTATTTGAATTATTTTTAGATTTTCCCTTCATCCAAAATTTGGGATTTTGCAAAATTCGGATCACCCTTTTCTGTTTCCTTTTCAAGAATGGCTCAGATTCCATATTTTAGGATGCTTTTGCTTCTGGCCTGACCAAACCAGAGTAGTTGTGGATTTGAGTGGAGTTGAGTGAGTGCATGTAACTTTACTATTAAGAGCATATATTTGTTGAGCATGCAGTACACACTCATGGGCTGGATTGTATCCATGGAAAAAAGGGGGAAAACACCAGAGATTTCAAAACTAGGCTATTCCTACCAAGAAAAGGCAGTCCAAACCTACAAGAAAGAACAGAATGAGAGAAAAAGAATGAAAATAGAGTTCAAATTTGAAAGTCCTACCATGCGAAATAGAGTTTAGAGAAATCCAAAGTATTCGAAAGCTAATTTAGAAGGATTTCCACTAAATCAAAAGGAGAAGAAGAGAGCCATAGTTCTTCAAAAGCCTCTACATCAATGATTCTTCTAAAGCTTCAAGTTTATTTTGAGAAAGATCATTTATGAGGAAAAGAGAAAAAGAAGAAAAGCCCAACTTCAAAAATCTTCTAAATTAGTCTCTTCTATTTCTATTTTGATTATATTATTTTATTTGCTCATTTGAGGAGCCTTATTTCTATTGTAACCATTTCTTTATTATTCTTGGTTATTGATTCAATCAGGAAGGCGGTTTGGCCTTATTCAAGCTAGAAGGCTTGGGATAGGTTTTGTGCTGGTGATCCTGTGAAAATCAGCTGGGTTCATTGTGATTCATTTGTAAAATAACAAGTTTGGGTTATGATCTTGTAAAACAACTCTGCTGTAATCAGGGTGATTATAGTGTCGGCCCAAGAGTTTCTTGAAAGTGGATGTAAGTGTAGCTAACACTGAACCACTATAAATTTCTTGTGTTTATCGTGCTTGTCTCTCTTTCTCTCTATTCTATCCTTTATACTCTGCTTTGCATTCTTAACACTACCACTGCATTCCTTCTTGCACATTACTTTAAGAAAATTGTTTTTAAGTTTCAAAAAATTTTAAGAACCCAATTCATCTCCTCCCCTCTTGGGTTGCCATATAGGCCAACAGGCAGGTTCAATATTTTTTCACTTCTTAGAGTTACGACTGAATTAGCATGTTCTGGAAATTTGCCGGACTAGTAGAACCTTCAGCCATGAATTATCATTTTGGGTTACTAATGGGCTGACTAGGTAACCTACCCTCTTTCCTTCTACTGAATGCTGTAGCTAGTTGACTTATTTGGGTTTTTAATTTTGCAATGGATTGTATGTGGGAATGAAGGAGTTGAGTATTCATTTCTAGCCCTTTCAATGCTTGTAACACCTTGTCTTCGAAAGTAGAATCATGATTACTCAGTGGAGGTTGTGGGATGCTTGGGTATTGTAAATATAGGATGCTTCTAAAATTAGTTTCTTGATAATTAGGCCTGCTTGATGATGAATTGGTTATAGATTGAGCTTTCCAAGAAAAATTCAGATGATTTTGCCAACTAGAATTGTAAGTATTGAAAAATGGATCATTTATTGGTCTAGGAGCCATTCGAGTTTGGGCTTGATGGGCTTGCCCCTGTACAAGCTCAGAAAATTAGTATGCGAATGGGCAATCACTTATCAGATGGTTAGGACTCAAACAGATGATGCAGACATCATGATTTTGAAGAGGTGAGGAAGTACTTTTGCTTTGTAAGATTCGATCAAGCTTTTGGGATAGTTCATCAACTTTGCTATACATGTCTATAGATTGATATATGTTGTATATTCTACCTCTCTTAGGTTCTATAGAAGGATCCCTACGGACAACAGACATGTGGTGCAAGAAATTTTTACTTAGGGTTTCAAAAGCTGCTATGCCTCATGTTCATTTTTTAGCATAAATGTTCCTCCATATGAAGCATCCATCATTTGTCGGTGCCTTTCTGACAATCCATCATAAAAACATTGAACTAACTGTCGTTTAGGTATTGCATGGTGCTGACATTTTCTAGTTAATTCTTTTAATCTCTCTTACGTTTCATAAAACATTTCTTTCTCTAACTGAGAAAAATTGTTTATGGCTTTTCTAATTTGATTTATTTTTTCTATAAGAAAGTATTTCTTAAGAAATTTCCTCTGAAGTTGGTCACAAGTTGAAATGATAACAGTGTCTAGTGAATTTAACCAATACTTGGCTCTATCTTTTAGGAAGAAAGAGAATAACTTAAGCCTAATTGCATCATCAAAGAAATTTTGAATCTTGATAATTGAGCAAATTTTCAAGAATTCATCTAAGTGTTTGTAGGGATTTTCATTTGTAAGTCCATGAAAAGCTAGTAATATTTGGATTACACTGGGGGTACTTGTATGCATGGTGAATATGTATATTATGAAGGAATGAAGTACTCCTTCAATTAACGTGATGGATTGTTTTCTTGATTGAGATCCATAATGTGTGCTCTATTTTCTCTACAAGTTCTCTTTATTTTAGGATCTAGGGGTATGAGGTTTGGTTGAAATGATCGGCGACCAAGCATACACCCTACCAATACACTTTAAAGTAAACAGTAATTTAGTTTTTTTTATTTTTTAACTAATGTAATAGAAGAGAAAGAAGAAGATTCTAAAGAAAATATCCTAAAAGATTCTTAGAACAAAGAGCAATGAAGAATAATTTAGTTAGGGTTTAATAATTATTAGCAATTAAGTTAACAAAGATTAGACTCTCTACTCTAGGCTTAACCTAAATTTAGACAGCTTCTAACTTTTAAGATTACCTTAGAGCCCTCCAAGTCAAAATTAGCTGATCAATTAGCCAGTTAAGGGTAAGGTCAGTGGGGGTCCCTCCGTTGCTTGCCTTAGAACCAATTAGATTGGCCAAGTAAGCGAATGGAACCAATTAAAAAATTACTTTTTTTTTCTAGACATTAGTTAATTAGTCAATCCCAACCCGGTCCAACTCTTTCGGGTGCCTTGTCTTATTGAGCTCGAGTTCCTTAGGGGCTGACGTCTAGTTAATTTAAAGTTAAAGGCTTGGGTTAATACAAAATAAAGAATATGGTTTGTGGGCTAAGAAAGGGTGATCAACTCCCTATCTTATCTTGATTAGGGGTTTGTGCCCTTAAAGTTAATTATGAAAATTTTATGCAACAAGCAGATGTCAAGCTCTTGAAGTTATCAAAAAAAATTAATCTAATTACTTTTTTTTAGATTTTTATGAATAAGTTTCTAATTTTCTAATAAATTATAAGATGTCAATGAAAAAAATTTTAAGTTTTACAGAAAATAAATTTATCTAAGTCAATCTAGGCATAGAAAACATATAAAACAAACTTTTATTTATTTATTTCTATTATTCTATTTATTTATTTTTATTTATTATTATTATTTTTAAACTAACTGCACTTAAGCCTCTGGCAATGATGCCAAAATCTGATGGTGTCGTAGCGCAATGATTAAAATACTTTAATTTCACTAATCTTAGGTAGAGTAGCGACAGTAAGGGATCGAATCTACAGGGACTTTGAGTGGTTATTTTGAAATAAATTTATGTAATTAAAAATTTAAATAAATAGATAATTGGCGGTGAAAATAATTAAGATATGATCTATCTTAATTAAAGTACAACCCATACCTATGATCACGGCTTGTTCTTTTTAAAGAATAGATCAGTCAAAAATTATTTTCACTTGAAGAACATTTAATAAAAATTAAACATAAATAAATATTTTATTTCATAGCATCCAAAGGAGTATATTAAAATTAAAATTAAAAATTCTTCTTCCTTGACAAGAAAGCAATAGCATTGAAGATGGCTTCGGATTTGCCAGCCGAGCTCCTGGGTCTACTTCTGCTTCATGGCTAAACTTCCTAGGATTCTCTGTTTCTTCCCAAACAGAACTGGCGACTCCTCTGTTTTCTCCTCTCTCAGCGACTCCTCTGTTTTCTCCTCTCTCGGACTCCTCTGTTTCCTTCTCTCAGTCGGTTACCTAGAAATTCTTCTCCTCCTCTCTCCCTCTCCTTGCTCCCAATCTTCCGAAGCTATTTATAGACATCGAAGAGGCTTGACCTTACTGCAGAGAGAACGCGGAGAGAGCGTAGAGAAGGAATAGATCAGTTTCAATGATGCTCGGATGTGGAGAGAGCGCGGACGCGGAGAGAATGCGGGCCAATTTTCCTTCCAATCCGAAGTTCAAACTTCGAATTTGAATGTCTTCAATCCAATTTAATTTCTGATCGGTTAGCGGATAATGGAATTGGAGGAGAAGAAGAAAATACGATAAACCCGAGTTTGCTTTGAAATTCATGTAATTGAAGATAAATCCTTGTAAATTCAATTCTGAGTTCGTTTTAAGTCCGATTTGAGTATTACTTGCATCGTTGGACTCTTAAAATCAAAATCTTTAACTTGACATAGCTTTTCCTAAAAATATTATATAAAGTAATTAAATATTAAATAATAAAGATAATTTAACCTGTTAATTAATAGGTTTATGATGATTATTTATGGTTTATCAGTGTGGATAGCAAGTAGATGTAGGCATGCCGCCCATGGCATGGCTCAGGCCCACATGGGCCATTCCAGGCATGGCCCAGTACTACTACAGTATCAGGCCATGCCGGCATGGTCTAGTAAATCATGTCGTGCCGGGCTCAAAAAAAATTTTTCGCTGGCCCGGTCCGGCACGTACGGCCCATGATGGGCCTAGGCTGGCCCGCCGTGCCATGCCAGGCACAACCCATGTGGGCCTGGGCCTGGGCCGTGCCGGCCCAGGTGGGCCATGCCAGGCATGGCACTGCTCACATGGGCCTGTGCCGTGCCGATCCACTCGATAAAAAATTTTTATAAAAAAATATTTTTTTGATAAATTAAAAAAATATTAAAAATAAATAAATTTATTAATATGAAGCCATCTTAATGGTGAAGGGTTTGGCTTAGACCCCTACCAGTTTATTAATTTAAAATCAAAATGGTACAGGAAGGGAGGGGGCTAGGCCTGACCTTCAGAATAGAATACAATAAGAAAGGAGAAAAAAATAGAGAAAAAAAAATAAAGACAACTCACTTTAATAATTAACAAAAATAAAAATATATAATTATAAAAATAGAGATGACTCACTCATCAGCCATCAGTAGTATTTGTATCATTATCACCTTCGCTGGTTAAGTCATGTCCACCTTTATCTTGAAGCCTCGCCTCAGCATCCAACCAATCTTTGAAGCAGATAAGCATCTCAACTATCTCGCCAGTCATCCTACTTCTCTTTTCGTCCAAAATATGTCGACCTACACTGAAAGCAGATTTTAATGCTACTATGGACATTGGCACAACTAAAATATCTCGTGCAATGATAGACATAACATGATATTGATTTCTAACACTCTTCCACCAAGCTAATACATCTAGACTTTATATTTGATCTTCATCATATGCAGAATGAAGTAAATAAAATTCTAATTCATTACTTAAAGATGAAGAAGATGAAGCATGTGTGTATCTTCTAATGAATGAAAAAATAGATGATGAACGAGATCTAGAAGAGGAAGCAGAGCTTTGAGCAGGTATTCCAGATCTATAAATTTTGTCATTATATAAACCATACATATCATTAAGAAGTCGTGTTACCTCATCTTTAGCAGTTCAGGATTTTGATTCATGTTTTCACAATATTGATCAATTAAAAAATTTATGCCATTTAATTTAACTCTAGGATCAAAAACAATAGCTAAGTTAGGCAATGGACATATCCTATTTTAATATTCATTTCATTTAGTTTTTATATTACATATAATAGGCATTAAAACTTCATGGTATCTATATTCTTTAAATTTTTCACTAATTACATATGCTTTTTGTAAAAATAAACAAGAAGTTGGATAATAAATATCTGAAAGAACATTTGTAGCATCATAAAAAGTAACCAAAAAATCTTCTAAAATTTTACCTTGATGCCAATCAGTTTCAGTCAATATAAATCCTAATCCACGATCATTAATATAAGTACTTAATAAGTTCTTATATGGATATGCATCATGTATCATGGTATAGGTACTATTCCAACGAGTTATTACATCAAGTTTAAATTTTTTAAAACGTTTACCATGATCTACACATAATTGTTTAAATTCTTGAAGTCTTGACCTTGAAGCATGAATAAAAGAAATTATATTTTTAATTTTTGAAATAACCTCTTGAATTATGTTCATGCCAGATTGAGCAAAAAGATTTAATATATGACATGCACATCTAATATGAAATAATTATTCATTTAAAATGGGATGCAAAGAGTCATTTAATAATGCAACAACAAAATTATTATTAGATGCATTATCAATAGTAATTGATATTATTTTATTATTAATATTGTTGGCCCAGATGGCAACCCAAGAAGGGGGGGTGAATTGGGTTCTTAAAAATTTAAGACTTTTTAACTTTAGTTGATTAGTTAGCAAGATGTGCAAGTGAGAGGCTAACTTAAATTAATACACAAGCAAATAAAGAGAGATAGAGAGAGAGAAAATATGGCACGGCAAACACAAGATAATTTTATAGTGGTTCGGTGCAACCAACACCTACGTCCACTCCCAAGATTCACTTGGGTCCACACTATAATCTCTCTAGATTACAGCCGAGTTGTTTTCCAAGCTCACAACTCAAACTTGTTGTTTTCCCGGGTGAACAACGAACCCAGCCGGTTTTACACGGGCTTACCAGCACAAAACCCTACACGTTGTTTTTCTCGGGCTCACAACTAACCCAACACAAGCACTCCGGCTTGCAACGAGGTATATCAACCTCCACTGATTCAATCCACTGATTGAATCAGCAAACAATTAGAATAAAAGTGTTTGGATAATGAAATGCTCCCCTTGAGCAAATATACAAATGAAGTATAAAATAAAGAGTTAGAAAAGCCTGATAGTATTGCAGATGGTAGTGGCTTTGGCTTTCTTCCTTCTTCTCTTTAACTCCTCTTGAAGTGTTGAATCATGCCTCAGCAAGATTCTTGACCGTTGAAGACTTTGGAGTTGAGATGAAGCTTTTTCTCCTTTTGAAAATCCTTCGATTTGATCTTTGAAACGCTTATGGATTTTCTTCTGACTCTTGTGGATTGATGAGATGGAGCAGACGAATCTTTCTCTTTTATTTCACTCCTTTTGAATCACTCTATTTTGAGCTAAAAGATTTTCCTATGAAAGCTCTGTTTTTCCCTCTTTTTGAAAGATATTCTTTTCTCTCTTTTTGATTTTCTCTGGATTCTTCTGAGTTGAAAAGAGCTCCTCTATTTATAGATTCTGCAAAAATATATCCGTTAGAGACAAAGAAAAATAGCCGTTATTTGAAAATCTTACCGTTGGAGCTGATGTGTCATCGTGAAAAATCGCGTCCAGATTTCGTGGAGTCGGCTCGAGCTTTGTGGGAGTCGGCTCGCACAGTCCATTCCAGAAACGCCTAACTTTCAGGGGTCGACTCGCGATATGCGGGGAGTCGACTCGAGAAGTGCTCAAAAATGAGCCTTTCTGCCGTCTGAGTCGAGTCGGCTCGCACAGTCTTGAGTCGGCTCGCGAAGGTTTCAGGGGTCGACTCTTGAAAACTCAAGTGTCGACTCAGGACAGCATTGAAAATCAGACAATTGGGGAGTCGACTCGGAAACCCTTGAGTCGGCTCGGGAGCGATACAAAAATCAGAAAAATGTTCTGATAGACTTTAAAACTTGTCCCAAATTAATTTAAATATCAATGTGACTTGAATACATTAAATATGACATTAAGCATGGATTCAAGACATGTTTCAAGAATTCATAGATTGAATTATAGTGTGTAAAAATTCCTTTTGAAATCTTTAAGCATAGAGCTTGAAACTCCTTTTTCTAATAGATTCAAAGCTCATTGAATTTAATCATTGAGAGTCCATTCCTTTCAATTTGAATAAGCTCAAGGTTTTTGATAAATAAACTCATTGTTTCCTTTAAAATACTCATGGCTTTTGGAAATCATCAAAATCAATAAAGTTGGGGCAATTATGTTTCAATAATTTCTCAACAATCTCCCCTTTTTGATGATGACAAAAACATTGAGTATATGCATTATAAAATTGAAAAAATTGTGATTCCAAAATCAACTTTTGTGTTCATGGAAAGGCTCCCCCTCAATGAGGTAGCTCCCCCTATGAACCTTAATTTATAATTCATTCAAAATTTTCAAATTCAAAACTTAAGCAAATAACCTTTTTCTTTATGAAATTCAATTATCTCTTCCCCTTATGCTCTCCCTCTTATTTAATTCGGCAATTAAAATCATATAAGGTTTAAACAACTCTCTTCTCTTAAATATGATGATGCATATACGATTAAATCATATAAATCTCTCCCCCTTTTTTGTAATCAACAAAAAGGTTGAGATGCATCAGAGCATCAACTTGATTAAATTCATTCGAATTCATTCAGCATCTAAGTTATCAATTGAGTATTGAGATATTCAAAATTATATCAAATTAAACATAAGCATTCAAGATATTCAAAGGTACTCATAATTGAAATGAACATAACTTTTCTCATTACTTCAAAAGTAAGTCAAATTACATCAAAATGTAACATAGTCTCATTGTAATGAAATTAAACTAACTTAATTCATCAAAGTTCAAATACATTCATATTAAAACAAAACTTCCTAGATACAATCTAGAAATACAAACTATAATAAGTATCAAATCATTTGACACGCTTGAAAATTAAACTCTTTAAGTGTCCAATCATCTCCATGATATCATCCTTTTGAGATTTGTTAAAGTCATTCATGGTTACTTGAATCTGATCAACTGCTGCATCTATATCTCTTCTTAACTGATTGGTTCTATCAAGATACACATTGGATCCATCAGCTATCCCTTGAAGTCTTTCAAATATTTTCTTAAGCTCAGCATTGAGTGAATCCACATTAGTACCAACAGAAAATGAAAGTAAGTCAAGTCTTGAAATGATGCTTCCTTTAATTCTCTAAATCTTCTCTTAATTGACCAATTTCATCTTTCCTTTGATTATCAAACTCTGCAAACATAGATCTAAGTTGACATAACTGCTCATCTGAAAATCTCACAGAAGAAGATGAAGTCTGAGGTGGAGGAGAATAATGCATGCTAGGTCCTGCCTCAGACGGTCCAGCAACAGAAGGTCCAACCTCGACCTCAGCTCCAATGTCTTCAACTCTGTCCTCAGCAGCTCTAACATCATCTTGACCTTTTCTTATCCAATTACCATTACTTTCTTGAAGCCCATGCGGTGAATAGTGGCCAATGAATAGTAGTCAGTATGTCTCAAATTTTTCTGGGCTCACTATCACTAATTCAATCCTTGGCTTCTGAATAACTGAGTCAAGATCATGCCATAGGGAAGACAGGATTTCCTCTTACTCCCACAATCAGCTATATACCATAATATCATGATGGGTAAGTTGATTGGCTTGCCTGAAACTACAGCATCCATAACAAAGATATCCCTCTCAGACAAGTAGTCAAAACGGCCTGTCTTAGGGAAAAGAATCCTGCTGCAGATGTTATGTAGCAATCTTAAGTCCAGTGGCAGCTGATTGGCAAAGACTTCTTCAAATCCCTCAAAATTTCTATTCAATAATCTGGTGAGGGCAGGTGACCTATCCTCTGGGTCAAAAGTGGAAGGTCCTGATAGGGGTAAGTCCAATAACTTAGAGAGAATGACGGCAGTGACATTCAAACCAACTCCTCTAACAGTACTGACCAATCCATTGTCCCTCTAGTCAAATTTCTATAAAACTCTTTAACTAGTGCTGGGTATGTTGGACAGTCTAAGGAGCATATCTTTTCAAATCCCATTTCTTTCAACTGTGACCCTACAAGCAATCCCTCTCTCTCAAACAAATCAAAATCAAACTTCCTTCCAGTAGTAATGACTCTACTCGCAAGTGATCTACCTGAGGAGTAGTGGCAGTAGGAGCAGGTGAGTCGTCCGAAGAGGAAGCAGGCGAAGAGTCCGGAGTCGGCTCGCGAACGGGTCGACGCACGGTCTTCTTTCTTTTCATCCCGGCACGGCTACTACTAGCACCACGGGTTTTGGGGGCCATTGAATCAAGGTGGAATGATTGTTTAAGGATTTTGGAAGATTTTGGAAAGTTTGAAGGGTTTTGGAGGGTTTTGAGAATGATTTGGAATGATTAGAATCGATCGATGGGTCGGCTCGTGCCCTAATAAAGCGATTTGGGACCACGTCGAGTCGACTCGCGCAAAGCGTAGAGTCGGCTCGGGTAAGTCACAGAGCAGACACGATCTCGAGTCGACTCGCTCAGAGAAGGGGTCGACTCCTGAGTTTCAGCAGAAACTCGAGTCGACTCCGATACTCTCGAGTCGGCTCCGAAACCATTTCAGAGTAAAAAATCAAATTTTTCAGAGTGTCTGAAATGAACCCGGATTTGATCTTTGAGTATGATTAAAAATCATGGATTTTGATAGATCAAATTGATATGAGTTCTAGATAAAATTTCCTTAAGATTTTGAGAAATTGAAAGAACTCTAGATATATTTCCTTAGAGGTTTCAAAATTTATTCAAAAGGGTTACAAATTCCTAACTCTCCTCTAAGATAACAAAATCTTTCTTCGCTTAAAGGTTTTGTAAAGATGTCAGCTAATTGTTCTTCAGTGTTTACATAATCTAAACAAATTTCATCATTAGCTACATGTTCCCTTATAAAATGATATCTAATTTCTATGTGTTTTGTCCTTGAGTGTTGAATCGGATTTTTAGTTAAGTTGATTGCGCTAGTGTTATCACATCTTATGGGTGTTTTATCAAGTGTGATACCATAGTCTTCAAGTTGTCGCTTAATCCATAGGATTTGCGCACAGCAACTTCCAGCTGCTACATATTCAGCTTCAGTAGTTGATAATGCAACTGAATTTTGCTTTTTGCTAAACCATGTGATTAAGTTACTTCCTAAGAAATGGCATGCACCACTTGTGCTTTTCTATCTAATTTACATCCAGCATAATCAGAATCTGAATATGCAATTAGGTTTAATGTGAGTCTCTAGAATACCATAAACCTACATTTTTAGTTCCATTTAGATATCTTAAAATTCTTTTAACAGCTATTAAATGTGATTCTTTAGGTTCAGATTGAAATCTAGCACATAAACATACTGAAAACATAATATCTGGTCTACTTGCTGTTAAATAAAGAAGGGATCCGATAATACCTCGATAATACTTTTGATCAACCTTTTTACCTTCTTCATCTTTGTCCAGCTTGCATGAAGGACTCATTGGAGTTCCGAGGGGTTTCATTGTTTCCATACCAAACTTTTTGAGTAGTTCTCTTGTGTATTTGGTTTGGTTGATAAAGATTCCCTCCTTGCATTGTTTGATTTGGAGTCCAAGGAAGAAGTTGAGTTCTCCCATCATGCTCATCTCGAATTCTCCCTGCATCAACTTTGCAAATTCTTGACAAAGAGAATCGTTAGTAGCACCAAAATAATGTCATCTACGTATATTTGTACTACAAGTAAATCTTTACTTTTTCTTTTCAAAAACAAAGTTTTATCAACATTACCTCTTGTAAAATCATTTTCTATTAAGAATTTACTTAACCTATCATACCAAGCTCTAGGTGCTTGTTTCAAACCATATAAAGCTTTGTGCAATTTAAAAACGTGATTTGAAAATTGTGATCTTCAAAACCTGGTGGTTGTTCTACATAAACTTCTTCATTTATAAATCCATTTAAAAATGCGCTTTTAACATCCATTTGAAATAAGTTAAAATTCATATGACATGCAAATGCAAGTAATAGCCTAATGGCTTCTAATCTAGCTACAGGTGCAAAGGTTTCATCAAAATCAATACCTTCCTCTTGATTATATCCTTTAGCAACCAATCTAGCTTTGTTTCTAATTACTATGCCATTTTCATCTAGTTTATTTCTAAAATCCATTTTGATCCTATTACTGAATGATTTTTAGGTCTTTCAACTAAAGTCCAAACATTATTTCTTGTAAATTGATTTAGTTCTTCTTGCATTGCTAACATCCAATTATTATCTTTTTCAGCTTCTTCTATAGTTTTAGGTTCAATTTGTGATACAAATGCAAGATGATTACTAATATTTCTCATGTATGATCTAGTTCTTATTCCTTGAGATGGATCACCTATAATCAATTCCTTAGGATGACTATGAGCATATCTCCAGTCTCTTGGAAGATCTATATCATTATGATCAATATTGACATCATCGTCCTTATGTGAATCATCATCTTTAGCTCTTGCTCATGATCAGAAGATACTTCAATATTAAGTTTTTCAAGATCTTTTTCAATTATGTTTGTATCTTCCTCATCATCAATCTTTTCAGATCCAGATGCTAAAGATTCATCAAAAACTACATGAATGGATTCTTCAACTACTAAGGTTTTCTTGTTAAAGATTCTATATGCCTTACTAGTCGTTGAATAACCTAGAAAAATTCCTTCATCAGATTTAGCATCAAATTTTCCTAAGTTGTTTTTACCATTATTATGAATGAAACATTTACATCCAAATGCATGAAAGTATTTTATATTTGGTTTTCTTTCATTCCATAATTCATAAGGTGTTTTCTT
>UESW01004034.1:0-268531 GCA_900491605.1 Calamus simplicifolius
AAATGATGCTCTGTTTTTCCGATTTTTCTTTTTCTTTTTCTCTTGATGTGTATATCTCTCTATTTGTATATATCTCTGTCTTTGATTTGAAAACGGCTTCTCTATTTATAGATTCTGCAAAAATATAGCCGTTAGAAACAAAAAAATATAGTCGTTAATGAAAAATCTTACCATTGGCGCTGAGTTTGCATTCAGAAAAATCATGCCCAGATTTTTGGAGTCGACTCCAGCTTTGGGCGAGTCGGCTCGAAGACGCGATACCAAAAATAGAAATATTCAGAAAGTCAAAGGGTCGATTCAACGAAAATAAGGTGTCAACTCCTGACAGTCGGGGGTCGACTCATGAAAGGCAAGGGGTCGACTCGTGAAGTGCTCAGAAAAACACTTCTCTGGTGTCTGAGCGGAGTCGACTCACACAGTCATGGAGTCGGCTCGATAGAATCGAGGGTCGACTCTTGAAATCACAGGGGTCGACTCATGAAAATCAGGAATCTCTGTAAACTGAGTGGAGTTGACTCTAAAACTCTAGAGTCAGCTCTGGAACGTATCAAAAATCAGAGTAATTTCTAATTGACTTGAAATTCATTCCAGATTAATTTTAAATCAATTTTTTTGACTTGAATACAATAAAATTGTCATTAGGAATCAATTCAAGAATTGTTCCAAAAACTCATTGATTGAAATATGAAGTGTAAAAATCTCTTTTTGAAAACTTAAACATGGAGCTTGAAGTTACTTTCAAATTGATTAAAGTCATACTTAACATACTCATTGATTGTTCTAAATAAATTCATTGCTCATATAAATAAACTCATTGCATCTTTTAATATACTCATGGCTTTTGGTAATCATCAAAATCAATAAGATTGGGGCAACAATTTCTCAACAATCTCCCCAACACAAAAAGAATTAAATCAATTTACTAGGAATAATGTATGGTCCTTAGTTGATAGACCTAAAGGTCATTCAGTTATAGGATCTAAATGGGTATTTAGAAATAAATTAGATGAAAATGGCATAGTAATTAGAAATAAAGCTAGATTAGTTGCAAAAGGATATAATCAAGAAGAAGGAATTGATTTTGATGAAACTTTTGCACCTGTAGCTAGATTAGAGGCAATTAGACTATTATTTGCATTTACATGTCATATGAATATCAATTTATTTCAAATGGATGTTAAAAGTGCATTTTTAAATGGTTTTATAAATGAAGAAGTTTTTTGTAGAATAACCACCTGGTTTTGAAGATCATGAATTTCCAAACCATGTTTTAAGTTACATAAAGCACTATATGGTTTAAAATAAGCACCTAGAGCTTGGTATGATAGATTAAGTAAATTTCTAATTGAAATGATTTTACTAGAGGAAATGTAGATAAAACTCTATTTTTGAAAAGAAAAGATAAAGATTATTAGTAGTACAAATTTATGTAGATGATATTATATTCGGTGCTACTAACGATCTTCTATGTCAAGAGTTTGCTAAGCTAATGCAGGGAGAATTCAAGATGAGCATGATGGAAGAACTCAATTTCTTCCTAGGACTTCAAATCAAACAAAGTAGAGAGGGGATTTTTATCAACCAAATAAAGTACACAAAGAAAATTCTCAAGAAGTTTGGAATGGAATCAATCAAACCCCTTGGAACACCAATAAGTCCTTTATGCAAATTAGACAAAGATGAAAATGGTAAGAAAGTTGATCAAAAGCACTATAGAGGTATGATCGGATCTTTACTTTATTTAACTGCAAGTAGACCATATATTATGTTTGTTGTTTGTTTATGTACTAGATTTCAATCAGAACCTAAAGAATCTCATTTAATCATTGTAAAAAGAATACTAAGATATCTAAGTGGAACTAAAAATGTAGGATTATGGTACTCTATAAACTCAACATTAAATTTGATTGCATATTCTGATTCTGACTATGCTGGATGTAAACTAGATAGAAAGAGTACAAGTGGTGCATGTCAATTTTTAGGAAGTAACTTAATCTCTTGGTTTAGCAAAAAGTAAAATTCGGTTGCATTATCTACTGTTGAAGCAGAATATGTTGCAGCTGAAAGTTAATGTGCTCAAATCCTTTGGATTAAGCGATAACTTGAAGATTATGACATAACACTTGATAAAACCCCTATTAAATGTGACAACACTAGTGCAATAAACTTAACAAAAAATCCAATCCAACATTCAAGAACTAAGCACATTGAAATTAGATATCATTTCATTAGAGAACATGTAGCTAATGGTGAAATTTGTCTTGATTATGTTTGTACTGAGGAATAATTAGCTGACATATTTATAAAACCTTTAAGTGAAGAGAGATTTTGTTATCTTAGAGGAGAATTAGGGATTTGTGATCCTCATGAATGATTTTGAAACCCTTAAGATTGATTATCTAGAGTTCAGTTAATTTCTTGAAAATCCTTTCATGATTCTAAGGACAATTCATCCAGATAATTCAACCATTCAATTCATAACATTCCAAAGATTTTATTAAAATTTTATTGATTCTATTTTGATAAGTTTTGGATCTTTGAAACTCTCATTTATTTTCTGAAACTGTCAGTGGAGTCGACACCTCATCTGTGTCGCTCACGGTCTATAACCTTGGATCCGACACCCGCTTAAGCAGAGCCGACTCCAGCTCGGGTGCTAACAGTGTTAGCGACTTAGAGTCACACCCGACTTTGCGGGAGTCGACACCTGGTGGCCCCAAATTGATTATATTAGGGCAGAGTCGACACCTTCTCATTCCCATTCATATCCAACCTTTTCCAAAACCTCTCCAAGCCTCCCAAAACCAAATATTCCTCAAATCAACTGTTCCTTAAGATTCCTTTGGCACCTAAGTGTAGGGGATCGATCTTTGAATCTCCCGTGACTACAAGGAAGCGGACGGTGCGGCGCCCTATCCGTGAACCTACACTGAGCGATGATTCTTCTTCAATGCACTCTGACAACCCTAGCCTCTCCTCTCCACAAGTAGATATCCTAGCTGGCCGAATCATAACCATGGGAAGGAAGATAGATTTTGAGTTCTTTGAAGCCAAGGGTTTTGCAATTGGTAGACAAATCAAGGAACTTGGTTGGGATAAGGTATGTTCCTTAGACGTACCTACTTATTCGGCTCTTGTAAAGAAATTTTACTTCAATTTATCAAGGGGAGATGGTGGATTAGTAAGTATGGTAAGAGGAAAGAGAATCCATCTCACTTTCG
The DNA here is from genome assembly GCA_900491605.1 of Calamus simplicifolius. NCBI lineage: Eukaryota > Viridiplantae > Streptophyta > Magnoliopsida > Arecales > Arecaceae > Calamus > Calamus simplicifolius. Next base: position 3,222 of record UESW01004034.1, read on the forward strand.
AGATTTTAGGAAATCTTTTAGAAATCCCTGTTGTAGGGATGATTGCTACTAGTCACAGTGACAGAGCAGGAGCATTATCGAGGATGTTAGGTAGAGATTTCACTGATTTTAAGGAAATTATGGTAAATCAGTTGCCTCTTGAGCTTAGACTGTTACATAACATATGTTGTAGGATCCTATTTCCCAAGACTGAACATTTTGAGTATGTCTCAGAGCGAGACATATTGTTAATGGACAGTATCTTGACGGGTCAGCCAATCAATTTAGCAGGAATAATGATATGGTACATAGCTAAGGCCGGAGGCAAGAGGAGATCTTCATTGCCTTATGGGATGGTCCTAACCATGGCATTTAGAAGTCAAGGAGTTGTTATCTCTGAGAATGAACCTTTGAAGAACCTTAGACACACTAATTATTACAGACTGGCTACTGTGCATAGAATGGAATTTATGAAAGTGGATGGTAGATGGGAAAGAAAGGGTAATCTGGATGAGAGAGCGGCTGACTTTGGAGCCACTGTACCTTCTGAGGCAGGTCCTTCAGTGAGACATCCTTCACCAGAACCTAGCAGATCATCATCACCACCGGCACCTACTTCCGTCCCTGCATCTGTACCAGTGTCTGTTCCTTCTGTTGGTTTTTATGATGTTCCGCTGAAGCAACTTAAAGGATTATTTAGTACTCAAAAAGAAGAGATGAAGGCTGAGATTGACAATAGTTTGATGAATTTAAGAGAAATATTTTATTCTTTGGATGAGAGAGTTAGCAAAATTGAGTCCACCCTTGGAGCCTCCGCAGAATCTTTGAAGAATGATCTCAAGAATATTTTTGAAGAACTTAAAGAGATTGGAGGTGATTCAGAAACATATTCCAAATGCAATGCTGAGTTACAAGAGAAGATCGTTGTTGCATCTGGATTCTTTGATAGGAGACTAAATGAATTCATTGCTACTCAAAGAGAAGGGATGGGCAAGATTCTAGAAGAACTCAAAAGGAAATTTGGGATTTGATGTTTATTTGCTTTAGTTTGATTTACTTTTTACTAAAATTTTGATGTAATGAAGTTTTTTTTATGTAATATGATGTAATGCTTGACTTTGTGAAGTATGTAATGAACTTTTTGATACTTAATGAATATCATTTGATCTTTGAAGTATCTCTTAATTTTGTCATTTAATTTGAAACTTCTTAACCTTTTTGTTGATTACAAAAGGGGGAGAAGTATTTGATATGTGTATATGCATTGGAATAAATAAGCTTAATCAATTGGAATTTAATTGATTGTATATGGATGCAAAGTAATTGACAATTCTATATGTGCATTGAAAGGAAGAAGCTTAATTGACTTAATTTGATATGACAGTTTAATTGGTATCAAACATTAAACTCATATGAGAAGTAATTTATACACTACAAGAAAATATTGAAATAGCGATGCAAATTTAGCGACGCATCATTGCGTCACTAAATTGCGACCACTTTGCGATGCCTCCGTGACAACGCAATTAGCGACGCATTAGCGACTCAACAAACCAGAAAATTAAAAAAATTTAATTTTTTTATTTAGCGACGCAAATAATGAGTCGTAATATTTTTAAATTAATTTTTTATAAAATATAAATATGGGAAAAAAATATTGTGACGCAACTCAGTGCGTCGCAATATTTTTAAAAGAATTAAATATGTTAAACAGCGACGCATTAGCGACGCAATAAACCAGAAAATTAGAAAAATTATTTTTAATTTAACGATGTAACAATTGCATCGCAAATAATTTAAATAAAATTAATTTTATAAAATATAAATATGAGAAAAAATATTGTGATGCAACTCAGTACGTCGTAATATTTTTTAAAAAAGTAAATATGTTAAATAGCGACGCATTAGCGATGCAATAAACCAGAAAATTAGAAAAATTATTTTTTAATTTAGTGACGCAATAACTGTGTCATAATTATTTTAAATAAAATTAATTTTTATAAAGTATAAATATGAGAAAAAATAATTGCGATGCAACACAGTGCGTCGCAACGTTTTTAAAAAATTTAATTATATTAAATAGTGACGCATTAGCGACGCAATAAACTAGAAAATTAGAAAAATTATTTTTAATTTAGTGAAGCAATAATTACATCGCAATTATTTTAAATAAAATAATTTTTTATAAAATATAATTATGAGAAAAAAATATTGCGACGCAATTTAGTACGTCGCAATATTTTTAAAAAAATTAATTATGTTAAATAGCGATGCAATAAACTAGAAAATTAGGAAAATTATGTTTTAATTTAGTGACGCACTTGTTGCGTCGCAATTATTTTAAATAAAATTAATTTTTATATAATATAATTATCATATTAAAAAATTGTGATGCAACCCTTTGCGTTGTAATGTTTTTAAAAAAATTAATTATGTTAAATAGTGATCGGTTCGAGATCGATCGTGGCCGATCGAAACATGGGCTTGGATCGATCGCAACCGTCGGATCGTCACTGATCGGATCAAATGCCGCGGTCCAGGATCGGTCGTGGCCGATCAGGATCTAGGCTTGGATCGATCGCAACCGTCGGATCATCGCCGATCGGACTGATTGCCACGGTCCGAGATCGGTCGTGGCCGATCAGGATCACTGCTTCAATCGATCGCAACCGTCGAATCGTCGCTGATCTCGGATAGATTGCAATGGTCTGAGATCGGTCGTGGTCGATCGGGATTACGGCTTGGATTGATCGCAACCATCGAATCATCGCCGATCGGATCGATCGTCGCTGTCCTAGATCGGTCGTGGCCGATCGAGATCAGGGCTTGGATCGATTGCAACCATCAGATCGACGCCGATCGATCCGATCGCCACGGTCCGAGATCGATCATGGATGATCGGGATCAGGGCAGGGATTGATGGTGACCGTCGAATCGATGCCGATCGGTTCGATCACCACGGTTCAAGATCGGTCGTGGCCGATTAGGATCATGGCTTGGATCGATCGCAACCATCGAATCGTCGTCGATAGGACCGATCGCCATGGTCTGAGATCGGTCGTGGCCGATCGGAATCACGGCTTGGATCGATCGCAACCGTCGGATCGTCGGTGATCGAATCGATCGCCACGGCCCGAGATCGGCCGTGGTCGATCGGGATCAGGGCTTGGATCGATCGCAACCGTCGGATCGTCAACGATCTTGGACCGATCGCAACAGTCTGGGATCGGTCGTGGCCGATCGGGATCAGGGCTTGGATCGATCGCAATCATCGGATCATCGCCGATCAGACTGATCGCCACGGTCCGAGATCGGTCGTGGCCGATCGGGATCGCGGCTTTGATCGATCGCAACCATCGGATCATCGCCGATCTCGAACGGATTGCAACGGTCCAAGATCGGTCGTGGCCGATCGGGATCACGGCTTGGATCGATCGCAACCGACGGATCGTCGCCAATCGGATTGATCGCCGCGGTCCGAGATCGGTCGTGGCCGATCGGGATCAGGGCTTGGATCGATCACAACCGTTGGATCGACGCCGATCGGTCTGATCGCCACGGTCCGAGTTTGGTCGTGGGCGACTGGGATCAGGGCTGGGATCGATGGCAACCGTCGAATCGGCGCCGATCGGTCCGATCACCACGGTCCGAGATTGATCGTGGCCGATCGGGATCATGGCTTGGATCGATCGCAACCGTCGGATAGTCGGCGATCTCGAACTGATTGTAATGGTCCAGGATCGGTCGTGGCCGGTCGGGATCAGGGCTTAGATCGATCGCAACCATCGGATCATCAGCGATCTCGGACCGATCGCAACAGTCCGGGATCGGTCGTGGCCGATCGGGATCAGGGCTTGGATTGATCACAACCGTCGGATCGTCGCCGATCGGACCGATCGCCATGATCCGAGATTGGTCGTGGCCGATCGGGATCATGGCTTCGATCGATCGCAACCGTCGGATCGTCGCCGATCTTGGACGGATTGCAACTGTCCGAGATCGGTCGTGGCCGATCGGGATTAGGGCTTGGATCGATCGCAACCGTCGGATCGACGCCGATCAATCCAATCGCCACGGTCCGAGATCGGTCATGGACGATCGGGATCAGGGCTAGGATCGATGGCAACCGTCGGATCGGCACCGATCGGTCCGATCACCATGGTCCGAGATCGGTCGTGGCCGATCGGGATCATGGCTTGGAACGATCGCAACCGTTGGATCATCGGCGATCGGATCAATCACCAAGGTCCGAGATCGGTCATGGCCGATCGGGATCATGGCTTCGATCGATCGCAACCCTCAGATCATCGGCGATCGGATCGATCGCCATGGTCCGAGATCGGTAGTGGCTGATCGGGATCAGGGCTTGGATCGATCGCAACCGTTGGATCATCAGCGATCTTGAACCGATCGCAATGGTACGGGATTGGTCGTGGCCGATCGGGATCAGGGCTTGGATCGATCGCAACCGTCGGATCATTCGCCGATCGGACTGATCGCCACGGTCCGAGATCGGTCGTGGCCGATCAGGATCATGGCTTCGATCGATCGCAACCGTCGGATCATCGCCGATCTCGGACGGATTGCAACGGTCCAAGATCGGTCTTGGCCGATCGGGATCACGGCTTGGATCGATCGTAACCGTCGGATCATCGCCGATCGGATCGATCGCCGGTCCGAGATCGGTCGTGGCCGATCGGGATCACGGTTTGGATCGATCGCAACGTCGGATCGATCGGCGATCGGATCGATCGCCACGGTCCGAGATCGGTCGTGGCCAATCGGGATCAGGGCTTGGATAGATCGCAACCGTCGGATCATCAGCGATCTCGGACCGATCGCAACGGTCCAGGATCGGTCGTGGCCGATCGGGATCAGGGCTTGGATCGATCGCAACCGTCGGATCATCGCCGATCGGACCGATCGCCACGGTCCGAGATCGGTCGTGGCCGATCGGGATCACGGCTTCGATTGATCGCAACCGTCGGATCGTCGCCGATCTCGGATGGATTGCAACGGTCCGAGATCGGTCGTGGCCGATCGGGATCATAGCTTGGATCGATCGCAACCGTCGGATCGTCGCTGATCGGATCGATCGCCGTGGTCGAGTTCGGTCGTGGCCTATCGGGATCAAGGCTTGGATCGATGGCAACCGTCAGATCGACGCCGATCGGGATCGCCACGGTCCGAGATCGGTCATAGACGATCGGGATTATGGCTTGGATCGATCGCAACCGTTCGGATCGTCGCCGATCGAACCGATTGCCAAGGTTCGAGATCGGTCGTGGACCGATCGGTATCATGGCTTTGGATCGATCGCAACCGTCGGATCGACGCCGATCGGACCGATCGCCACGGATTCAAGATCGATCGTGGCCGATCGGGATCACGGCTTATGGCATTGGATCGCATTAGCGATGTGTCATGGGCGTCGCAATGATTCACGGTCTTACGATGCGCCACAGTCCGAGATCGGTCGTGGACGTCGAGATCAGGGCTAGGATCGATGACAACCGTCGGATCGGTGCCGATCTCAGACGGATTGCAACGGTCCGAGATCGGTCGTGGCCGATCGGGATCACAGCTTGGATCGATCGCAACCGTCGGATCGTCGCCGATCGGATCGATCGCCGTGGTTCGAGATCGGTCGTGGCCGATCGGGATCACGGCTTGGATCGATTGCAACCATCGGATCATCGCCGATCGATCTGATCGATCGATGAAATTTTCTAGAAAAAAAAAATAATTTTCTCAGATAAAAAAATTTTTAATATTGCGACGCATGTATTGCATCGCAATGTTTTTAAGAAAAATAAAGTATTAAAAAATCAAAAAAAACATTGTGATGCAATATGTGCGTCGCAATTATTTATAGAAAAAAATAATTTTTATCAGTTATAATTATTAAAAAAATATTACGATGCATTAGCGACACATTTTCCTAAAAAATAATTTTTTCAAAGAAAATAATTTTTAATATTGTGACGCATGTGTTGCGTCGCAATGTTTTTTAGAAAAATAAATGTAATTAAAAAATTTTATAAAAAAACATAGCGACGCATTATTTGCGTCGCAATTATTTTCAGAAAATATTAATTTTATTAGTTATAAATATTTAAAAAATATTGCGACACATTTGCAATGCAATTTTTAGAAAATATAAATTTTATCAGTTATAAATATTAAAAAAATATTTTGATGCATTTGCGATGCAATTTCCTAGAAAATAAAATAATTTTTAATATTGCGACGCATTTATTGCGTCGCAATGTTTTTAAGAAAAACAAATGTAACAAAAAATTAAAAAAATATTGCGACGCAATATATGCGTCGCAATTATTTCAGAAAATATAATTTTTATTAGTTATAAATATTTAAAAAATATTGCGACGCATTTGCGACGCAATTTCCTAGAAAATAAAAATAATTTTCTCAAAGAAAATAATATTTAATATTGCGACGCATTTATTGCATCGCAATGTTTTTAAGAAAAATAAATGTAATAAAAAAATTAAAAAAAATATTGCAACGCAATATGTCTCTCAATTATTTTCAAAAAATATAATTTTTATCAGTTATAAATATTTAAAAATATTGCGACGCATTTGCGACGTAATTTCTTAGAAAATAAAAATTATTTTCCCCTCCGACATTGGCGCCAAGTTAGCGACTCATTAGCGACGCAATTAGTTGCATCACTAAATTTTGCATAAAATAATAAAAAATCCAAATTAGCGATGGATTAGCGACGCATTGTTGCGTCGCTAATCCATAATAAAATTAAAAAAAATAGCAAGTGATTAGCGATGCATAAATTGCGTCGCTAATCACCACTATATAACGCTTGGTCGGGCCGGCCCCCCCCTTCCCTTCTCTTCTTCTTCCTATTCCTACCCTAGCCGCCGCCGTCCGTCCGCTCCTCCGGCTCCACCAGTCATCTTCCCCGGCGGTAGCTCCCCCCACTCCGGCGGCGTTCCCTTGCGATCGAGGTAAGCCGCCCCTCCTCCTAAATTATTTTTTTTAAAAAAAATAGGTTCCGGCCACGGCCACAGCCGTGGCCGTCTTCTCCGGCCGCTGCCATGGCCTGGCCATGGTGGCCAGGCCACCCAAAAAAAAAATTTCATTTTGGGGGGGTTTTCCCCACCCCCCCTTCATCTTCTCCAGCCACGGCCGCTGCCGTGGCCGTCTTCTCCGGCCACGGCTGCTGCCGTGGCCTGGCCACAATGGCCAGGCCACCAAAAATAAAAATTTACAGTTGGGGGGGGGGGAGTTTCCCACCCCCCCCCTTCGTCTTCTACGGCCACGGCCACGGCCGTGGCCATCTTCTCCGGCCACGGCCGCTGCCGTGGCCTTCTTCTCCGGCCATGGCCGCTGCCGTGGCCTTCTTCTCCGGCCATGGCCGCTACCGTGGCCGGCCGTGGCCTGGCCACGGCGGCCAGGCCACCGAAAAAAAATATTAATGGGGGGTTTTTCCCCACCCCCTCCCGTTCGTCTTCTCTGGCCGTGGCCTGGCCATGGTGGCCAGGCCAAAAAAAAAAAAATTACAGTTTGGGGGGGGTTTCCCCACCCCCCCCCCCTTCGTCTTCTACGGCCACGGAGCCAGGCCACCGGAAAAAAAAATAGTTATGGGGGGTTATGGCCAGACCAAAAAAAAAACAGTTATGGCCCAACCAAAAAAAAAAGTAACACCTAGAGGGCTTTTTCCCACCCCTGGCCCCTTCAATTAAAAAAAAATTAACACTCATAAAAAAATTAACAAAAAAATTTAGATTCTATCATATTTTATTATTTTTAAAAATATTTTCAAATAATTTGATGATAAATATAAAAAAATATAAATATATTTTAAAACATTGGTAACTTAATTTTTTTTTTATAAAAGTAACAGCTAAGGGGGTTTTCCCCACCCCCCGGCCCCTTCAAAAAAAATTTTTTAACACTCATGAAAAAAATTAACACAAAAAATTTATATTCTATTATATTTTATTATTTTTAAAAATATTTTCAAATAATTTGATGATAAATATTAAAAAAATGTGACTACTAATCTAATTTTTTATTAGATTAGTTATAAATTTATTAATTTATGTCATTAGTCGGAGCTCTTTGGATAGACTGATTTAGCTCATCAATCATGACTCTTTTTAAATCAACTGATTAAACTCATAAATCGTAGCTATTTAGGTCAACTAATTTAGCTCATTAACCATAACTCTTTAGATTAGGTAATTTCAAAATTGCGGTCATAGCTTTTTGTTTCTTTATAGCTGTTTATGCAATAATATTTGTGCATTTGTAGTTATTTACAATTATTATGTCTTGATTATTTACATTCTGCTTCAAATTGAATGATGCATTAAATTATGTAATGCTAGATAGAAAGTCTTGTTGTATTATTATTTAATTTTTAGCAAAAAATTAGTAGTTTCAATGATTTATATTTTAGTCTTCACAAACATTTATATTCGACATAATAATCTTAAGAAGTCAGTGACTATATATATAGAACACTATTCCTATATATGTGTAATTGACAAGAAGTTAAGAATAACAAGCATAAGTTCGATTGTCTTCGGATTTCCATATTATTAATCACAGCACTATAACCTTTAGACCCGTTTGAGAATTTGTAAGACTTAGTCTTGCAAATTCTCAAATTGTCCTGGTGGATAATTTGAGAATATTTTTTGATATGTTAGTCTGCTATTAATCATCGTTGGGTGAGATTGCGGTTTGTATTTGCTCATACGTTCTCCTAGTGTGGCATATATGCCACACATTTAGGAGAACATATGGGGAAATGCTGCTGAAATTTCAACGTAACCGATCGATGATAATTAATAGCAGAATAACATATCACAAAAAATATTCTTGAATGGGATAGGGCCTTACCTTTTAGACATGGAGTGAAGGTGGAATTAAATTAGGACACTTGAATGCTTGTGAAGTCTCATGATTGAACGGACCGCCTTGCGGGCCGACCGAACTCAAGCCCTAGCATTAGCCTGGCATGAACCTGTGCCTCGGTCCTTGCTAGCACGCCAAGGATCGTAGCCGTGGCCAGGCCTTGCAGGTAGGGACCTTAGTTGTCTAAAAAAAAATTGGTTTTGTTATAAATTATTTAAATGGTTGTTATTAACCTAAGTTGTGTAAAAGAAATAATTTAGTTATATATTTAGTAATGCTAATATAGTTTTATAATGTGGTTTCCTTTAATGGTTTACCAAAAATTGTATAAGTTGGTCAAAAATGAGCGGGGCTCGCTCGTGGATGTATGCAAGGATAAAAGATGGCTTGCTTAATCTAGATTTTCTGAATAGATTGGAAGAATTTATCGCATTTGCATGTAGCCAACCTGAATGGATGGATGGGCCTAGGATTAGGTGCCCATGCAACTATCACAGGTGTCAGAATAAAGCCTACAGAGATGTCAAAACTGTTAAGGTACATTTGTGTAAAAAGGGGTTTGTTCCTGATTACGATGTTTGGTACTGTCATGGTGAACCAGAGGAAATTCCAGCAGTTGTTACAAGCCAACAAGTGTCAATTCCCGTTGATGAACCATTTGTGAATCTAAACACATATGAAGAAATGGTATGAATGCATCGGGTAATGAATTCAATCAGAATACATTTATGGAAGAACCAAATCCAGATGCACAACAATTTTATGATATGTTGCATGCTACAAATCAAGAATTGTATCCTGGTTGTGATGGTCATTCACAGTTGTCTACGGCTGCTCGGTTGCTGAATATTAAGGCAGAACATCGATTATCAGAAAAGGCGTTTAATTCTGTAGCTGGGTTAATCAAGAAATTTTTCCAAATGATAATGTTGTAGCAGACAGTTTTTACTCAACAAAGAAGTTGTTGCGTGGGCTTGGGCTTCCGGTTAATAAGATCGATTGTTGCTTGAACAATTGTATGATATATTGGGATGAAGACTCGGAGCTGAGATGGTGTAAGATTTGTGGGCAATCGAGGTACAAAAACGGCGAAGGGGGAGCTAGTACAAGTAGAAGGAAAAGTGTTCCTTACAAGAGGATACATTACTTTCCTCTGACTCCACGCCTGCAGAGATTATACAGATCTAAGGCTACAACTGCTGATATGAGATGGCATGCCGAACATGAATCTAAAGAGATGAAATGCGGCATCCATCAGATTCAAAAGCTTGGAAGCATTTCAATGAAAATCATCCTGATTTCGCTGAAGATATAAGGAATGTCAGATTAGGTCTTTGTACTGATGGCTTCCAACCATTTGGTCAAGCAGGGCAACAGTATTCATGTTGGCCTGTGATACTGACTGTATATAACCTTCCTCCATGGAAGTGCATGAAAGAGACTGCAATGTTTTTGACAGTTTTGGTTCCAGGACCATCAAATCCAAAGGAAAAGATTGATGTCTTCCTACAACCGTTGGTGGCCGAATTGAAAATGTTGTGGGAAACAGGAGTCGTAGCCTACGACATTTCTATGAAACAGAATTTCATCATGAGAGTTGCTTTGATGTGGACAATAAGTGACTTCCCGCATATGCAATATTGTCTGGTTAGAGCACTGCTGGACGTCTGGCATGCCCTCATTGCATGTATGATTCGGATGCATTTACATTGCAGAAGAGTGGTAAGTAGTCATGGTTTGATAATCATAGGAAGTTCTTGCCCCCAAATCATCCTTACAGGCGTAACTTGATCGCCTTCCGGAAGAACAAAGCAGTCACAAAATTCGCCGAACCAGTTAGGTCCGGCACGGATATATTTGATACTATAGAGCATTTGGGGTTGAGGTATGCTTGGGAACCAGATGCAGATAGAATAAATGGCCGTATATGTAAAGAACATAACTGGAAGAAGCAGAGTATATTTTGGGATTTGCCTTATTGGAGCACAAATCTCATCCGGCACAACTTGGATGTTATGCATATCAAGAAAAAAAATTTTGATAACATATTTAACATGGTGCTAAACATCCCGGGAAAAACAAAAGACACTGCAAAGTCAAGAGAAGAACTTAATCAGTATTGCAGAAGAGGTGATTTGAGGAGGAGTACCGACGGGACCTATCCTAAAGCCTGTTACACTCTTGACAGAAATTCACGAGAAGTTTTATGTAACTGGCTTAGAGGGTTAAAATTTTCAGATGGTTATGCCTCAAATATCGGTAGGTGTGTGGACATGCATAAGCTCAAGTTGTTCGGCATGAAGAGTCACGACTGTCATGTTTTTATGCAACGGTTATTGCCTATAGCTTTTCGTGAGTTGCTTCCACAACATGTCTGGAAGGCATTAACAGAGCTCAGCTTGTTTTTCAAGGAGTTGTCTGCCACAGTCATTACTTATGCATCCATGGCAAGGCTTGAGGAGGAAATTCAATTATTTTATGCAAGCTGGAGCGAATATTTCCTCCCAGTTTTTTTGACTCAATGGAGCATTTACGGTTCACTTGCCATACGAAGCGAGCATAGCTGGTCCCATGCAGTATCGCTGGATGTATCCTTTCGAGAGGTAAATATATACATCATTAAGACATATTGACATTTCAAATATTATTTCATTGCGAGAAAATTGGTTAATTTTTTGTCTCAACTTTACATATAGGTACCTTAAGAAGTTAAAAAATAATGTGCATAATAAGGCAACGGTTGAAGGTTCTATATGCAATGCACACTTGGTCGAAGAAGTTTCAGCTTTTGCCTCGCATTACTTTGAGGGTCACGTCCACACGAGGAGCCTGAAATCTTGGTCGTAACGATGACGTATGTGTGGACGAAGGAGAACCTAATAATGGTAGAATATCAATTTTTAAAGGTATCGGCCGTTCATTTGGGGGGCAGAAGTCAAGAAATCTTAGCGATATGGAGTATAATGTAGTACATTATTATATCCTAATGAACTGTAGAGAAGTCGATCCATATATTGAGTAAGTGTATACTTCAATGCTTAATTGGAACTTCTAATTTAAATTACAATATACCACAATATTTAATTGCTAACATAGTTTTAATCCTTATCATCCCATAAGGATGTATTGTGATAGACAACGACAGATGAATCCCGACATCAGTCAAGTTGCAATTGGACAGAAGTTAGAAACGGAGTTCGCTTACTGGTTTTATGAATTTGTGAGTAGTGTCACTCAATCAATTTCAGTAATGGCTTTAATTTTTCGAATTGGTTGTGAATAGCTTATTAATTTATACGTAAACGGTCCATGGTCCCCAACCGATAATATTTTCATTAAATGTCTATGCAATGGCCATTGAAGACCGTAACAACCTCTACTGGCTATTTTGTTAATGGGTACAAATTTTAGATTGAACGATTAGCAGCTTCAAGAGGCACACAGAACTGGGGCGTGTGTGTTAAAGGAGAAAGTGTTGGAGCAAATATGCAGGATTATTACGGAAAGTTAGTAGAGGTGGTTGAAGTTGAATATCCCGGTTGGCCTATGAAACGAACCGTATTGTTTCGTTGCGATTGGTTCGATCCGACAGTTCCTGTGGGCAAAAGGGTTCATAACGACTACAATTTGGTTGAAGTGAACCATCGACGAAGATTGCAGAAATATGACACATTCATCCTTGCATCCCAAGCGCAGCAAGTGTTTTACTGCGGATATCCAAGTTTGCGCAACGACAAGCGAGATTGGTGGGCTGTTTCTAAAATCGTCCCACGTTCAACAATCTTATTAGAGGAGATTTCATCAAGTCAATCAGCCGAGCGCCTTGCATTTCAAGAGGATGAGATGGAAATGCATGCAATTGAGGATGACACAAGGGCTCCTAAAACATCACTTAGAGATCCAAATGGTGATATCCAAGAAATTGCGGATGCAAATGTTCGGTTTCCTTCCGATGATAATGAAACTGAATCGCAATCCGATACGGCATCGGATGTTGAACCAACATTTCACGAAACAAATGACACCGATTAAACATAGAGTTTTTTTAAATTCAACTTTATTTTATAAGTGGTAAATTTTTACATAGTCAATCATTAATCATAATTTAATTGCATGAATCTTTAGTATTTTCAGTATGACGGGTAGAGGTAGATCTACCGACGATATACGGAGTGAGCAGGGACGTAGCTCTACTGCATCAGATCACATGAGCTTTGGAGATGGAGAGTTCGGATCTCCACACATTGCACACCTTCGATCTCTCCAGCAGTCGGCGGTGATCCTGCATTGGTATTACCATCCAGCCGATCGGCACATACCTCCGAGAGTTCTTCCACCATCGGCCACACCGTACTTCGACTTGATGCTCATGGGCTGTAAGTATATACTAATTAAAAATATATGTTTATGTTTTTAAGTCAATTACTTATAAACATGCATTTTTTTAACAGATTTATTGAGCAGCATCATGTATCCAGCCACATCAGCACCGTATTTCAGAGGCGTGCAGATCCCAGTTGCTACGATTGGCGCCACGTATCTCCAGCCACGAGGGAGTTTTATTTTTCTGAGTTTCAGGTAAACTTATTAAATACAATTTATCACTGATATAAAATTTCTTAATCTTAATAAATTCTGAAACTAACTATTTATTTTAATGCAGAAAAAGTTTACGTGGGACCCTGCCAGCCATGATGCCATTAGAACAGCATGGGAGGCTCTTACGGGACGTCGATACTCCGACATGCTTCATCATTGGAGGTCATCGGTCAGCATCTTGCGCATGTGCCAGAGGGTATTTGGCACGAGTGGCAGCAGGCCTGGCAGTCCGATGGCTGGCGCAGGAGGTCCGCATCAGCCAGCACGAACCGCCGATCCAAGAAGGGCGGTCCTGGCACGGGTCTCTCCCGCCATACTTCGGGCTCCATTTCGATTCAGGAGCACAGACGTCGTATGGTAAGAAAACATAAATAATTTAATTACTAATTTAGTTATTTACAAATATTTGTATTAATATCAATTTTTTATTGTTATAGTCTGAGCAGGAGGGCGGAGATCCTGGTGAGTTTCGTCTATTCAGGGCGACACACACGAGGGACGGTTCCTGGGTCGACACGCGATCATGGAAGGTTGCGGTAAGAAATTAGCTTTATGTAGTATCTGTTTAATTTCTAAAATTTTATTTCAAGAAATTTATTAACTCATTTATTGTTGATTTTATAATTCAAAGACATGAGTCGAGGAGCTTCGCTTCCAAGCATCGCAGGTCGACTCCACTGATGGGGAGACGCCCGTCGAACTCTCAGCAGAGGAGAGTCGGCGTGTGTTTTTGGAGGCTGTTGGTGCCCAACCGCGAGACCGCAGGGTCTATGGTCTGGGCACTAGAGCTTCTGCATATTTTTCATCAGGCCTCCAGCTTGCGATTTTCTGGTGATATTCCTGCCGAGCATTTAGACGACATTCGGAGATCCATTGTGGAGGAGTTCGGCAGGAGGTTCGGCAGGAGGTCGAGCACGAGTTCGAGCAGCGTATGCGAGGCCGGGATCAGGAACTTGCAGACGTGCAGATCAGATGCGTCATTTGCAGGATATGATTAGCCGCTTGTCACAGGGTCTCCAGCCTCCACTGATCGCTCAGATTCTTGATGTATTTTTTTTCTTTTTATATGTTGTACATGAAAACTTCAAAATTTTAATATATTAATTATTTTTAGAAATTGAATGATTATTGTTTGGATCAATATGAGTGAAGAATGTTTATATCAATATTTAAATGTAACGAAATTGTATTAACCGTTTTAATTTTTAATATTTTATATTTTTAAAAAAATTAATTAGCGATGCATTAGCGACTAAAATTGCATCGCTAATATTTTTAAAATATTTGTTGGCCCAGATGGCAACCCAAGAGGGGGGGGTGAATTGGATTCTTTTAAAAATTAAGCCTTTTAATGTAATTAAACTATTGATGAGAGGATGCAAACAATTAATTCAAGTTAAAGCACGATAGCAAGAGAGAGATAAATAAGCACGGCAAACACAGAAATTTTATAGTGGTTTGGTGTATCCAACACCTACGTCCACTCCCAAGCTCCACTTGGGTCACACTATAATCACCTCGATTACAGTCGAGTTGTTTTACAAGCTTACAACCCAAACTTTTGTTTCCCGGGATCACAACGAACCCAGCCAATTTTACACGGGCTTACCAGCACAAAACCCAACACACAAGCTAACCTTAGCTTGTGACGAGTACACTACCTCCACTAATTCAACCCTCTGATTGAATTAGTAAACCACAAGATGAAAATGTAAGTTTAATACAAAACAGCTCCTTTAGAGTAGATATTTCAAAATAAAAGCAAGGTTTAGAAGAGCCTTAGATTTGATTTGAGTGCAGGCTTTTCTTCTTTTCTTTTCTTCCTCAACTCCTTTGAAGTGTGGAATCGGGCCTCAGCTCAGATTCTTCACAGATTGAATGTTGAGTTGATTTGAGCTTTTTCTTCCTTTCTTTGGATGTTGAAAATCTCTTGATTTGCTCTTGAATGGCTCTTGGATTTTCTTCTAGACTTTTCTTGGATTGATGAACTTGAGCACAGATGAAGTCTCCTTTGATTTCACGCCTTTTCTTTCACTCTATTTTTGAATCTCGGATTTTTCAAATGACGCTCTGTTTTTCTTCTTTTTCTGAAAGATTTTTCTTTTTCTCTCTTGATTTGTATATATGTCACTTGATTTGAAAACGGCCTCTCTATTTATAGACACTGCAAAAATATAGTCGTTAGACACAAAGAAATTTAGCCGTTATTGAAAAATCTTACCGTTAGTGCTGAGTTGGCATTCAGAAAAATCATGCCCAGATTTGTTGGAGTCGACTCCAGCTTTAGGCGAGTCGGCTCGAAGACGCGATACCAAAAATAGAAATAATCAGAAAGTTAAGGGGTCGACTCAACGAAAATAAAGTGTCGACTCCTGACAGTCGGGGTCGACTCATGAAAAGCAAGGGGTCGACTCGAGAAGTGCTCAGAAAAATAATTCTCTGGTGTCTGAGCGGAGTCGACTCACACAGTCATGGAGTCGGCTCGACAAAATCGGGGGTCGACTCGAGAAATCACATGGGTCGACTCGAGACAAACAGACATCTCTGTATACTGAGTGGAGTCGACTCTGAAACTCTAGAGTCGGCTCCGGAACGTATCAAAAATCAGAGAATTTTCTGATTGACTTTGAAATTCGTTCCAGATTAATTTTAAATTGATTTTTGACTTGAATACAATAAAATTATCATTAGGAATAATTCAAGAAATGTTCCAAAAGCTCATTGATTGAGATATAAAGTATAAAAATTTTTTTTGAAAGCTTAAACATGGAGCTTGAAGTTACTTTCAAATTGATTGAAGTCATACTTAACATACTCATTGATTGTTCTAAATAATCATTGCTCATGTAAATAAACTCATTTCATCTTTTAATATACTCATGGCTTTTGGTAATCATCAAAATCAATAAGATTGGGCAACAATTTCTCAACAATCTCCCCAATAATATTATTATTAAATATTGCGACGCAATGACCTGGCGTCGCAATAATTAAAAAAAAATTAATAGCGACGCATTAACGACTCAAATTGCATCGCTATTATATCTAAAATATTTTTAATAAATATTGCGACGCAATGACCTTGTGTCGCAATATTTTAAAAAAAATTTCTTTGCGATGCATTAGCGACTCAAATTGCGTCACTATTATATCAAAAATATTATTATTAAATATTGTGACGCAACTAAATGCGTCGCAATATTGCGACGCAATTGAATGTGTCGCAATATTTAATAATAATTTTAAATATTAAAAATTAGTTTTAAATTTAGTGACGCATTTGGATGCATCGCAATATTGTGACGCATTGTTGCGTCGCAGAGAGTCGCAATATTGCGATGCAATTGCGACAAATGGAGATTGCGACAAACATCTGAGCGACGCCGTCATTGCGTCGCTATTGCGTCGCAATAGCATGTTTAGCGATGCAATTGCGACGCATTTGGGTGTCGCAATATTTTTTTTCCCTTGCAGTGGTAGAATTAAATCGCTTGGTGATAAGTCTAAATAGATTTCTCTCAATCCTCTCCCTCTGCCCAAAACATCAAACAAGCGCTAAAACATGGAGTGGAATTGATCAGATTTATCTAAAATATGAGAATTTTTTGAAGTTGGGATGAAATCAATCAAGATTAATAAAGAGCAGCAAATCAATCCCTTTGATGAAGGTGGGATGGTGAGAAAAGTCACTTGAAGTCAAAGCCTCGAACCAGTTAGAATATCTTTTAAGAATTGATTATTTCCCTCTAACCTAGCGTAATTCAAACTAGCCAATAATACAACAACTGTTTGAAATGATTCTTTAAAAAAAAAATATTTATTTTTTTAATCTAAGTCTAGTTTTTGAAATTTATTTGGATCAAATGCTAAATTGGTTGACGGTCTAACTAGCTAGTTCTACCAATCAATTCCGTCCAATTTTAAAAACATTGAGAAAGAGCGTGCGAGCAAATCTTATAGATTTAATAAATCATATGAATAGAGAAAGTAACTGGATGTTTTTTGCTTATTATTTATATTAGATAAATCCATTCTCATAAGTACTTTGGGTAGCGCATCAAGTAATAAACAGTTGCTTCACTCAATCTCAACTCTTCGAGTGAAACTTACTAACAATCTTGATAAGTAAAAGTACAAAAGCATAGTATAATAAATATGTATAAAATTTTTTTTTCTATCAATAAAATCTATTTTTACATCTAATTATTATTGCTTTTTAAAAAAAAAATTATTCCAATTTAAAGCAAGATGAAGATGTCTTTTTGTTAGAAAAAAAAATCACAAAAAGAATTCCTATTATTACATATAGAATATATTAGTATCAATAACTTATCTTTGGGAACAATATTTGTAAGTTCTAATAATTTTGTTAAAAATACAATACATGTACAAATGTTCCCTTTGCAAATTAGTTACTTCGTGGCGATTCTATGGCGAATTCCGTGACGATTTCCGTGTAGCTACGGTGCATCCGTGGCGATAGCTGTGGCGAATCTGGTGCTATAGCTGTGGCGTCTTCCTCTTGCTGTGGCTAAGCTGCTACAGGAATTTTGACGCGTCGATTCTTAAAGCACCCTTCTTCAAGAACTTGGCTGCTTTAAGATTAGTGATACAAACCTTCTTGGTCCCGATCTCCGGTGAGTTCGGTGGTGCAGGTGTCCATTGCCCTGCTGGTGATGGCTGACGGCAGTCCTGTTCTGCCTCCGGTGCTGATGCTCCTTCTCTTCGCGGAGCGCCGCCGTGAGGCAATTGAGGGAGTTTTTCACATGGTCTGCTCCGCTGCGTCCCCTGTTGAAATCGCGGGGCTAGAACTCCAGTATCCAAAGATTATCCAGCTACCCACGGCGGCGATTGACCGAGAGACGAAGGATTGGAATGTTTCAGGATTGATTGTGAGGTCTCTGTCAAGATGGGTTACCCCGAAAGCTCTGATTAGGGAATTTCGTTGGGCAGGACTTGCTGGCTGGATTGATTCCATCCCTTTGGCTCACCGAACTGTTATGCTGAAGTTTGAGCTCCTGGCTGCCAGGAATGCTACTTTGATGCAACCCTGGGTTGTGAATAGTCAACCGCTTGCGATGGAGGCATGGTGACCTGATTTCATCCCTGCGGACAATGCACTTTGCTCTGCTCTGTTATGAATTCGCCTTCCCAACCTTCCGGTAGAATATTGGAATGAGGAGACTCTCCAAAGCATCCTTTCGGTGGCCGGTCATTTTGTGGAGGCAGATGCTTTCACGAAGGAGCGGCGGAGGGGAAGCTTTGCTCATGCCAGTGTCAGGGTAGATTTGAGCAAGCCTCTCCGGCCGGGGGCGAGAATCAGAGCTCATGGATCCCCTTTCTGGCAGCAATTTGCGTATGAGCATGTAGACTGCATATGCTCGCACTGTGGTTCTCTTCATATGAACGGACCGTGTTCGTCTTCAACGGTTCCAGAGTCCTCTACGGCAGCTCCCTTGTTTGGCCCGTGGATGGCTGCCCTCCGTCATCAGAAGCCTCCCCCTGTTTGGCTTAATGCCGAGGATGACTCGGGGAAGGCCATAGTTGGGGAGTCTTCTGGCAAGGCTAAATCGGTGTCTCAGGATGAGCTGGACGGATGGCTGAATCCGGGCAAGGTCTCTCATAGGAGAGCTATGTCATCGCCATCCCTTCCCAGTGTGGTTATCATCAATACAGCACACCAGGGGGAGAAGGGAATGTGCCGGGTGCCGCCCACCGTGCCGGTTACTGTTGATTCTGAAACAATTACCAACTCTTCTCTCGTGGGTTCTTCTGGGGTCTCTCTGACTTCTGTAACTCACTCCAAAATTCAAAAGGCCTCTAAGGGCAGGAGGAAGAACAATCTCCCAATTATGCTGAATGATAAGCAGCTATCCTCAGAATCTGTCTTCCATTTCAAGGTCCAGATTTTGATGTTCAGGCAGAGGTTCCCTCTGGGACTCAGAATACTGATTCAAATGCTGATCCTAGTTCTCAGCAGGCTGTGAATGGGAAAGTGGCCACTAATCCTTTTAGCCTTATTGGATCGGACCGACGGGCCAGATGTTCGAAGGGCCGGGTGGATGCCAATCCAGCTTCCCTGAAACGGGCCCGGGTCGGTGAGCTTAGTGGGCCCAGGTTGTTACCTAAGAGTTCGAAAGGGAAGGGCCGAGTGTCTACTCTAGGCAGAGGCCCTTCAGTGGAAGTTGTTCCTCCTATAGTATCTGGACCCCCCCAAGGTAAAGATACCATAGCTGCTTCCCCTTTCTCTCTAGGGAAGAAGGATCTCACTTGTGGTTCTGAATGATGCTGTTCCAATGGAGTCAGTTCAGCAGACGGTTCCCCTTGATCAGGTAGTGTGTCAGTTTCCTGATCAGGGACTCCGGATGCAATGTCCTGATTCGGAAGACCATTCAGACAGGATTATGATGGTAGCCCAGGGTGGGGCCTAAGCCATCCTCACTTCTTCCCTTATGAAGATTCTCATTTGGAATGTTCGAGGAGCGTTGAAACCATCATTTCGCTCCTCCTTTGGTAGGCTTATGCAGATTCATCATTTTGATATATGTGTTTTGTTGAAAACTGTCTGTCGGGACCTAGCCTTCAGCGCTTCCGGCAGCAAGTCTTCCGTAGTTGGTCTTCCTATGCAGTGGAAGCTAATGGTCTCTCTAGGGATATTTTGGCCCTGTGGCGGAACTCTGCTATCCGAGTTGATGCCTTTCACCATAGTCACCAGCAGGTGGCCCTGATTATATCGGAGGGGATCTCTCCGCCTTGGCTGCTTCTGGGTGTCTATGCTAGTACTGACTTTCGCCAGCGCCGCGAACTATGGTCGGAGATTCTCACTTTATTAGGCCAGGGCCTCTCCACTCTCATTGCAGGGGACTTCAATTGTATTTTGGATGCTTCTAAGAAGCGTGGGGGGCAAAGATTTGTTGATTCTCCAACTTCATTGAATTTTGCTCCTTCATATCCTCGGCTGGCCTTTTTGATCTGGGCTTTTTGGGGCCGCAGTTTACTTGGTGTAATAACCGTAGTGGGACTGCTCATGTGTGGGAGCGGCTGGATCGGGCTCTGGCTTCCTCATCCTGGCTGCAGTCCTTTTCCTGCGCTACTACTACTCATCTCCCTCAGATTGCATCGAACCACTATCCCCTCCTTATCTTACTGAGCTGTCATCTCATAGGAAGGGGCCTTTTCATTTTGAGCAGTTTTGGACGTTTTATTCTTCGACTCGGTCCCTTATAAGTCAGGTGTGGCGAATGCCTATTCGAGGGAATTCTACTTATCGGCTCTCTCGTCGATTAGATCTCACTAAGCGCAGACTCTTAAGATGGCATAGAAGAGAGGTGGGGGATCTCATGCTGCAAATCCAGGCTGTGGAAGCTGACATTGCTACTCTTCAGGCTCAGGAGGATGCGGAGGGCCACCTAACTGACCTTGATCTTCAGTCTCTCAGGCGTAGTTTGGCTTTGCATCATTCCTTGCTCCGGCAGCAGGAGACCTATTGGCGTTAGAGGTCCCGGGTTCAGTGGCTCCAGGAAGGAGATCGAAATACCAGGTTCTTTCACCATGCCACTATGGCGAGGCGTGCTGCCAATAGGATACGACAGATTAGTGATGCGGATGGTAATATCCTTGAGGATGATGGGGCTATTCGGGAGCAGATTCTCCATTTCTTTCAGTCTCGTTGGTCAGAGGTCTCTGCCTCTGACTCCCCCATTATCACTGCTACTCATGCTGCCAGGGTTTCAGAGAATGATAATGGTCTATTGATTCAGGAGGTCCAGGTGGAGGAGATTCGTGCTGCGGTTTGGGCTCTGGGACCTGACAAAGCTCCTGGTCCAGATGGCTTTCCGCCGTTCTTCTTTCGCTACTACTGGGATATTGTTGGGCAGGATGTTATCTTGGCTATTCAGTCTGTCTTCTCTTCCAGAGCTATTCCTCCAGACTGGTAGAGGACTTTTCTTGCCCTTATTCCTAAGAGAGGGAATGCTCTGCTTCCCCAGCATTATAGGCCGATAAGCTTATGTACCACCCTATATAAAGTTTGCGCCCGTATCCTGGCTTCTCGGTTGCAGGGAGTGATTCCCCGTCTGATCTCTCCGGACCAGGGGGCTTTCATCTGTGGGCGGAGTATCACTGATAATGCTCTTATTGCCCCGGAGTTTATGCATAACCTCCAGCATGCCACTCGTTGTTAGCCTCTCATGGCTGTTCAGTTAGACATGGAGAGAGCTTATGACATGATGAGTTGGACTTTCCTTCGTTACACGCTACGGGAGTTCGATTTACTGATCTTTTCATTGAATGGGTTATGACATGTGTCCAAGTGCCCTCTTTTTCTATTATTATTAATGGGAGTCTGACTGAGTTCTTTCCTCTGCTGTTGGCCACCGCCAAGGATGCCCTCTCTCTCCGTTCCTGTTCATTCTGTGCACTGATGATCTGTCTCGTGCTCTTGATCAGGCGGTCGGAGCGTCTCGATTGCAGCCTTATATGCCTGGGCCTCACGGACCTCCTCTCACTCATCTTCTCTTTGCTGATGATTGTATTCTGCTTAGCCCAGCTACTATTCAGAACGCAGCCACCTGTTCTGCTATTTTTCAGTCTTATTGATTGGCCTCGGGGCAACAGGTCAACTTGCAGAAATCTATTATTTGTTTCAGCCCTTCAACCTCTCGCTGTCGTGCTGCCATCTCCCAGTTGGTTGGGATCTCGACCTCCTCTGACCGCCTAACCTATCTTAGAATTCCTATAACGGGGCAGCAACCCCAACAGCATGATTTTGGGACCTTGATCATCGATTTCATCTTGCTTGGATAGTTGGCAGGTTTCGGGTCTCTCTATGATGGGGCGTGTCACTTTGATCCGCACTATTCTTACATATCTTCCTCTCTATATGTTATCCAATACCTTGATTCCGACTACCTGCCTCTGTCGGATTGAGAGACACATACGGGACTTTCTCTGGGCATCTACGCAGGGGAGCCATGGTCTTCATTTGTTGTCTTGGGACATTGTTTGTTTGCCTACTCGTGAGGGCGGTCTTGGGATCCATTCCTTGGTGCTCCATCGAGAGGCTATTATGGCGAGGCATGCTTTCAGATTCCTGCTGGACCCTCACTGTTTCTGGAGTTCTGTCATGCGTGGCAGATACGGTGGCTGGACTTCTAGCTCGGCCATCAGGATCCCCCGTGGTTGTTCCTTCCTATGGAATATATTCATCTGTCTTTTATTGCATATTCAATTAAAGTTTTATCCCATATTATTTAAATATCCGAAACTGCTACAACCATTTCCAACAAGTTTGACGGAGCTAAAACCTCTAGAAGCCCCATGGCCTCCCCACTGGTCAAGGTCACCAATCTGGGAGTCCCATTATATCATTGGCTTCTGATGTGATGGTTCATTCTTAATTCCTATTAAATTTATATTTCAATTAAAATCTTTATAAACTTTAAATTTCATGCTTCCAAAGCATAATACCTGAAATTCCTATAAAGTTATAATTGTCTCAATGCCATCCTAGTATTTTGCCTAAAGTGTCATTATGTATATGTCCCTAAGGTCATAACCTAGGTTCTGATACCATAAAAGCTGTCACGCCCTAGACCCAAAAATTTGAGCTAGGGTGACAACCCGCCGCATGCCAGGCATGCAAAGCATCCCGAATTATGACACATAAATCAATATAAGGCAATAATTATGAATATTCAATCCAAATCCATAACTTAAAACAAACCATAACTATAAGGTTTGGGCTACAAGCCCTACACACAAGCATATCCGGGGTTACAACAACATAATGGAACTAATTTATTTAACTAGAAGCTCCATCAATCCCATAAGTCCTTCTTCACTCCTGAGGCTCTGAAAAACATTGTGAGATTTACTCACACTCAATAAGTAAGCCTATTATAATATAAAAATAGTCATATATCATTTTAGCATTTCAAGATATTTTCAAATCACATTTTTATGAAAAGCTTTCAATTCAACTACATTTATCATGCTATCAGAACATGCATATCATCAGCTCAAAATAATTTGAAAGTTTAATTACATAATAAATGTCAAACAATGCAATGTAAATAAACCCATTGTATTTATATAATCATTGATCTCCTATGTGTCCCACGGCCCTACAACATCCAACTGGTTTATCACTCTTAAATATCCCCTAAAGGAAGGATCCTGGTACCAGCATTATGCCATATAACATAAACAATCACAACACACCCTACATATGTGTGTCCTCCACATATCTTCCTCCGTGGAGATGGGTCCCGTATCATAATCAATCAAAACACACCCTACAGATGTGTGTCCCCCACATATCTTCCCCTGTGGAGGTGGGTCACGTATCACTTGGCATTTCACATCAATCCACATCACATGAGAACTATGGCAACACATATAAGTATATTTCAATGTCATCATTATAATTGCATGTCACACATCATGCATCAACATAAACAGAAGCATCCTCATATCACATATACAGTGGTTTGTACATTCATAGCATAAAAATATATTAACAGTATCAGTATATTTTGCAAAGCCAAAATAACCACATCCTTTAATTTTTGCATATTTATAATCGCTACTTTGCAAAATATTAGCAATCACATATAATTATCTCAGTAGTACCAACATATTTTGCAAGATCAAAGTAATCATATTCTTCATATTTGCATATACATATGAAGCCATTTCTTGCAAAATATTACCAGCTACAATAGTCATAGCAAATACTCATTTGTAAATTCATGGTACTATTCAAAATAGTCAATATAAATAAAACTCCATTTTCCTTATCTCATAAAATATATGCATGCAACTATAAATCCAACTATTTATAAATTAAATAATTTATGAAATTATAATAATTGACTTACTTACCATAATACGCAAATCCCAAACTGAAAACCAGCTATTTGGACATCTGGGTATATACCATGAGAGGATTCACAATCCAAAATCAGATCAAGAGCATAGTCATAGTAAGGAACTTGGCTGCTTAACCCACAAAGGTTGAAGTCATCTTGTATGTATTCGTCATCAACTTCACAAAAGAACTCATTCCCTCGTAGATTACAGAACCATGAAATCCAAGATGTGTCTTCACCATCAGAACCACTAACTTCTGACCTTTCACTGTCTATTTCAGATTCTTCATCAGAGCATTTGTTCTTAGAAAGCTGATCCCAGTAGTGATTCAACAGCTTCCCTGCAGCAGTGGACAGCACGGAGAACCACTCCATCTCCCTCCCATTCATCAACCCCCTCGAAGTCGACGGCGATGACTTCTCCAGGTGCTTGTCAAGAGCATCATTGACCTTCTTGCGATCGAGGGCGTTGATCTCCGACTTCAACCCGCTCACCCCTTGACCCCTGTACATATCTTCCACCCCTCTACACCCTCTCGATTCGTTGGACCAGCTCAATCGACTCAACCCAGCATCCCAATATTCTTAGAGAGTAGGGAGAGAGAGGCAGTGCTCTCGATTCGAGGGCTCCAATGGCCAAGGCGATCGCAAGAGAAGAAGAAGAAGACAGCGAGGGAGGGAGGAAAACGGTGATATGGAAATCTTGAATGATGCTATTGGTTTTTGGATGCTACGCCTGCCCAGTAACCGACCAATCAAAGCATACTTCTAGGTTAGTACTTGAGAACTTAATCTGCTAGCAGAAATATTGCTGTGAGGATTTNCGTCACGTTGTATTACTATACACGCAGGCTGAAGGCAGAGGCTGCTTACTCCGCATCCTCTGCACTCTGAGGGAATGGTGTGATTAAATCTTTCTTCCTTCTCCCCTTCCTTCTCTATGAATCCTACAGTCTTTCCATTCTCTTCAACCCATCGGAAGCCACCGGACCTCCATCGGTGCCTCCTACGATCTGCAGCAACTTAATCGTTCATCTCCCTCCTGATCTGCTCTCTCTCTCTCAGCTTTGTTCTCTCTCTCTGGCATGGGAAGAAGCTTATCAGTTGAAGGCTCGCGCGAGGATGAAGGAGAGGGTCTGCCAGCATCCTCCTTAAAATCCAACGTAGAAGGTTAGCGGTATCCCTGTTTCAAGAAATCGGGAACCCAACGTGAAGACCCACGAAACCAGACGTCGCATCGGGACCTAAACGTCAGAAGGAAGTCAAGATGCTAGGTGTCCCCAAAATGAATACTGAGAGTTACATTCCCCACAATTAATTACCGATGATTACAAAGCTTTTCTGCAGTACCCCAACTAGACAACATTGAATAAGCAGAAAAATCACTTATTGTCCACATCAAAGCAGCTCGCAACTGAAAATTCCTCTTCGTGGAAACATCATATGTTTCTATACTAACATCCCATAATTCTTTCAGCTCAGCAATCAATGGTTGCAAAAAAACATCCAACTTGGACTTAGGATTGTTCGGCCCAAAAATGATGACGTCAAAAACATATACTCTTCCTTCATGCACATCCAAGATGGCAAATTGTATGGAGTTAGTATTACAGACCAAGATGAATACTGTTGACATGTTTGTCCATATGGTTGGAACCCATCAGTGCATAAACCTAACCTCACATTTCAACTTTCATATGCAAAAGATGGATGCGTCTGATTAAAATGCTTCTAATCAGGACAGTTTGAACAATGGTGCATGGCAGGACCTTCCTCGCTTGATTGCTCAGCATGCCACCTCATATATTTTGCAGTTGCATCAGATGCATACAACCTCTATAGATGAGGAGCTATAGGGAAGTAGTACATCTTCTTATATGGAACATGTCTTTTATGTTTGAAAGATCTACGGCTTTGTCCCTTAAAACGAGGATAGGAACAAATTTTGCAACAAGTCAAGTGACTATCTTTGCCCCAATATATCATACAGTTTTGCTCACAACAATCAATCTTCTGCACTGGCAAACCCAAACCTCGAACTAACTTCTTTGTGCTGTAGAAGCTGTCAGTCATTAAATTATCGACTGAAAGTAATTTCGACATTAACTTACAAATTTCATCATAGCACCTTTCAGAGATATGGTGTTCAGCCTTAATATTCAACGTTCTAGCCACTACAAATAACTGAGAATGGCCATAAGGGTTTTCCTTCCACACCTCTTATTGTGCTACTTTGAGCATATCAAAAAGATGTGTTGTAGGATTTGGGGTCTCTTCCATTTCAATTGGATTAAAAGGACCACCAACATCATACACCATAGATTGCATTGCATTGATACTCTTGCTTTCTTCGAAATGTACAAAAGAATCAGCTTGACAAGAAATTTGTTTCATTGCTTGAGGCACATAAGTTTCCCCATAATGATACCAACAATAATAATCTGCCACAAATCCATTAGTTCCAAGATGTTCCTTAACTATATCCTCATCTAGATAATTTCTATTCCGACATTTTTGATGATTACAAGGACATTTAATCTTTCCACCATCCATATATTCCGGATGCATTTTTCCAAAATCCACAAACTGCTCAATCCCAAATAGAAATTCAGGTCATATCCATCCATTTTTTAATCTTGCATACATCCACTACCTATCTGAACTCATGATTTATTGTCCTGATATATGAACAAAACCATGTATAGTTTTTCAAAAATTAGCAATTTTCAATAATCTTATCAATGATCAATTGTATGTATAAAATAATAACTATTTGCAAGAGTACCAAATAACCATATCAAATAATCATTTGCATTTGCAGGGTCCCAAATATTTAATAGTTTCAAAATAATAACATCAAATAATCATTTACATATATAAGGTACCATAAATTTTATTTTCTATTTTTCAAATAATATTATACATAAATATTTTTAATATTTCAAAACTGAAATAATTTTAATAATAATTTAAAAAAATTTATTATAATTGGCTTATTTACCTCTGAGCGATAATCCAAACTGAAATATGAGCTATGTTGACTTTTGGTACCTGCAACATAATTTTTAAAATTAGAATATCAGCTAGTCGACTTTTTAAGCACCAGCTGCGGTAGATAGAGGTGCAACTCAGGCTCATGAAACTCGGTTTTCCGCAACCCTAACCCTAACCCTATTTATAAAATGCCAACCCTAACCCTAACCCTATTTGTAAAACCTCAACCCTAATCCCATTTTTAAAAATCGGGTTCGGGTTGAGTTTCGAGTTGAAATTCTGGTTGATGAGAAAAAAAATAAAATATTTTTTTTCAAAGTAAATAAACACTGAATTATGGATCCCATAGATGGAAAAATAAAATTCATTGTTGAACGCATAAGCTGGACTCAGGACTTTAACATTGTATTTTAAAAAAAAAGTCTTACTTGAAACAATGAAGAGGAGGAGGTGCTGTATACAAAAAAGAGGAGGTGGGAAGTGAAATGAAATGTGCAGGTGATCTGCCTTTATGTTTCCTTTTTCTCGCCTACGACCGACGACCTTACCCTCCTTACTCTCAAATTGGCCATCTCGTTTGACTCGACTAGCGCCCTCAACGCTTTCAAAAACCTGGTTCCGATAAGATACCTCCCGTTCGGATAACCCTCGGGTTCGAATTATCTCGGGTTTGGGTTGCGGTCAATCCAAACCCGGATCAATTGCAAATTATGCCGGGTTAAACCTGGGTCTTTCGGGTTCGGGTTGGACAAACATGAGTTTAAACACTGTTGTAAATCGGGTTCGGTAGGTCGGGTTCAGATTGAACCCGGCCCAAGTTGCACCCCTAGCGGTAGAAGATTCATTTGTAGTCTGATACATTTGTATTAACTTACATATGCATTTATATAATGTAAAAACTGAAAGTAGAAACACAGTTGTTTAAGCTATGATTCTGCATGATATGAACATCTCTAGTGTCAGCAGTTATCAGATGGATGCCTTCTAAATGGAGAGGTCAAAGAAGCCAAAGGAATTACAGCACAACCGGATCCGGGACCGTTTTCCTTGCGTGGGAAGCATTCTTCCATGATGCTGATAGCCTGCACCAAGGACCAGGCCCAGGCATCCACCACTTATCTTAGAAATTTATCTTAGAAGAGGTAAAATAGAGCATAGAAATTTATCAAGCAAGACTTTATAACGATATGGGCAACGACTCAAATAAAAAAACAAAGGAAGCAGTCAAGATGAAGAATTAGAATGCATGAGCCTCTATATGTACTCCTTGCCACAAAACTCAAACTTCAAATAATTTGCCGATGAGCAGTATTACATCATCGAACAATCCCCATATTTACACGAGAGATCCCTTCCAAATTGAGCGAAGATGGCAAATTGTGCATATGAGATAAGCCATGGTCAACTTGGACCAAAATTAAGCGACTTTCACCACACATTGTCGCATTCTAAGTCAATGCATCATCCATCAAGGAACAAATGAAATCAGGTGCACTGCTTTAAAAGAAACATTCTGATCTATATTCAGATTTTCCAATAATTAAATGAAAAAAAAATTGCCCCAAAAGAAAGACTATGCTTTTACTGTTGAGATAGATACATTATGTCAAGAAAAAGTAATCTCATCTACAGTAATTTGCAGCGCAAACGAAGGTAATAGCTATGCTTTTACTGTTGAGATAGATACATTAGAAGAATTTATTTTTCCGTCGCTGAGTCACTCTCCAAAACACTATGTGAAGATATTGGGAGCGTATCAAACACAGAGAACTGAAGCTTAATCTCTGCCCAACCATGCACATCAATCAGTCAGCTTAATCTTTGCCTCTGTGTCTCTTTCCACCTCCAAAAGTGCTACAATCCCACGAATTCAGCCCATCGTTTCGGTGCCCCTCACATAAAGGAGAGAGAGTAGACAAATGCCCCTCCCCCCGGATCTCTCTCTCTCTCAGCTCAGCTTCCTCTCTTCTTGCTCTTCTCCTGCTCCCTTCTCATCTCCTTCCTTCCTCCCACTGAAGTAGGTGAAAGAGGGGGGAAAAAAGAAGAAAGCCATACCATGGCTCTGTTCTTCCTCCCCCATTAGACCTTAGGAAAACAGAGAGCTCCCAAGCAGAGACGAAATTTATTTCCTTGCACAAGGTAACTATTTTTAAAAATATCTATATATTTTAAATTTTATACATATCATTCATCAATGACACATTTTTATCTAAAACCGTGGTATCTATTAAATAATAAATCAATTACAAAATGGTTGTCCATACACTTGTTAGTCATCCATCCCCAACATCAACGAGATCGACTTCGCTGCTCGTGCATCGTGCGCATCGAGACAGCGAGGCCCCCAAAGCAGTCTTAGGGCAGATGGAACCAGCTCGTCCCCCTCATTGATAGCTCCAAGAACTCGCCCATTATGAGACAATTAGGTATGGATGACATGAGACCACCAAAAACAAGGGCCATCATGTGTGATGGCTTTGCCTTCGACTTCCGCTTCCTCATCTGTCTCTCTAGTGCTTCTTGGAAGAGGGATGGCCTCTCTCTCCGAGAGAAGGGATCAAGGGGAGTCAGGGTTGTATTTCAGGGAGAGAAAGAGAGAACAATCCATTTCGAATGCTAAACCCATCCCATGCATCGCTTTTATAGGCTGTCCAGATTCGCATTGGATGTTTATCCAGTACTGTTCTCTCGATTGTTCGAATATAAATGCCGATTTAATTTCGTAATCTATCTTAAAAGAAATAATGAATAGTTGTGTGTTGCAAAATCTTTTTAGATACACTCGTAAGGATAGACTTGCGTCATAGTTGCGCGATATGGTAACAAAACTTTCTTAAAGCGGTCGGCCCTCGCGGATCCTTATATTAAATTTCGTAACGCATCTTAAAAGATATGACGAATAGTTTGCGTTGAAAAATCTTTTTAGATACACTCTAAGGATAGAGTTCAACATACACTGTCCCACAGTTCTCAGTTGCTAGTTTTTTTCTCGTTCATTTGTATATTAAATTTCGTACCGTACGTATCTCAAAAGAAGTGAATAGTTTGCGTTGAAAAATCTTTTTAGATACACTCGTAAGAATAGAGTTCAGCATACATTGCTTCGTAGTTGTCAGTTGGTTTGTGAAAAAACTCATCTTGATAAAAAAATTTTCTTAACGCAGTGGGTCCTCATTGATCGCAAAATCTTCTAATTAGCTATTATAAGTCGTTGACGAAATACACGGTCCCTATATTTAATTTTGTAACGCATCTTAAAAGAAATTGATGAATGCCAATGGTTTGTGTTGAAAATCTTTTTGGATACGGTCGCAAGGATAGAGTCCAGTGACCAGTGTACATTATCTCATAGTTGTCAGTCGCTGCTTCGAAGAAACTTCGCATGGTAACTATTGTCACGGAAAGTCTTCGGATGATGGATCTTATTTTTTCTGCAGTAAGAAAGACATTGGAAGAAGAATTGTAAGAAGTACCTGGCAAGTTTGAAGCAGGGTACTGATAAAGCATCAAAAGGGGCTTCACAAAATTAGAAGGTTGGAGAAAGGTGACTTCAAGCTTTATGGGGCGAGTGGAGAGGCCATCCATGCAGAAGCTGTTGGAACCTAGTTAGGCAAAATACTTGAATTAAAAGATTGTTATTTTATTGCAAATGTAGTCAAAAATATTATTTTGTATCATTGTTATTAAAACAATGTTATGAAATAAAAGTTGAGAGCAATGGATGCTCTATATCTTATTCAAATGACTTCTTTGGAATGGAAAAATTTATGAATGGTCTTTTAACTCTATCACTCAATGATAATGTGTTGCTTGTTGAAAACAAATGGAGAAAGAGAGATGGTACCAATGAAACATTCCTTTGGCATTGCCGATTAGGTCATATAAGTGAGTCAAGGATTAACAAGTTATATAACAAAAATTTCTTTGGACCTTATGATTTTCAATCATTAAAAACTTGTGAATCTTGCCTCATGGGAAAAATGATCAAGTCTTCATTTACTGGATATGGAGAAAGGGTAACTGAATTATTAGGGTTAATACATTCAGATGTATGTGGACCCATGTCAACTCAAGCTATAGGAGGATACTCTTATTTCATCACATTTATAGATGATTTATCAAGGTTCGGATATGTGTATCTTATGAAACATAAATCCGAATCCTTTGAAAAGTTTAAAGAGTATCAAAATATGGTTGAGAAACAAACTGGAAAATGGTATTAAAATCCTTCATCTGATCGAGGAGGTGAATACTTATCCAGTGAGTTTCTTAATCATCTTAAGGATAATGGTATTCTCTCTGAATGGACACCTCCATATGCACCATAATTAAATGGTGTAGCAGAAAGGAGAATTGTTCCTTGTTTGACATGGTACGGTCCATGATGTACTTCACGGATCTTCCAATATCCTTCGGGGTTATGCCCTAGAAACTGCTGCATATGTAATAAATAGAGTACTATCAAAATCAATTCCTAGCACTCCATATAATTATGGAATGGCAAGAAGCCAAGTCTTAAACATCTTAAAATTTGGAGTTGCCCAGCTTATGTTAAAAAAGAATTTGTATATAAGCTAAATGCTAGGGCTGAAAAATGTAGGTTCATTGGTTATTCTCAAAAAGGTATTGGATACATTTTCTATCATCCTATTGAACAAAAGGTATTAGTTAGTAGGTGTTGGCCTGGGTGCTAGGTCAGCGCCCACACAGAGTCCCAGGAGACGAGACTCTTCGTAAGTTTGGGACTCTTGGTATTCCTTGGCCTATCCGCTATTAAATTTGATCGGCCCATCGCTGGCTATCACCGGCAGCCATCCCCTTCTTTTTCCCTTTTTCTTTCTTCTTCTTCTCCTTCTTCCTCCGTTTCTTATCATAGCGCTAGCTAATTTTTGGTAGCTTTATATCATAGCTTGCAAAAATTCTTATTTTTCAAAAAATTATATCAACATTTAGATATTTTATTCACAATTCAAAATTTGTATTAAATAGTAACTTGCTTCGAACAAACACCTCAATGCCTCAATAAACACTAGCCATTTGTTAATAAATAAAATATTATTTTAGAGTTTCATGCGTATTAATTTCATGTATTAATTTATAAAACCAACAATTTCAATGGAGAACTTTAAAGCGTTTTCTATATCAGTTATTTGCCGGTTAATTGCTTTATCATTCAAAATTTTTGTTATCTTTTAGTGTCTCTATTGCTTATTATATTTGAATAATATTTGAAATTGGAAAAATCATAAAAGCTATTAGCTCAAAGGTTTAAAACCTCTATCTCCTTAATTTGAACCTTGATCTAAGACATTGATCTAAGACACTAAATAGAATTTTAACTAAGCAAAATTAGTACAATTCTTAACATGAAATCTACAATTCAAACTAAGACGTACTTTATGATTTAGTTGTGCAGAATGTTATCATTAATCCTTTTCCTGGACACAACAATCCATGATGATGAAGATTCAATGATATTAAAGAATATTTGCAGATGCTTCTCGAAGTAGTGACAAAGAGAAATGATATATTGGCTAACTACATTAGGTTTCATATATAGCCTTCATATATAGAATATTCATCACGTTCAAAACTCTTTTACACCATTTAATTCAAATTTATATGTATCTCATATAAAGTAATGATCAGCCCTTTTTTTTTATTGTCTCCCTTTTTTTTTCTTAATGAATATTGATATTAATTACTTTTTTTCTTAATGAAATTGATATTAATTAATGACTTTATATGTTGAAACATTTTCATAGATGAAATTTATTTCATTGCGCCCAAGGTAACTATTTTTAAAAATATCTATCTATTTTAAATTTTATACATATCATTCATCAATGACATAGTTTTTATCTAAAACTGCGGTATCTATTAAATAACAAATCAATTACAAAATGGTTGTTCATACACTTGTTAGTCATCCATCCACCACATTCCAATGGACAAGTAGGTGGTGGCTGCTTTGGAGGAGAAAAACAGATGCTTTGGTTGTTGGGGAACATTTCCAACAGGTAATGTCATTGGCATTTGCAATGAACTGGCTGCAACACCCCATGACAGCAACCGAGGACTGGGACATCAAAGTAGGAGGAATAGGTGAGCTGCAACACCCGAAATGCAGTCTTATTATGGCAGATAGAACAGTTCATCCCCCTCATTGATAGCTCCAAGAACTCGCCCATTATGAGACAATTAGGTATGGATGGCATGAGACCACCAAATACAAGGGCCATCATGTGTGATGGCTTTGCCTTCGACTTCCGCTTCCTCATCTGTCTCTCTAGTGCTTCTTGGACAGAGTGGAAGAGGGATGGCCTCTCTCCGAGAGAAGGGATCAAGGGAGTCAGGGTTGTATTTCAGGGAGAGAAAGAGAGAACAATCCATTTCGAATGCTAAACCCATCCCTTGCATCGCTTTATAGGCTGTCCAGATTCGCATTGGATATGTTAATCCAGTGTTCTCTCGATTGTTCGAATATTAATGCCGATTTAATTTCATAATCTATCTTAAAAGAAATAATGAATAGTTTTGTGCTGCAGAATCTTTTTAGATACACTCGTTAAGGATAGACTTGCGTCATAGTTGCGCGATATGGTAACAAAATTTTCTAAAGCAGTCGGCCCTCGTGGATCCTTATATTAAATTTCCTAACGCATCTTAAAAGAAATGACGAATAGTTTGCGTTGAAAATCTTTTTAGATACACTCTAAGGATAGAGTTCGACATACACTGTCCCACAATTCTCAGTGTCTAGTTTTTCCCTCATTCATTTGTATACTAAATTTCGTACCGTATCTCAAAAGAAATGATGAATAGTTTGTTAGTAATAGTACCGTAGGCCTATTGTATGGACATGATATTTTAAATATTTATGAACATTTACTATTATCATAATTTGCATGTTTATTATATAATAATGTCCTTGAATAATATTATGATTTTAAATGTCCCTAATCGGTTATTGTTGTGGGAATAGAAATAAATTAAGATTAGTATGAAATTTGATTGATATTCATGGGATGAATATGTGTATGAGATACAAATCAAATTTATATGTATTTGTTGAGAACAAATATTGGACAAGACCCGCCTTGAGATTAATACATGGATCAAAGTCATAAGTTAATCTCTAGTAGCTGTGTCATTAAATCCTTAGACCTGAGATTGCTATAGTTCTCAACATGAGGAATATTATGTTTTGACATAATCAAACGTTGTCTTTAACCGGATGATTATAAAGATTATGATTGAACATAATAAGAATCATGTATTGAGATATGAGTGATTAAGATGGAATTTGTCCCTCTTATTATAAGAGAGATATCTCTGGGCCCCTCGATGATTGAGACTGAGAAATGCATGGCCATGCTCAAATGAATTGATGGAGATCAATATCATTTGTCTAGTCAGTCTAATTGGGTTTCGAGAAATTAAAGATAGAGCGATATAAGGTTGACTTTATCCATGCCTTATATTCTATCAAGATATCATATGACAAAAGGATTATGTCAATAGCTACTTTAAGGTTGTCTCGGAACATGAGCTTTTCATTTAACTTGGGTAGTCATAATGTCTTGCTAGAGGCCGCTTATGACTTGTAGGATCAAAATGTGATTTAGGCCTACTGCCAACGTTAATTGAACCTATAGGGTCGCACACTAAGAACGGACAATAATGGTTACAGTTTGTTACTCTCTATGTAATTTAAAATGATGAGATTATTTTAAATTACAAATAATAATTAGTTGTCATTTAGATTCGAGTTTAATTTTAAGAAAATTTAAATTCGTAATTTAAATTATGACAAGTAATTAATTTGTTATATTTTTTTATTGGATAAGGAAATAATCCATAAAGGTTTTTTGGTTAAAAATTTAAATCCTTATTTTGTAAGGACAAGGATTTAAATTGTCATTATTTAAAAGGAGTTTTAAATAAACATTAATTAAAATCCTAGTGAACCAAAAACCCCTTTTAGACTTGTATATATATGATGTATTTGTGGGGCATTTGAAAGGTCGTCGATTGGGCATTTGAAAGGTCATATCGATTGGGCATTTAAAAGGTCATGTGATTGGGGCTTTTGAAGCGTCGTGTCTTTTGCCTTAAAAATGGATAAACAGAGAGTTGAAACATGGTTCATTTTTGTGAAAAATGGACTTGTTGAACTAGCATTCAAAAACTATTTTGGTGTCCGTTCGTGTGTGGATACTTGTAGAGGGTGGTCGTCTTTCTGAAAGGCAGCACCTTTGAAGATCCGAGCAAACCCAACACAAGAACAGATGGATTACATACTGATCAACAAAAAGGTAATATTTTTGTTTATCCTTCTTTCGGTTTTATGAAACGCATGTGATTCTTGATGGGTTATGGGTTATGGAATAAATTTATTTTATTTCGCTGCCATTTTATTCCAATTAGATTGGGATTTTCTATTCCGTAACCCAACAGTGGTATCAGAGCCACTTGCGTTTTCATAAAATCAAAACTGCCATGTTTGATTGTATGTATGAGATGTATATGATCTTGGCATGGTTTGCGTTCTTATATATATATATATATATATATATATATATATGATATTAGTGTTTGCGCGAACGACATAGATAATAGGTTTTCTAAGGTGTTAATTGATGAATCTGTTTATGTAAGGATTCGTTAATATGATTAAGAATCCGAATGGGATATTGCAATTAAAGTGTTTAATAGCTGATATATGATTTCGGTGTTGTCTTAATTAGATTAATACATGAACTGAATTCACATATCAATAAGGATTTATCAATTGCTGTTTATGGTGGTGCGGATGTAAGCCTTAAATTTATTGATGAGATCAATAAAATCAAATTTTAGGATGAAACTTTATTGTATCTCCAAATTTTAGGAACCGCAGTACTACCTAATCAGAGCACCTTATAAATTTAATTGGTTTTAAACAACACGCCTATTACTACATATTTTCTTTAATGCAATATGTATATGCTATATGATAACATGATATGTTTTGCATGGTGTGTTGCTTTGTATGGTGCATGGTATGGCCTTGTGACCAATATGATTGGCAGGTTTTTATTATTCTTTTACAAGGGTTGTAATTATTATATATGGCCTGAAGTCCTGCAATCCAACCATGATGATGGAGGAGCTAGGTGTCTATGCACAAGATGATGGTCAAGTAGACATTATAGTGTTGCTCATTATTACCTAGGATTGACCATTGATCTTCATATTGGCTTATGAAGATCAATCTAGATAAGGCCATACTATGACACGTTTATTATATACATGTATGAGATGCTATGTATGATGTTTCATGAGTATGTGATGCCATGTATGATATCATTAAGTATGTGATACTAAATGCATGATGAGATCTATTAATTAAAAATTAAGATTTATCTAGATCCCTCACATAAAATTTTAAGTTGACATGCCATCCATATTTGAACACTTGTCAAGGCTTTTATCACCTTAATGTGGGTTCTACCAAAGTAGAAGTACATTAGGTTACATTAGTGAGGCAAGATGGGTAATGGTGCTACCCATATGTTTAAAATGGTTTAACTTAATTAGGTTATCAAAACGGTTTTGGGCCTAATGGCATGAGATGGGATTTAAACATGCCGGGACATATGATGTCAAAATCCCATAAATTTCTAAGAGTTGCATGAGTTGCAATTGGTAAGAGTTACCTACCTAAAAAACTTAATTTTAAGTGTCATGCCAAAGCTGACTTAAAGTTGAGTATAAATATGGATCTTAGCTCACTAAATTGATATGATTATTATTTGAGGGTTGTTAATTTAGTGGGAGTTTTTCATAATCAAAATACTTAACGAACTTTGCATTTATTGTAGATGGCCAACAATGATAACAATTCTACTATGTCACTGCGATCAATCCTTGCGAAGGACAAACTTACTGGGACTAACTTCCTTGACTGGTTTCAAATTTGAGAATTGTTCTCAAACAAGAAAGGAAGCTTTATGTCCTGGATCAACCTCACCCTGAAGAACCAGCCGATAATGCTTCTAGAGCTGAGAAGAATGCTTATGAGAAGCATCATAATGACTCTATTGATGTTGCATGCTTGATGCTAGCTACCATGAGTTCTGAACTTCAGAAAGATTTGGAAAACATGGAAACTTATGATATGATTGTCAATCTAAAGGAAATGTTCCAGCAACAAGCAAGGCAAGAAAGGTATGATACTACCAAGGCATTGCACTCTTGCAAAATGGCTGAGGGTGCTTCAGTTAGCGCTCATGTGTTGAAAATGAAAGGCTATATTGAGCACCTTGATAGGCTTGGATTTCCATTAAGCCAAGAGTTGGCAACAGATTTGATCCTAAATTCACTTCCTGATAGTTATGACCAGTTTATCATGAACTATAACATGAATGAAATGGACAAATCAATTTCTGAGCTGCATACGATGCTTAAAACTGCTGAACAGAATATTAAGTCCAAGCCTGGCCATGTTCTGATGGTTCAAAAGGGAAAGGGCCTTATGAAGAAAAGAAAAGGAAAGGGTAAGGGAAGGGCTGGAAAGTCCAATGCTCAACCCAAGCCCAATCCTAAACCCAAGGCTAAAGCCCCAAAGGAGGGTGTCTGTTTCTTTTGCAATGAACCTGGTCATTGGAAGAGAAACTGCAAGCTATATTTGGAGGATCTAAAGAAGAAGAAGAAGACTGGTGAGACCGGTTCTTCAGGTATTTATGTTATAGAGATTAATTTCTCTCCTTCTAGTTCCTGGGTATTAGATACTGGATGTGGATCTCACATTTGCACAAATGTGCAGGGGCTCAAAAGGAGTAGACAACTGAAGAAGGGCGAAGTTGATATTCGAGTAGGCAATGAGCAAAAGTTGCTGCTTTAGCTGTAGGAAGTTACGAACTTTCTTTGCCCAGTGGGCTTTTGTTAGTTTTGAACAATTGCTTTTATGTTCCTACAATGTGTAGGAATATTATTTCAGTTTCTTGTTTGGATAATGATGGTTTTTCTTTTATTATTAAGAATAATAATTGCTCCATTTATCATAAAGACATGTTCTATGCAAATGCCAAATTACTAGATGGTCTTTATGTTATGAATCTTCAAAAATCCAACAATTCTTCTATCTATAACATAACTACCAAGAAATTTAAGTCCAATGACTTAAATTCAACCTATCTTTGGCATTGTCGCCTTGGCCATATAAATGAGAAACACATATCAAAACTCCATCAAGATGGACTTTTGAACTCATTTGATTTTGAATCATATGATACATGTGAATCTTGTCTATTAGGTAAGATGACAAAGGATCCCTTTACTGGACACAGTGAAAGGGCCAATGAATTATTGGGCCTAATACATACAGATGTATGTGGACCATTAAGTTCAGATGCCAGAGGAGGTTACAAGTACTTCATTACATTTACTGATGACTTCAGTAGATATGGTTATGTCTACTTGATGAGACACAAATCTGAATCATTTGAAATGTTCAAATCTTATCAAAATGAAGTACAAAACCAACTTGGCAAGATAATCAAGGCACTTCGATCTGATCGAGGTGGAGAATATTTGAGCCAAGATTTTTATGACCATCTTAGAAGTTATGGAATCATTCCACAACTAACTCCTCCTGGAACACCACAATGGAATGGTGTGTCTGAAAGAAGGAATCGAACTTTATTAGATATGGTTTGATCTATGATGAGTCTAACGGATCTTCCACTTACCTTTTGGGGTTATGCACTTGAAACAGCTGCGTTCACACTAAATCGAGTTCCAACCAAAGTGGTTGAAAAGACACCATATGAGATGTGGAATGGTAAAAAGCCCAGTTTATCTTTTCTTAAGATTTGGGGTTGTGAAGCTTATGTAAAATGTCAAGTTTCAAATAAGATGGAACCCAAGTTGACAAATGTTCTTTTGTGGGGTATCCTAAAGAGACTAAAGGATACTACTTTTACAATCTCATTAAGAATAAAGTGTTTGTTGCTCGGAATGGTGTCTTTCTAGAAAGGGAATTTATTTCTAAAGGAACCAGTGGGAGCAAGGTACAAATCGAAGAAATTCGAGAACCACAAGATAACATTGAACCACCTGTGGATGCTCAAAGTCAACAAACCACTGTTGACACACCACCTGTAGCACAAAAATTACGTAGATATGATAGGATACGTCATGAGCCTGAGAGATATGGATTTCTTGTGACTGATAATCATGATGTATTGTTAGTGGATCAAAATGAACCTACTACCTATCAAGAGGCTATGTTAGATCCAGACTCTGAGAAATGGTTAGAGGCCATGAAGTCTGAAATCAAATCCATGTATGATAATCAGGTATGGACCTTGATTGAGCCACCTTAAGGTACAAAGACCATTGGATGCAAATGGGTTTTCAAAAAGAAAACTGACATGGATGGTAAAGTGCATACTTACAAAGCAAGGCTAATTGCAAAAGGTTTCACACAAACTCATGGTATAGACTATGATGAAACTTTTTCACTTGTAGCCATGCTTAAGTCTATTAGAATTCTTATTGCCATGATGCATATTATGACTATGAGATTTGGCAAATGGATGTTAAAACTGCGTTTCTTAATGGAAACCTACTTGAGGATGTGTACATGACACAACCTGAGGGTTTTGTACAACCTAAGAATTCTAGTAAAGTATGCAAACTTCAAACATCCATTTATGGTTTGAAGCAGGCTTCTCGGAGTTGGAATCTTCGTTTTGATGAATCAGTCAAAGAGTTTGGATTTATCAAAAATGAAGATGAACCTTATGTTTACAAGAAAGTTAGTGGGAGCGCTATTGTATTTCTGGTCTTATATGTTGATGACATCTTACTCATTGGAATGATATCCCTACCTTGCAGAGTGTCAAGTCTTGGTTAGGGAAATGTTTCTCAATGAAAGACTTAGGCGAAGCTGCCTATATCCTAGGGATAAAGATCTATAGAGATAGATCTAAGAGGCTAATTGGTCTAAGTCAAAGTACTTACATAGACAAAGTACTGAAAAGGTTCAGTATGCAAGATTCCAAGAGAGGATACTTGCCTATGTCTCATGGTATTACACTTAGCAAATCTCAGTGTCCTAACACAAAAGATGAGCGAGAGCGCATGAGTAAGATTCCTTATGCTTCAGCAATAGAATCTATCATGTATGCCATGTTGTGCACTAGACCAGATGTCTCTTATGCTTTGAGCATAACGAGTAGATACCAGTCAGATCCCGGTGAGAGTCACTGGACGGTTGTCAAGAACATTCTTAAGTATCTGAGAAGATCTAAAGATGTATTCTTGGTGTATGGCGGATTGGAAGATGATCTGGTTGTAAGTGGTTACACAGATGCAAGCTTTCAATCTGATAAAGATGATTTCCGATCGCAGTCAGAATATGTGTTTTGTTTAAATGGTGGTACTGTTAGCTGGAAAAGTTTGAAGCAAAGCACTGTTACTGATTCTACAACTGAAGCTGAATACATAGCAGCATCTGATGCAGCAAAGGAAGTAGTTTGGATCAAGAAGTTCATCACTGGCCTTGGAGTGGTTCCTAGCATCACAAATCCTATTGATGTTCATTGTGACAATAATGGTGCTATCGCACAAGCAAAAGAACATAGGTCACATCAGCGATCCAAACACATTCTTAGGCATTATCATCTTATTCAAGAAATCATTGAGAGATGTGACGTAAAAATATGCAGAGTTCCAATAGATGACAATGTTGCTGATCCATTGACTAAGCCTCTACCACAAGCAAAGCATGATCATCATGCTAGGTTCATAGGTATTAGATACATTGATGAGTGGGCCTAGTGCAAGTGGGAGATTGTTAGTAATAGTGCCCTAGGCCTATTGTATAGACATGGTATTTTGAATATTTATGAGCATTTACTATTATCATAATTTGCATGTTTATTATATAATAATATCCTTGAATAATATTATGAATTATTCTAAATGTCCCTAATCGGTTATTGTTGTGGGAATAACAATAAATTAAGATTAGTATAAATTTGACTGATATTCATGGGATGAATATGTGTATGAGATACAAATCAAATTTATATGTATTTGTTGAGAACAAATATTGGACAAGACCCGCCTTAAGATTAATACATGGATCAAAGTCATAAGTTATTCTCTAGTAGCTGTGTCATTAAATCCTTAGACCTAAGATTGCTATAGTTCTCAATATGAGGAATATTATGTTTTGACATAATCAAATGTTGTCTTTAACCAGATGATTATAAAGATTATGATTGAACATAATAAGAATCATGTAGTAAGATATGAGTGATTAAGATGGAATTTGTCCCTCTTATTATAAGAGAGATATCTCTGGGCCCTTCGATGATTGAGACTGAGAAATGCATGGCCATGCTCAAATGAATTGATGGAGATCAATATCATTTATCTAGTCAGTCTAATTGGGTTTCAAGAAATTAAAGATAGAGCGATATAAGGTTGACTTTATCCATGCCTTATATTCTATCAAGATATCATGTGACAAAAGGATTATGTCAATAGCTACTTTAAGGTTGTCTCGGAACATGAGCTTTTCATTTAACTTGGGTAGTCATAATGTCTTGCTAGAGGCCGCTTATGACTTGTAGGATCAAAATATGATTTAGGCCTACTGTCAACATTAATTGAACCTATAGGGTCGCACACTAAGAATGGACAATAATGGTTACGATTTGTTACTCTCTATGTAATTTAAAATGATGAGATTATTTTAAATTACAAATAATAATTAGTTATCATTTAGATTCGAGTTTAATTTTAAGAAAATTTAAATTCATAATTTAAATTATGATAAGTAATTAATTTGTTATATTTTCTTATTGGATAAGAAAATAATCCATAAAGGTTTTTTGTTAAAAATTTAAATCTTTATTTTGTAAGGACAAGGATTTAAATTGTCACTATTTAAAAGGAGTTTTAAATAAACATTAATTAAAATCCTAGTGAACCAAAACCCCTGTCAGACTTGTATATATATGATATGTACATTTTAAAGTCTGTGGGGCATTTGAAAGGTCACGTCGATTGGGCATTTGAAAGGCCATATCGATTGGGCATTTAAAAGGTCATTTCGATTGGGGCTTTTGAAGCGTCGTGTCTTCTGCCTTAAAAATGCATAAACAGAGAGTTGGAAACATGGTTCGTTTTTGTAAAAAATAGACTTGTTGAACTAGCATTCAAAAACTATTTTGGTGTCCGTTCATGTGTGGATACTTGTAGAGGGTGGTCGTCTTTCTGAAAGGCAACATCTTTGAAGATCCAAGCAAACCCAACACAAGAATAGACGGATTACATACTGATCAATAAAAAGGTAATATTTTTGTTTATCCTTCTTTTAGTTTTATGAAACGCATGTGATTCTTGGTGGGTTATGGGTTATGGAATAAATTTATTTTGTTTCCGCTGCCATTTTATTCCAATTAGATTGGGATTTTCTATTCTGTAACCCAACATAGTTT
The DNA here is from genome assembly GCA_900491605.1 of Calamus simplicifolius. Lineage (NCBI taxonomy): Eukaryota > Viridiplantae > Streptophyta > Magnoliopsida > Arecales > Arecaceae > Calamus > Calamus simplicifolius. The sequence continues at coordinate 46,072 of UESW01004034.1, forward strand.
GCATTGAAAAATCTTTTTAGATACACTCGTAAGAATAGAGTCAAATAATGTGTAACCCAAATGAGAAATAAACAAATAACTAAAATAAAAGTTTCTTTGTACAAGTAGTTATCCATGCAACTAAATTATATCATGGGACCAACTCTCATTCATATTACATGATCCTTAAAATTCTTAATTAGCATACCTTTAGTCAAAGGATCAGCTATCATCAATTCAGTGCTAACATATTTTATGACCACTTTTTTTTTTTTTAACACGTTCTCTTATGGCTAAATACTTAATGTCAATGTATTTACTTTGACTACCACTTTTGTGGTTTTTAATCAAAAATAAAGTAGCTGATTATCACAGTACAATTTAATTGGCCTAGTAATAGAATCAACAATTCTAAGCCCTGAGATGAAACTCTTAAACTATACATCGTGTGATGTAGCCTTAAAACAAGCAACAAACTCCACTTCCATAGTAGAAGTAGCAGTCAAAGTCTGCTTTGCACTCCTCCATAATATGGCTCTATCAGTTAACATAAATATAAATTATAATGTTGATTTTTGAGAATCAACTCAGCCAGCAAAGTTCGAATCTGAGTAACCCTCTACCAAAATTTGCTCTTAAGTATCAATTTTGTGCTGAAATAATGAGTTATGTGCTAAAAGTATGGATTTGTATCAAAATACAAAGGTTTGTATCAGAGCTCATGGTTTTTATCAATATATGCAAATTTTACATGAAATTTTAGAAAAAAATTAGTGAAATTCAAAAATATTCAGATTTTTTAGTTGAAATGATGAAAGTTTCATGCAAAAATCATAGTTCTTATGCCGAAAAGTTGAATGTTGTATCGAAACTCTTAGTTTATATTCAAAAAGATATTTTTTACATTAAAATTTAGAAAATTCTGGTTTTCAAAAAGATTTCATGCTGAAAATTGAAAGTTTTATGCCAAAATCAAAGTTCTTGTGTCAAAAAGCTAAATTTTGTATTAAAATCCTTGATTTGTATCAAGAAAGATATTTTTACATTAAACTTAAAAAATTCAGATTTTCAAGAGGATTTTATGCTGAAAAATAAAAGTTTTATGTAAAATCAAAGTTCTTATGAAAAAAAGCAGAATTTTGTATCGAAACACTTAGTTTATATCCAAAAAGACATTTTTTACATTTAAACTTCAGAAAATTTAAATTTTTGAGAAGATTTCATGCTGAAACATGAAAGTTTCATGCCAAAATTTGCATTTCGTTCTGAAACTCTGCACTATTGTCAAAACTTTTTTCTATGTGCCGAAACTTTTGCATTTTGTGTCAAAAAACAGCTTTAAATGTGAAATAGTTTCAAAACCAAGTAAGCATTATTTTCAAAAGGTTGATGTGCCAAAAAATTGATTTTGATTTGGTTTCACTATTTTGAAATCATTCTTCTCAATTCATTGTGACAAAGTTTTCAAAAATAGTTCAAAAATCAACTTAAAGTTTTTATTCTTCTCCTTAATGCAAAAGTAAAAATTCTTCTCCCCCTTAATTGCAAAGAGTAAAAATTCTTCTCCCCCTTAATTGCAAAAAGTAAAATATTTCTTCTCCATGTATGCTTATATTCTTCTCCCCCTTTTTGTCATCAAACAAAAGAAAAGTAAAGAAATATGCACTTGATTTCTGTTTGTTTCCCCCTTAATAATTTAATAAGGTTTTCATACAAAAGAAGTTTCATTGCAAATAGTTGAGCAAAATAATACACAACGTAAAGTGATCATTTTATAAGAAATGAACATTCCATAAATTCATCATGCCATAGCTCAATTCAAAAATAGAAGTCATATACCATGAAAGTAAATATTTCATTGAGATGGCAAAGAGTTTCATACATTTGATACCCAAATAAAAGTTACAATGTAGAATATTTCAAAACAAACATCCTAATACAAACATTTTAATACAAACATCTTAATACAAAACATCCTAATACAGACATTCTAATACAAAATATATTAAAGCAAATAATCTAATCTAATCCTCATCAGAGGATGAAACAATAGAGAGATAAGAATATGATACAGCTCCACGACCTCATGCCACGTCTAGAAGTAGCATGCGGAGGCTTGGTACGGATATTAACCAGAGTAAATGTGGGCCTAGATGGTCTAGGTGACTGAAAAGGCTGAGGGGGCAGCTTAACAGCTACTGATGCCATTTGCTCACTGACCCTAGAGAGCATATGTTGAATTATACCTATGGAGCTCTCTAGGCTCTCGAACCTACCATCAAATGATATAATCCGAGCTCCGAGTTGTCTAATCTCCTCAGACATTCGAGCCATTTCTTTTGAATCATGGCTAGGTTCAATCTTTTCCACCTCAATTTCTGCTGCAATAATCTTTCATTCAGAATACTCATGGAATGCTCAAGTCTCTCTAGGTGCGTCATCATCTGGGCAAGTGTCCCATACAGAGTGAAAATATGGGGGATCATTATGAAATCTCCAGAATAAGATCCACTCTCCCCAGACCTCCTACTAGATAGTGCAGAGGTCACTTCCCTTACAATAAATTACAGACTGAGCTCTGCAGATGGGCGCTGGTTTGACCTCTCAGTAGAATGAAACTGCTCAGCTTAAGAAGATGCAGCATATGAAAAATATGAAGGGAGAAATAACCTCCAAGGCATGCATATTTTAAAATTTTGATAACAATTACCAATGCGGAAGCTTAAAGATTAAATGTTAATCTATCCAACATGCATCAAGATCATATCTTGCCTTATACTATAGGATCGTTTGATCTAAATTACGCATATAAATAAAATCATCAAGATCATATCTTGATCTTCAAGATAAGAAGTCATACTACTTATCTTGAAGCCTGCCTTAAGATCTAGGGATCATATCACTTACCTTAAGAACAATAGGTAAATTCATTGTGCTCTGTAGCCGTTCAATCATCCGACCTCTAGAATCGTCCATGCGAAGTCTCCGAATGATCGGATTCTCGGGAGTGCTAGCTTACGAAAAAATAACTTTGCTGATCTTGAATCTTCCCACTTGAATATTCCTCCAAGATCCACCAAACTTTTGCTAACACCAGAATCACACTAGAATTTTCTGTTCTAACTCTTAAACTATATCATTTTGTTCTGACTCTTAGAATTTCAATCCATCTCAAATTTGGTAAAAATGTCCTCTATTTTATAGGCACAATTAAGCCTTTAGCCTATTGAATTCTAACACTTAGAATTTCAATGTTTGGTGAAAACCAAAGAGAACGTTTGGTGGAAACCAAAGAGGCACATTAATTCCACATGAATTCTAACACTTAAAATTTTCAGCAATTTATTTATCATTGATGTCACAAAACAATGATGCAAATCTTATGATTTTTTACTGTGTAAATAAAAGGAACCCGTTATATATTGACTACTATAATGATTATATCAATCGTTATGAGAATTGTTTGAGAAAATGCCCATTTGCTGTGCATGGTACCAAACAATGATTTGCTTTGGCATCTTTTTATGCCACAAGAAAATAGCATAATAGTGACAAAAATTTTCATCACTATTTGGTCACAAACTGGGTTTAGTGACGGATTAGTGACGAAAATCTTATCGTCATAATTTTTGCCGTCACTAAATTAGTGACGGAAAGAGATTCGTTACAAAATAATAGCGATGGATTTGTGACAGAATATTCTGTTAAAAATTTATGACGAAACATATTTTTCGTCACTAATTGGAACGGATCAGTGACGAACTATCTGTCATGCATTATTCCGTCAATATTCTGTCATAAATATTTTCATCACTATTCCATCACAATTTAGCGATGGATTATTGACAGAAATTTAGTCACTAAAACTTCATCACTAATTTGTCACGAATATTCCGTCATTGTTTTATGATAGATTTTTGAAAGAATGGTGTCACTAATAGCTCCATCACCATGCCATCAAAATTTGCTGAGTCATCCGTTATTGTTCCATTACTAATCAATCACTAATATTTTCGTTACTAATCTATCACTATTATTTATATCAAAATCCTTCACTAATCCATCATTAACCTAATAAAATTTCATCAAATTTTTATTCTTATAAATTTAAATTATTTTTAAATTACAATATATTTAATGCATTCTAATGAAATTTATAGATGAAAATTCAAATTTAAGAATAAAAAATGTATTTCATAAAATAAAAAAATATATTTATATACATCAACAACACTAATGTTTTATACATTAGACATCAAATTATTAAGTTTAAGATAAGTCAAAGAGACAACCTGTAATGATCAAACCATTAACGTTGGCATGGGCTATGTTACAGCTTGGGTGGACTCTCTTCTTCTTCATTATCTTCTACACCTCCAGTCTCCTCGCGATTGCTACAGGACTTCTGATCCCATCGCTGGGAGGAGGAACTACACCCAACATGGATGCGGTGAAATCCAACTTAGGTGCTTGGTTCTCCGCCTCATTTTTGCTGTTGCAACACAGCTCCCCTGAAACATAACTTTTAAAGAGACTGTTATCTTTGCATGCAGGTGGAGCACAGTTTAGGTTTTGCGGACTCTATCAATATGTCAACTTATTTGGAGTTGCCATTGCTACACCATCACAGCATCCATAAGTGCAGTGTAAGCTCTTGCGCCTTCTTCCCCACCAAGGTCACAACATTCTAAAGCCTTCCCAAGATGCATCCTTCATCCCTTCCCTAAAACCAAAAGATTTTGGGTTTTTGTGATCCACTGTAATAGTACGAGCTAGGGTTAAGGTTGTTGGGAAGTAGTCATATTTCAAAATTTTAATGCAAGCTTTCCCGCAACAGAGTTGCCCCTTCACCTTCATCCAAATCTTCAAATGAAGTCAATAATTTATCTAAAATATCATTGACCTTTTTCTCCTTATCAGTCACAGAACCTGGTAAAAGAAATTCACTTAGGAAAACCAGCATTGGAGGTAACAAATGAATAGTAGCAACATATCTAACATACCTTGTCTTTCTGTAGCATCAAGGTATTCACTATTTGTTTTCCTAAATTGTGAGTTGTCAGGTTCATCAACTGTTCTAGGATGCAAAATATTACTTGACTCAGCAATGGTCGAAGTGTTGGAAGGGCTAAAAGTTCTTTTTCAGAAATTTCTTCTTGTGATCCCTTGAAAATCTCAGCAATATCAACTTTAGCAGGAAAATGATGTTTGTAGCTTGCTGTCTTCCTGATACATAAACAAAAGCCATAGATTGAATTAAAGATATCAATTAAAAGAACACTCCAGCCATGATTGTGACAAGCATGGCAGAATCATTTAAAAGAAAACACCACAAAAACTAATGCATTTTGCACAATGATAAAGATGGGATTAGTGTATAGACATTCAATTATTTCCCCTAGAGATGTCCGGAATAATTGGCTAAGTTTACATTATATTTTTGCATTACTTTAATGAATAAAATTGGACTGCTTTCAGCTTGCTATGGTAACTGCCTTAGCAAACAGCAAATGCTATCTAAAACAAAACTGATTTTATAGACATGAACTGAAGTCCAAGCAGAGTACTGGCTTACACAGCTAAAAAAAAAAAAAAAACAAAGAATAATTATCAGAAAAGAAGTGCTAATCACAAATCACGTGCTCAGTAGATGAGAATAAACCTTAGATGTGCCCAAAGTATGATGGGAGACAACATTAAGCGGCTGACAATCGTTCTTAAAAATATAATGCCATTCAGCATACTGCTATAATCTTTGACCTTCTTAAAAAAATCTTGAGAAAATAGAGTATTGATCGGAATTAGAAATTTCAAGTATCTAAACTAAGTCAAAATGGTTGATGATAACTTCAGCAATAAAATCACTGATGCTGACATAATTGTCTTGTAAAGATCATATATATGTCATGACAACAAAAACAAAAGCATTCAACTGATCAGACCTAAAAGCTTTATGTTTCTGTTAATTAGACTGCAAGATTCTAGCAGGAAACAGACCATTATCATCACAACTACGCTAATACTCATGTTCCAGTTGCATTTTCAATGATCAGAAAATAACAAGCTATTAATAAGGAGAGAATTACATAGATACTGAAGGTAAAAAGAAACTTCCAAAATAGCTATATATGGCATGAATAGGATATAATATTGTTTGCAGAATCCTCCAATATGATGAATATTATCAACCGTTTATGACAGGCCAATAAAATTACAAATGCATGCATCTTTAGAAACTAGTAGATCAAATAAATACTTAGAGAACTCATTTCCTTCAAGACTGGCATTGGCCTTGTATAATTGAAAGGATAAGCCTAGCAAACAATATAAACAACAAATAAGCTTCTAGATCTCTTGCTAGACAATATAACATTTGTCTGATGTACAACCCAAGAGTCACCATAAAAAAGCACTGCAGCAATGTGAAAGGCATTCCATTATATATGCATAATGTATATTACCTTAAAAAAGCACAGTCATTACCTTCCACCATCTCTGAAGTCAAGCAGGTAACGTGCTTCGAAAGTAAACCATAGATAGCATTCACACCTCCCAAAACTTATCAACAGCAAACAACATTTTGACTTATCAGCATATCTCAATGTTAAAAATAAGCCAATTTCTCAAAGCAAGGTCTCCCAAACAAAGATATAAATCGAAATAATGTGCACACGTTTTGCTTAAAGACCTTAGCAGTTTAGTTTGATATCCTTGATTAAAACTTACCACCACATCGGGTAGATTAATTGCGGCATGGCAACTGGCAGACAGAAAACCCCATGTTCCTCCCATACCAGGTTGCAGGATACCCATGATGAGCATGGCATGCGAAAAGTAGCTAAGGATCTAAGAAAACCGAATTGCACGAGCAACAGGATAATAATATCGTCCATAGGAGCACTGAATATTTGAAAGTCTCGTTACTAAACTCAAATCCAGAAGTACAGAGTCATCCTACAGAAATGAAACTCAATCAAACAAAGCTGAATGTGATGTTCATCAAGCCAGCCCCAGCCAAAAATGAAGAAAACTATAGATAGAAATACGTGTTGCCTTGGTTCATTTCTTCCCACCCTTTGCAGCATCCCTAGCCTTCGTCTGGACATTACACAGAATAATTTGGTTAGTTGGACATTACAGCATCCCTAGCCTTCGTCTGGACATCCCAAAAGATACTTCGTTCCTTCCAACCCACATCCACATACTCTTTGAATTGTATGGTTTATCTTTTCTCCACCAGGTTTTGTCATAAACCCAAAGTAATCAATTTCATTTATCAATTCCATACCTGACCTTATAGGTGGTGCACTTTTTCGAACTGATTGTCCCTTCCTAAACCATTTTTTATTCCTTCTCCATGGATGATCACCTGGCAAGAACTTGCAATGATTGTCAAACCATGATGTTTTTCCTCCTTTAGTAAGAGTAAAAGTATCAGAATCTTCCATGCAATAAGGACAAGCAAGCTTTTCTGCAATGCCCCAACCAGACAACATCGAATAAGCAGAAAAATTACTTATTGTCCACATCAAAGCAGCTCGCAACTGAAAATTCATCTTTGTGGAAACATCATATGTTTCTATACCAACATCCCATAATTCTTTCAGATCAGCAATCAATGGTTGCAAAAGAACATCCAACTTGGACTTAGGATTGTTCGATCTAGGAATGATGATAGTCAAAAACATATACTCTTCCTTCATGCATATCCAAGGTGGCAAATTGTATGGAGTTAGTATTATAGGCCAAGATGAATACTGTTGACATGTTTGTCCATACGGTTGGAACTCATCAGTGCATAAACCTAACCTCACCTTTTGACTTTCATATGCAAAAGATGGATGTGTCTGATTAAAATGCTTCTAAGCAGGAGAGTTTGAACAATGGTGCATGACAGCACCTTCCTCGCTTGATTGCTCAGCTTACCAACTCATATTTTTCAGTTGCATCAGACGCATACAACCTCTATAGATGAGGAGCTATAGAGAAGTAGTACATCTTCTTATATGGAACATGTCTTTTATGTTTGGAAGATCTATGGCTTTGTCCCTTAAAACAAGAATAGAATAAATTTTGCAACATCGAGTAACTATCTTTGCCCTAATATATCATACAGTTTTGCTCACAACAATCAATTTTCTGCACTGGCAAACCCAAACCTCGAACAACTTCTTTGTGCTGTAGAAGCTGTCGATCATTAAATTATCGGCTGAAAGTAATTCCGACATTAACTTACAAATTTCATCATAACACCTTTCAAAGATATGGTGTTCAGCCTTAATATTCAACATTCTAGCCACTGCAGATAACTGAGAATGGCCATAAGGGTTTTCCTTCACACTTCTTGTTGTGCTGCTTTGAGCATATCAAAAGATGTTGTGTTGTTGGATTTGGGGTCTCTTCCATTTCAATTGGATTAAAAGAAGGACCACCAACATCATCACCATAGACTGCATTGCATTGATAGTCTCGCTTTCTTCGAAATGTACAAAAGAATCAGCTTGACAAAAATTTGTTTCATTGCTTGAGGCATATAAGTTTCCCCATAATGATACCAACAATAATCTACAGCATCTATGCAAGTAGTCACATTGAGGCGAGGTGTTTACGGAGCTGATGGGACCGAGCGCTATGGTCGAGTGAGGGGTTATGGAGTTGGAGTCACCCCCACTCAGTTATCTGAGATGACTAGACATGCATGTGATGCTGCAGATGCTGCATATAGTGTTCTCAGACTTGAGCATGAGATTGACGAGATGCACGGAGGAGTGTCATACAAGATGCAGCGATGGAGATGCAACGAGGAGTACCGCCGATAGAGCAGCGATGGATTCTATGAGAGAGCACATTGAGCGGCTTACATCTATCGTACACATGTTTGTTCCACACCAGGTAAATATATATATTATTAAATATATATTCTTATATTATATCAATTATTTATCTAATATTTATAATTGATAGTTAAGCAAATTAAACTTTTTTAATTATTCTTATAGGCTCCTGGAGCATCAGATCGAAGCGAACAGGGTGACGATCTTTCTCCTACAGATCATTGACCTCGCCTACTTTTATTTTAGATCTTCCATTTTATGTATTTTTAAATTTTCTTAAACTTTAAATTGCAACTCTCTTAATTGATTGTAATGAAATTTATATTTAAAATTTTAATTTAAATTTTAAGAATGTATGCAATGTGATTTTATGTTTGTTATGATTGCATTGTAGTTTAATATAAATTTAATGTAAGCAATGTGATTATTAATTGCATTATATAGGTTTAATTTAAATGTTTGTAAATTTAATTTTTTTTAAAAAATTATCGTTGGAGATGCCGATGCTAACAATAGCGTCGGCACATTCATAATCCCGACGCTTTAAAAAGCATCGGCACATTCATAATCCCAACGCTTTAAAAAGCGTCAGAAACTATAATCTGCCATGCCTTTTAAAGCATCTAATTACGTTGCCGACGCATTTTAAAGCGTCGGCAAATTACTTTGCCGACGCTTTAAAAAGCATCTCATAGTTACTTTTTTCCTGACGCTTTTAAAAAGCATCAGAAATTTTCATCGCCATCCCCCTCCTAACAACGCTTTAAAAAGCGTCGAAAGGCCATTTCCACGCTAAAAAAGCATCGGGAAATAACTTTAAAAGCATCGCCATCCCTTAAATTTGCTGTAGTGTTCCAACATTTTCGATGATTACAAGGACATTTAATCTTTTCACCATCCATACATTCCGGATGTATTTTTGCAAAATCCACAAACTGCTCAATCCCGAATAGAAATTCAGGTCTTATCCATCCTTTTTTAATCTTGCATACATCCACTGCCTATCTGAACTCATGATTTATTGTCATGATATATGAACAAAACCATGTATAATTTTCAAAAATTAGCAATTTTCAATAATCATATCAATGATCAATTGTATGTATAAAATAATAACTATTTGCAAGAGTACCAAATAACCATATCAAATAATCATTTGCATTTGCAGGGTCCCAAATATTTAATAGTTTCAAAATAATAACATCAAATAATCATTTACATATATAAGGTACCACAAATTTTATTTTCTATTTTTCAAATAATATTATACATAAATATTTTTAATATTTCAAAATTAAAATAATTTTAATAATAATTTAAAAAATTATTATAATTGGCTTACTTATCTCTGAGCGATAATCCAAACTGAAATATTAGCTATGTTGACTTTTGGTACCTGCAACATAATTTTTAAAATTAGAATATCAGCTATGTCGACTTTTCAAGCACCAGTGCGGTAGACAGAGGTGCAACTCGAGCTTATAAAACTCAGATTTTTCTCAACCCTAACCCTAATCCTATTTATAAAATATCCCTAACCCTAACCTTATTTGTAAAACCTCAACCCTAACCCTATTTTTAAAAATTGGGTTCGGGTTGAGTTTCGGGTTTGAATTCGGGTTGATGAGAGAAAAAAAAAATATGCTTTTTCAAAGTAAATAAACACCGAATTATGGATCCCAGAGATGAAAAAAAAAATCCTTTGCTGAACGCATAAGCTGGACTCAGGGCTTTAACATTGTATTAAAAAAAGTCTTATCTAAAACCAAGAAGAGGAGGAGGTGCTGTATACAAAAAAGAGGAGGCAGAAAGTGAAACGAAATGTGCTGGTGGTCCGCCTTTATGTTTATCCTTCTTTTTCTCGCCTACGACCGACCTTGTCCTTCTCCCTCAAGTTGGCCATCTCGTCCGACTCGACTAGCACCTCCAACGCTCCAAAAACCTGGTTCCGATAAGCTACCCCGTTCGGATAACCCTCGGGTTCGGGTTATCTCGGGTTTGTTTGCGGTCAACCCAAACCCGGGTCAATTGCAAATTGGGCCGGGTTAAACCTGGGTCTTTCGGGTTCGGGTTGGAAACATGAGTTTAAACACTGTTGTAAATCGGGTTCGGCGGGTCGGGTTCGGGTTGAACCGGCCCAAGTTGCACCCCTAGCGGTAGAAGATTCATTTGTAGTATGATACATTTGTATCAACTTACATATGCATTTATATAATGTAAAAACTGAAAGTAGAAACACAGTTGTTTAAGCTATGACTCTGCATGATACTGAACATCTCTAGTGTCAGCAGTTATCAGATGGATGCCTTCTAAATGGAGAGGTCAAAGAAGCCAAAGGAATTACAGCACAACCGCCGGGACCGTTTTCCTTGCGTGGGAAGCATTCTTCCATGATGCTGATAGCCTGCACCAAGGACCAGGCCCAGGCATCCACCACTTATCTTAGAAATTTATCTTAGAAGAGGTAAAATAGAGCATAGAAATTTATCAAGCAAGACTTTATAACGATATGGGCAACGACTCAAATAAAAAAAAAAGGAAGCAGTCAAGATGAAGAATTAGAATGCATGAGCCTCTATGTACTCCTTGCCACAAAACTCAAACTTCAAATAATTTGCCGATGAGCATTACATCATTGAAGAATCCCCATATTTACATGAGAGATCCCTTCCAAATTGAGAGAAGATGGCTGTTGGCCTGGGTGCTAATTAATGCGTCCACTCGGAATCCGAAGAGTCCCATAAGTGGGGGACTCTTCGGAATAGGAGCAGACTCTTCGGAAGATAAGCCTCGGGCTTATCCGTCTGTGTGAGCCCTCTTTAAAATGTGAGACCGAAGGTGTCTTCTGAGAGGGAAGTCTTCGGAGAGGAAAGGTGTTCTGAGAGAAGGACACAAAGGCTCTTCCTCCTCTTTCCTACGGCACCGCGGCTTAGGGGTGTGGATGCATTGAGGACTCTGGTAGCCCTCGACGGCCAACGATCCCATTTCCGCTGCCAATATTGAGGTATGTCCTTTATCTTTGGCACATTCAACGATACCTTCAATTGGTATCAGAGCGGGTTTGGTCGTCACCATACTTTGAACGGTGGCCGATGTGAGAAAGGCGGAGGAGCTAGCAACGATGGTTGCGCGCCGCCTATCTCCTAAGCCTTTGATTCCACAGCTGGCGCTCTACGATTCTGCAACACAAAAAAAAGGGATAAAAAGCACTGCTTGCATGTTTTTCGGAGAACAGGCGTCCAAACCTCTCGCGCTGAGTTACGAGATTTAATGAATCAAAGGTTTTCCATTCCTTCCTTCGTTGGAAAGAAAGGATCGAGAGATTTAATGAATCAGATTCATTTTGTCCTTCCAAGAGTATCGTTTTTCCTCCCATTAAAGAATCCGAAAGGCCATCCACTTTTTAACGTGCGGACTGCTTTCGTTTTTCCAAGAACTTTTGGTCTCGCGGCCAAGGGAGCCGCAGCGCACACACACAGAGAACAATAAATATGCAGAAAAATCAAACCAAAGCCAGCTAGACGCAAATCGACCCATTCTGGCCCCACCTACCTGCCGTGGATGGGCCCAGCTTACAGCTTAGTAATTGTGATGCACTAAGTTAATCTTCATTAAAGAATGTAACATCACCCAGCTGCCACGAATGGGACTCTCCCTTGTCCCTGAGAGCGTCTATATGCACCCCAATTGCAGTTTTTTATGCACAGTTACAATCATATTTATTTCGATAAATATTTCTGTATGCATAATTTATTTATGCTTAGTGTATAAATTTATTTATGCCTAGTGTATAAATGTGTTTTATGCATTTTTTTTCTGCTTGGCATAATATACTAATTTATGCATTAGGGGTGTTTGTCTTCTGCATGTATATTTATGCTTGGTGCATAAAGAATATATATGTTGTTTTTTAGTTGACATGCGGATTTGTTCCAAAATTTAAAAAGTGGATTACATAGATATGTTCTATGGAAACTTATCAGATTCTGTGTTCCATCTTATTGAATGAGTGATGATTATGAGCATAGCAAAATTTTCGATCTCATTCATAAGATAGAACATTTGAAATCTGATTTTTTTCCTCACTAACAGTAACATATGTGCCTGATGTCCATACCTTGCTTGACCAACAGAGAGTGATGGCCTCCAAATCTGTTATTGCTGATCTCAACAAAGGTGAGAAGCTAGATGGACAAAACTATGACATGTGGCATAGGAAAATCCAATACCTGCTGAATGACTTAGAAGTCTTGGAAACCCTGACAACTTGTATGACACCACCAGCGCCTGGCACTACTGAGCAACATCGCCTTGATCGGGAAGCCTATGACAATTGGGTCAAGAAAGATCGTTGTGCACGCTTTACTATGTTGAGCAGCATGCACAATGATCTTATTGGCAATTTTGAGCATTGCCAGACTGCTCAGGATATGTGGAACCAGCTCAAGATAAGGTTTGGTCAAACTTCGGCGACAAGGCTACGTGCCTTGAACCTTAGATTCATTCAGTATGTCAAGGATCCCGATCATTCCATGTCGACCCACCTTCGTGTGATGGGAAACATGATTAGGGATATGAAGGCTGCTGGAGTTGAACTTACTGATGAGCAACAGGTCCTAGCAGTGATTCGTTCACTACCTGACCCTCAGTGGAGTCAGATGAAGCTCTTGATGACTCATAGTGAGCACATCAAGACTTTTGAGGATATTGCTCGTCATCTTGAGCTAGAGGCTGATCGAATTGAGACTTCCCTTCCTTCGGCCTATGTGGTTACTGATGGGTCTTCGAGGCCCAAGAACAAACAGAAGGTAAAGGCACGTAACAGAAGTGCTCAGGGATATAAAGGAAAAATGTGGCCAAACCTAAGAGAGGACGTCGAGGGGGCAAGAGAGATGTGACAAAGATTAAGTGCTACAACTGTGGAGCAAAAGGCCACTTTGCTCGTGATTGCACTGAGCCAAAGAAGGTAAGCTCCATATTAAGCTCTCTCTATGTTTGTTCATATGCATTAGTTGCTGACACTCTCCCCGATTGGATTGTAGATTCGGGAGCGAACAAACATATAGTGCGAGATCGAGCTGGGTTTGTGGATTTTCACCGGATACCTGTCAATACCCAGTTTGTCATGCTTGGGAATAGTCTGCGTGAGCAGGTTTTGGGAGTAGGAGCATATCGTGTTATGCTTCGTGGTGGACATGTGTTGATCCTACATGACGTTTTGTATGTTCCAACTATCCGGTGTAATCTTTGTTCTGTTCTTGCCCTGTTGACACTTGGTTACACTTTTAATTTTTCTGGTGACTGTATGTCAGTCTATCTTGATGGTGTTTTATCTTTTTGTGGATATTTGTCACAAGGTTTCTTTAGACTGGATGTTGAAATGAGTGCTTATTATCCCTCTTTCTCTTGTGCTTCTATTCCTGCCAATGATAGTTTTCTGTGGCATGCCCGACTTGGTCATGTGGGCCAAGATCGGATGGAAAGAATGGCTAAAGCTGGGCTATTGGGCCCTCTTACCAAGATAAGTCTACCTGTGTGTGAGTCTTGTCTAGCAGGAAAGGCAACAAGAAAGCCTTTTGGTAAGGCTTCTAGGGCCTCTCATCCATTAGAGCTAGTTCACTCTGATATCTGTGGACCCATGAGTGTCAAGGCGCGACATGGCGCTTCCTATTTCCTCACATTTATAGATGATTTTTCGCGATTCGGGTATGTATACCTGATTTCCCACCGCTATGAAGCGCTGAATTGTTTCAGACGATTTTTAGCTGAGGTAGAAAATCAAAAGGAGAGGTCTTTGAAGACTCTCCGGACTGATAGAGGTCGCGAATATCTATCTGAGCAATTCCAGCGGCTCTGTGAGGAAAAGGGGATACGCAGGCAGCTTACCATTCCTGGGACACCGCAACAGAATGGTGTTGCCGAGCGTCGCAACAGGACTTTACTAGACATGGTTAGGTCGATGATGGCGCAAGCAAATCTTCCGATTAGTTTCTGGGGCGATGCGTTGTTGACTGCTGCCTACATCCTTAACCGTGTACCTAGTAAAACGGTATCCTCCACTCCATATGAGCTATGGCATAGCATGCGACCCTCTGTGGATCATTTGCGCCCTTGGGGCTCAGCAGGATTTGTTCACAATGCCTCCCATAAGTTGGGAAAGCTGGGTCCTAAAGCCAGCAAAAAGGTGTTCATCCGGTACCCTGAGAATTCGAAGGGTTACGTGATGTATGGAGCACATCCTGATGGAGGGTTGACTGAAGTGGAGTCCAGAGACGTGGATTTTCTAGAGAATGAATTCCCGATTGGTGAAATTAAAAAGGACCTGTCCCTGTATGAGTTACAGGAGGACCTTCCCACTATCTCTGGCGAGGGAGGAGATTTTCCACCTATCTCAGAGATCGCCACAGATAGTGGGAATGCTAGGCCCAGTGGGAGTGTCGCACCAGACAGAAGGAGCGCACAAGCTGAGCCTAGTAGGAGCTCACCTATGAGGGTTGATGCACCATCTGCTGAGCCTAGTAGGAGCTCACCTATGAGGGTTGATGCACCATCTGAGAGCGGTCTTCAGGGTCCAGATCCACAGTTACGGAGAAGCAAACGTGGTCATATTCCACGATGATATTTTGAAATCGAAGGGAATGTGTTTCTCTGCACTCCGTTGGATCCAGATGAGCCTGCTTCTGTTGAAGAGGCGCTCATTCACCTGCTCATAGTGAGTGGCAAGCTGCTATGGAAGACGAGATGGTATCGATGGCCAAGAATCATGTGTGGGACTTGGTAGACCTTCCGCCTGGGCGCAAATCTATAGGAAATAAGTGGGTTCTTAAGATTAAGCGTAAGGCTGATGGGTCAATTGATAAGTACAAGGCTCGTCTAGTGGCAAAGGGCTATACCCAGATGGAGGGTATAGATTTTGAGGAGACATTTTCTCCTGTGGTGAGATTTGCCTCCATTCGCCTGATCCTAGCTATTGTAGCCCATTTAGATTTGGAGCTACAACAAATGGATGTTAAAACAGCGTTTCTTAATGGATGCTTGGATGAAGAGATCTATATGGATCAACCCTTGGGCTTTGTGACCAAAGGACAGGAGGGCAAAGTGTGCCGCCTTAGAAGATCCATATATGGTCTCAAGCAGTCATCTAGGCAATGGTACCTCAAGTTTCATGAAGCCATTACATCGATTGGCTTAGATATGATTGAGGAAGACCACTGTGTATACATTAAGAAATCAGAAGATGGGATTCTGATCTTGGCGTTGTATGTAGATGATATCCTAATTGCTGGGAGTTCTATTGGTGTGATCAATGCCACTAAGGATTGTAGCCTATTTAGATTTGGATCAACATTAAATGGATATTAAGACAGTTTCTTAATTAAAGCCTGGATGAAGAGATCTATATGGATCAACCTTTTGGGCTTTGTGACCAAAGGATAGGAGGGTAAAGTGTGCCACCTTAGAAGATCCATATATGGTCTCAAGCAGTCATCTAGGCAATGGTATCTCAAGTTTCATAAAGTCATTACATCGATTGGCTTAGATATGATTGAGGAGGACCACTGTGTATACATTAAGAAATCAAACGATGGGATTCTAATCTTGGCGTTGTATGTAGATGACATCATAATAGCTGGGAGTTCTATAGGGATGATCAATGCCACTAAGGAGTGGTTGTCCTCTATTTTGAGATGAAGGATATGGGTGAGGCAAATTTTGAGTTGGGAGTAAAAATCCTAAGGATTCGTGCTAAGAAGTTTCTTGATTTGTCTAAAGAAACATATATTGAGAAAATCTTAGAACGATTTCAATTGCACTATTCTAAACTCGTTCATACCCCAATAGAGAAGGGTTGTACTTTGAGCATCGACCAATGTCCTAGAACTGATAAGAAGAGAGAAAAGATGAGCAGGATCCCCTATGCTAGTGCAGTAGGGAGCTTGATGTATGCTATATTGTGTACTTGCCCTGATATTTGCTTTGCAGTCGGTTTAGTTAGTCGATACCAAAGTAATTCAGGACTTGCTCATTGGGCTGCAGTTAAAAGGATTTTTGTTACCTTTGTAGTACTGCCAATCTCACCCTATGCTATCAGGGTGAAGATTTAAGATTAAAGGGTTTCTGTGACTCTGATTGGGCTGGTGATAAGGACAAGCGTAGATCCATCACAGGATATATGTTTATCTTTGGAGGTAGAGCTGTCACTTGGTGCAGTAAAAAATAAAGCTGCACCGCCCTATCCACTATGGAAGCCGAATATATTATTTGTTCGACTGTTGTCCATGAGGCCGTGTGGCTGAGGAGATTCTTAAGGCGACTTGAGATATCAGCTAATGCACATGAGGCTATTCAGATTAGTTCTGATATATGTCAGCATTACAATATGCTAAGGATCCTAAGTACCAAGGAAGGACCAAGCATATTGACATCAGATATCACTTCATTCGGGATATGGTCAAGCAAGGAGAAGTTATCCTACAGCATATCTCCACTGGCAGGATACTGACTGATCCTCTAACGAAGCTCATTCCTAGGAACGTGTTCCAGGCTCATATGAGGAGTCTAGGCTTGTATAGAGTGTGACAGACCGAGATATGTTGCAGACTTATGTATAAGTTTGTGTCTGCGATTTTTTTTATTATCAGACAAGGATTGTATGGACATCAACGACTATATGTTAAAGTTTATGAAATATTTATTTTTATTATTATGATGAGTTCATATTTATAGGCATATATGTGTATAAATGTTACAGGCTTAGATCAGTCCACTCACACGGGTGATCGCCTGACACTTTTGTAATGGACAGGATGAGACTAAAGTAGCTATTATAGATGCTTGAATAGTAATGCATGAGTTGCATATTGCATAAATTACAAAATGGGCTACATAAATTATGATAAAATATATTATAATTAAAGTCACCTTAGTTTGGACTGAGATGAGACTTAGGAGAGTCGAGTATAGAGTACATATATGCGTGTGTGGTGTATGAATTGTATGAATAGTGATATATCCACAGATCCGTACTAAGCCTATTATAGCCGAACTGAAAGCATTGGTATGTGCTCGAGTCAGACAACTTTGTGATGCCTAGACTTATGTTCGTACGGTCTTTAAGTATGACATGGCCCATAAAGTGAAAGCTCCACTGTAACATGTATTATATTGCATATGCTAAAGTCGACCCTGTAAGGGGTAACATGATATATTCCCTCTCCATTACCGTATGAGCCTTATAACTATGTAGTATTTTTGGACTTGAATCTATACCTTAAAGTTGGAGTTCAGGATGACTTCCTTAGCCTTGTCCTCCAGGATCATGGAATTGATACGGCCACATGAGACAATCCTAGAAAGTCAACTGGACAAAGATGGACTGGTATGAGTGTTCAAGAAAGATTATTCGCGACTACACCTTATGTTTGTGATCCATTGCCCGGGCAATCATGTGTATGAGTTGTATATGATTATGGATACAAACATTATGACTTTGTGTTTTTCAAGTGCTACTTAGGGAAGATCTCTTGAGGGATTGAGAATGCTTGATTAGGTATGATTGGATTATCTGGGACATAGATGGGATTGGATTA
Organism: Calamus simplicifolius; assembly: GCA_900491605.1. Lineage (NCBI taxonomy): Eukaryota > Viridiplantae > Streptophyta > Magnoliopsida > Arecales > Arecaceae > Calamus > Calamus simplicifolius. The sequence continues at coordinate 64,475 of UESW01004034.1, forward strand.
TATTCCTATTCACTGCATTAGTCATTTATTAATTTAATGCAGTATATGCACTATGTGTCACTGTGTGTGAGTTTTGTCGGGTCGCACACCCCACCGCACTGCATGTTGAGAGGTTTGAGGTTATTGTTTCTGTGTGGACGAGTGAGAGATTGTTGGCCTGGGTGCTAGGTCAGCACCCACACTAAGTCCCAGAAGACGGGACTCAGTATGTTCTTTAGCCTTATCCAGTCTACATTTTAACCTGTTCTATAAGAGGACCGAAGGTATCTTCTGAATGGAAGGTGAATAGATATGGAGACAGAAGTGCCTTCTTCCTTCTCTCCCTCATCGAAACTGTGGCTTAGGGGCGTGGACGAATCGAAGACTCTGGTAGCCCCCGATGACCGATGATCCTACTTCCGTTGCTGCCGATATTGAGATAAATTCCTTATTTTCGGCTTCTTCACATGCAATCATAGTCTAGTTTACTGAGTGGTATATAAACAACCGTCGCATGTTTGCCTTTTCTCTTCAATGAACTTGAACCAGGAAGTCAGGTGATCCCACTGAAAATCTCTGAAAGGCCAGCAAGACTCCAGGGGAAAAAGAGAGAGTATCTGAATTGGAGATGGAAAGTGGTTAGATTCTAGCATTAATACCATAGTGGCCTAACTTCAAAGCTTTAAAAGATTCAACCGAGAGAGCTACCATAGGGATGAAAATAGAAGAGTTACCTACGATATTACGGAGTAAGACCAAAAGAGATGAAGATAGAGTTCTTTAAAAGCCATTGATAGTATTGCTATAACAGGAGCAAGCTCTAATGTTATACCTACCAAGGATCCACACCTCTACATGCGCTCAAAAAAACCAAGCTCTGCCTTGAACATGCTAAAACCAAGTTCTCATACCATTTATTCTAATAAGAGCAAGCTCTGATACCATTTGATATGCAAAGATATGTAGGAAATAAAAAATTAATGGGGAAGGTAAAGAAAAAAATACATAAAGATTTACGTGGTTTGATTCACTGATTTATGCTCATGGGTGAAGAAAAGCAAAAAAATTTATTATCAAAATAATGTAAAGATTACAAAAACTGTTTCTCATCAAATCTTAGAATTAATAGGAACACTTTTTCATCAGAGACTCATAAATCCATAAATCTCTAGATCTGTATATACCCAATAGAACCCTCTTCTAAACTCTCATAGTAAATCTCTGAATTGCCTCAAAAACCAAGCTCAGGACCCCTATAGTTTGAGCCTAAGTCAAAGCCAGAATCAGAACCATCTTAAAAGCCAGAATTATATGTGCTTATATAAAAGATGGATACAATATCTATTGCAAGGATTAAGATTAGAGTCGTATACATATGTAGAACATGTTCTGCTTTATTTTCTAAATTTTAACACTATGTGCTAGGACTAAAGTCCTATGAAATGTAAAAAAAATTCTTCCATTTCAAAAGTAAACTGTAACAAGTATGGTACATGAAACCAGAGAGATGGAGCTCTCCTTACGGTCTTGGTGCCAGCACATGGAACAATACCTCTACTCATTTGGTATCGGTGTGTTTTGGAGCTCCCAACAGAACTGCTGCTATTGGCTGTCACGCACTAGCTTTTGTTTATTTTGCCTGCTCGCTTTTATTGATTTGATACACTGAACTTGTTTTCTGACTGATTACTTTTCTTTTTTCCTTTTTTGGCTGCTGGAAGTTATTTCTGGGTATTCTGGTTGGTCATCTTTAAACGTCAAATGCTTTTGCCAAGGGGAATGTCGACTGAGATTTGAGTTCAGAAGAAAGAAGAAGAAGAAGTGAGAAGGGAAAGTTAGCCCCCGGTACTTTGGATTTTTCTCTTTTCTTTCAGCCTAGCCAGTTATAATTTCTTTTGAATACATGCAGAAAATTTGTTAAAAGCCCATCTCTTTTGTGACTTTGAAACCAGGAATGTTGTTACGCTGTTCTCAATGGTTAGCAGGTTTGAAGCTTGCGATGTCCGCAGGGCTTGGATCAAGATTACGCCAGCCCAAGGTTATAAATAAAATCTACAAACTTCGACAGAATCGCTAACTTGAACATATTGTTCAGGCCATGCCTTGACAGTGGCAGCCTAACCCGACCGAAAATATTCTAGCCTAAATTTGGGCTCTCACCATATTTTAGAATTTTTCTAAAAAACAATCTATAGCTTTTGCTTTGTACACTAATAAGAGTTTCGAGCTGGATTATGAATCAAATCTAGAAACAAAGTCCCTTCATCTTTTTTTACAGGCTATAAAATAAACAGATAGATATGAACTAGGAAACAAGCAGTAGAGGTTTTTGCATTAAGGACCTGTCAATGGAATGGAGTATTTGTGGATTTCCTTTCCTTTCTCAAAATAATCCAACTTATAACACTTATCGTAGTTGTTCTTCTCCATATTATTGAATCGATTTAGCTCCCTATATATTCTTTAATTATTAAGTTCTCTAATTATTAAGTTGCTATCATGCTCGTTTAACTTCAGTTCGAAGATTTGGTGGAAGTGGCACTGGTAATAAGGATTGAACAAGCGCATTTAGCTCTCTCGTGAGCTACAGATGTCAAACTGCCTTATGATGACCAGGTTCTTCTGCCATAAACCATGTGATCATGCATTTTATGGGTAGATAGTTTTGTTCTTTGAAACTGCTTCGTATATATTCATCATGGTAATTAATGTTATATAATTGGCTGAGCTCTTGTTTCTTGCCCTCTGTCATGCCTCAGATCAAAAAATTTGAGCTAGGATGATAACCCATGCCAGATATGCAAGGTGACTCGAATCATAACACTTAATTCAAGAAAGGCAATAACAATATATAATTCAAGTCCATAACGTTAATATAAGTCATAACTATAAGATTTGGGTTACAAGCCCTACATACAAACATCACTGGGATTACATCAACATAATGGATCTAATTTATTTAGTAGAAGCTCCATCTACCCCATAAATCCTTCTTCAGTCTTGTGGCTCTGAAAAACATTGTGAGATTTACATGAGCTCACATTCAATAAGTAAGCCTACTATAGTATAATATAATCCATTAATCATTTCAAAATATTATCAAATCAAATTACCTTTACAAATAAAAAGCTTCCAATTTCAAATACACTTGTCATATTATCAGAATATGCATATCATTTTCTCAAAGTAATTTTGGAAGCTAAATCATACAATAAATGCCAAAATATGCAATATAAACAAACCCACTGTATTATATAATCACTATTTCTTATGTGTCCCACGGCCCTACAACACCCAACTGGTGTATCACTCTTAAATGTCCCTAAGAGGAAGGGTCCTGGTACCAGCATTATGCCATGTATCAAAAAAAATCACAACACACCCTATAGATGTGTGTCCTCCATATATCTTTTCCTATGGAGGTGGATCTCGTATCACTTTGCATTTCACATCATTTCACATCATTCACATCATATGAGAACCGCGGCAACACATATAAGCATATCTCAATATCATCATCATATTTGCATGTAACACGTCATGCATCAATATAAGCATAAGCTTCTCACATCACATATACAGTTGTTTGAACATTATTAACAATTGCTTATAGATATATCAATAGTACCATTATATTTTGCAAAGTCAAAATAAGCATATACTTCATCTTTTGCACATACATATAAAGCCATTACTTTGCAAAGTATTACCAGCTGTAATAATCATAGCAAATACTCAATTGTATACTCGGTACTTTTACCAAATTAAATATCAAAATTCCATTTTCCTCATTTCATAATTTCATAAATTAATATAACTACAATTCCAAAATCTATATATTAAAATATTATAAAATTCATGATAATTGGCTTACTTACCTCAGTACGCTAATCCCAAACTGTAAACCAGCTATTTGGACATCTGGATACCTATAGCATCATTTTATACAATTAAGTCTCTAAAATTTGAAAAATAAAGTGTCCCTTAATTTCTACCCAAACTAATCCTGGGCCCAACTTTGGGCTTGAATATTTCTCAATATATACGCCTAAATGGGGAAATACAAATACCCTAAGAAACTAGGATCAACACTGATCCGAGCCATATTTTATTTCTCCATTCTCGGCCTAATACAGGGCCCAAATCATAGTCCAAAAATGGCTCGTGAGCCAGCCCAACATGGCCCAAATTAAAACAGCCCAGACGGCCCACTGTTCTCTTCTTCCCCGTTGCTCCTCTGTTTCACCAGAAACAGGGGGAACCTATGCCGGCGGCCAGGGCCGCCACCGGCTTCTCCTAGGGGTGGCCCAGCTGCCGACAACTGGCCCGGAACCGGCCGCAGCCATGGCCGAGCTCCCCCCCTCTCTTTCCCTCTTTTCTCCCTCTTTCTCTCTTTCATTACCCACGACACGACACTGTGCCGGCGGCACGGCCGGCCGAACCTCCATCGGATGCATGCCCGACACCGATGGAGGCCACCGACCGCCGCCCATGCCCGGCGGGACGGCGAGCACGCCGCCGGGCCTGAACAATGCAGGAGCCGATTTGGCTCCCGCCCAGAAAGTCACCGTGGCCCTCCCACGGCCTCTCCCATGTCCGGTCTCCCACCGGACGCTGCCCCCGATGCCGATGGGGCCACCGGTCGAAGCTCAAACCTGACAAGGCGATGGACATGCCGTCGGGCCCGAACCAGGGTCAAGACAGGCCGCTATGGCCTATACTCAATCGCAGCGCTCTATCTCTTTCTGTCTCTCTCTCTCTCTCTCTCTCTCTCTCTCTCTCTCTCTCTCGCTCGATTCCCTCCCTAAGTCCCTCTCTCTCTCTCTGGCATTAGAAGGAAGCTTACCGGTTGGGGTGGATGCGCGCGATGCTGAAGATGGAGGGTCGCCAGCATCTCCTTAAAGCCCCTTGATAAGGTTTGCAATGCCTTGGTTGAAGGGAATCGGGAACTCAAACGCCACGCCGAGAGCGTTAGCGCCAACAAGAAATTCAAACGATCGAGGTCCCGGGTTCACACGAGTTGGGTATTACATTCTCCCCTCGTTATAAAATTTCGGCCTCGAAATTGATACACTTCCATTAAAATATAGAATTCAAATTTTCAATCACATAATCAACTAGATTTTATTCAAAAGTCAACAGTCATCATACATCATTTATCTATATTAAGATACAAATAATTATGGATATTTCTTTTTCATTTCCTCCTCAAGTTCTCAAGTAGCATCCCTCTCAGAATGATTACTCCACTGTACCTTAACATAGGGAATGGTACGTCGTCTCAAAACTTGATCCTTGCGATCCACGACACGCACAGGATGCTCCTCATATGATAAATCTTTCTTCAACTGCAAAGGTTCATACTTTATTATATGGCTGGGGTCAGAAATATACTTCCTTAACATAGAAACATGAAACACATTGTGTACCCCAGATAGAATTGGTGGCAGTGCCAAGCTATAAGCTACCTCTCCTACTCTGTTCAAGATCTCAAAAGGTCCAATATAATGTGGACTCAGCTTTTCTCTAATCCCAAATCTCATCATATCTTTGGTTGGTGATGCCCTTAAGAAGACATGGTCCCCAACCTGAAATTCCAATTCCCTCCTTCTGACATCAGCATAGCTCTTCTGCCTGCTTTGAGCTGTATGAAGATGCTCCTTGATCAATTACACCTTCTCTACTATCTGCTGAATCAGCTCAAGGCCTAACAATTTTCTTTCCCTCACATCATCCCAACATAAATGAGATCTGCACCTCCTACCATACAGAGCTTCAAATGGAGCCATATGGATACTGGCCTGGTAACTATTATTTATGCAAACTCCATTAAAGGTAAGTGGATATCCCAAGCTCCACCCAAGTCCATCACTGATGCAGGGCGATATTCAAACGCCTGCAACTCAAGAACGATCTAATCTGCGAGAAAAGAATTCGTTCTGGTTTGGCTCAAATCTTGACAAGAAAAGAGAAAGAAGAGCTTCGAATTTGATCACTCACAATCCGAAGTTTCAAAGGAAGATCAATCGAATTTTCAATTCAATTGTTTGGAATCAGAAAAGAAAAGAGAAATAGCATAAAATTTTCATCGTTCAATGCCTCTGCGGCCGCCCCCAAAACCAAGCTTAAATAAAAGAGACCAAACCCTAAAACCAGAAGTTCAATAAAATTACAACTATGCCATTAAAACGAAAAAAAAGGCCTAAAACTCCTATTAAACGAGCCCGGATGGCCAAAATCCACAGCAGCTCATCGCCAAAGGCCATGACTTTGAATCATCAGCCCGTTTCCATGTGACCAGCCAAGTTTGGGCCCAATCCGACACAGAAAATTTTAAGCCCGTTTGTTCTGCAACCTCTTGGACCTTCGTAGATTATCTGGTGTAGTCTTCCCTGACGTGGCCTGCTGACTCTGGGATGCTGGTACAGGAACATCCAAGGACTGGTTCGACTGACCCAAACTCTGGTCCGAAGTGATGTCCTCATCACTCTCCCCTTCCTCTGAAAAGCTTGACCTCAAGCTCGCATTCTCTCCTGCATAAGGGGTCAGATGCCGAATGTTGAACACATCTGAAATAAAGACATCATCTGGTAACTCAACCCGATAGGCATTGTCACCAAATTTCTCCAATACCTGGCATGGACCTATCTTCTTCGGCTTGAGCTTCGTTAAAGCTCCCTTTGGATACCGCTCCCTCGGTAAGTAAACCCATACCAAATCGCCCACTTCAAAGGACTGTTGCCGACGCTGCTGATCAGCTTTCGCCTTGTATTTGGCGTAAGTCTGCTCCAATTTGGCTCTAACAGTCGCATGTATCTCCTGCAAGTCAGACACTCTATCTTCAACCTTCTGACTCATCTTCTCTGGCGACTCAACTGGCAGAACATCCAAAGGACCTCTTGGCAAGAACCCAAACAGTATCTGAAACGGAGCAAACCCTGTAGAACGGTTCACTGAAGAGTTGAACTCAAACTCAATCTTCGGCAAACACAAATCCCAGCTCCTGAATTCATGCACATTGCCCGCAACAGATTACCCAAGCTACGGTTGACAACTTCAGTCTGTCCATCCGTCTGAGGATGATAAGGACTGCTGAATTTCAACTTTGTGCCCAACTTCTTCCACAGCTCTCGCCAGAAGTGTCCCATAAACTTGCTGTCCCTGTCTGACACTATGGATGCCGGTATACCAAAATGTCGAACCACTGAAGCAAAATATAAGTCAGCAACCTTTGACGCATCAAAAGTGGTTTTGCATGGCAAGAAACACGCCACCTTACTGAACCGATCCACAATCACCATAATCGAATCCAGTCCCCTTGCTGTCCGTGGCAATCCTACAACAAAGTCCATAGAAACATCTCGCCATGGTGCCTCTGGGATAGGTAAAGGCGTGTACATACCTTGGTTCGTGTCTGTCCCCTTCGACTCTTGACACAACCTGCACCTCTTCACAAAAGCCTTGACATCTCGGTCAAGACCAGGCCAATAAAACCGCTGCCGAATCAACCAGGCTGTTTTATCCCTTCCGAAGTGACCCTGGTTATGCAGTTCCTGGATGATCAACACACGAAGAGACGTATCCGGAACACATAAGCAGTTACCTCGAAACAAATATCCATCATGGAGAACGAAATCAGTTCGCTCCCCCGCCTCAATTTTGGACAAAATCTCCTTGAAGTGCTCATCCACACGAATGTCCTCCCTTACACTCTCAAAGCCCGAGTGTACACATGCATAGCGCCAATCAACAAGCTCCGCCTACTCAAAGCATCAGCCACTCTATTCAACGTACCAGACTTGTGCTTGATGCTAAAAGTGTATTCCTGCAAGGCACTCACCCACTTCGCATGCCTTGAACTCAGTTTATGCTGACCCTGTAAGAACTTCAGCGCCTGATGGTCTGAATACAGTACAAACTCCCGCTGAATCAAGTAGTGGCGCCAATGCTGCAAGGATCTCACAATGGCGTACAATTCCAGATCATAAACCGAATAAGCCAGTTTAGCTCCTCCCAGCTTCTCACTGAATGCAACTGGTCTTCCTTCCTGGTTAAGCACTGCCCCAATTCCAGTCTTCGAAGCATCACAATCCACCTCAAAAACTCTATCAAAATCAGGAAGACCCAATAAAGGAGCTTCGGTCAATCTGACTTTCAGCCCATCAAATGCCTCCTGTGCGGCATCATTCCACCCGAATCTGGCTCCCTTCAACAATTCCGTTAAAGGTGCAGCCAGCTCACTGTACCCCTTGACAAACCTGCGATAAAACCCTGCAAGACCCAAAAAGGATCTCAATTCTGTCAAGGTTGATGGTACTGGCCATTCCACAATTGCATGCACCTTATTCCTATCTGGGAGAATCCCCTCTCCAGTCACAACGTACCCCAGAAAAATCAGTCTCCCAACCATCCAAATGCACTTCTCTGGGTTAGCAACTAACTGGTTCTCACGTAACACTGACAAAACCTGTGCCACATGGCCCACATGCTCTTCGGCTGTCCTGCTGTATATCAAAATATCATCAAAGTAGACAACCACAAATGAGCTAAGAAATGGACGTAAAACCTGGTTCATTACGCGCATGAACGTGCTCGGCGCGTTGGACAACCCGAATGGCATTACCAACCATTCATACAGCCCTTCCTTAGTCTTGAAGGCTGTCTTCCATTCATCTCCAGGCTTCATCCTTATCTGATGGTACCCACTCTTCAAATCAATCTTCGTGAAGACCTTAGCACCACTCAACTGATCAAGCATGTCGTCCAACCTCGGTATCGGGAACCTGTACTTCACAGTAATTTTGTTAACCGCGCGGCTGTCGACACACATGCGCCACGTACCATCCTTCTTCGGTACCAAAAGGGCTGGCACCGCGCACGGCTAATGCTCTCCCGTACGAACCCCTTGTCCAAAAGTTCTTGGACCTGCCTCCGCAATTCCTCATGCTGCTGCGGTGTCATCCGATAATGAGCCTTATTCGGCAACACTGAGCCCGGAATAAGGTCAATGCCGTGCTGAATATCTCGGAGAGGTGGTAATCCGGCCGGTAGCTCCTTTGATACAACATCTCGGAATTCCTCCAAGATAGACACCAACTCCTCAGGAATCATATTTGGCCTTTGCTCCTCTTCCACGCCGAAGTCTCCTGACTTGCTCACCAAAGCAAAACAAACATCCTCTCCATCCAAACTCGCAGCGAATTCTGTGCTTGGTAAACAAATTACTGTATTCGTCCACTCACTTTCTGAAGCGGCTTCAAAATAACTTTCCTCCCATCTGGACGCAGCATATAACTGTGGGTGTACCCGTTGTATACTGCCCTGTTATCAAACTGCCACGGACGCCCCAGTATGATGTGAGTAGCATCCATTGGAACAACATCCGCCTCAATAGTTGTCTCGAAATGAGGACCAAAACACAGTGACAACTTACACCTTCGGCTGACCTGAATATCTGCATTTCGGTTCACCCAACCGAGCTTATATGGATGTGGGTGAGGGCCTGTCTGCAACCCCAGCTTCTTCACAGCCTCCTCTGCTATCACATTCTCCCAACTGCCGGAGTCTATGATAACACGACATGTTTTGCCAGCCACAAAACATTTCGTTGTGAAGATGTCGTGTCGACGCCAATCCTCATCTGATCTCGGCGCCAGACACATTCTTCGTATCACCAAGCTCTCCCCTTGAATATGGTCCGGATCAATAACACACAGCTCATCATTAAATTCCTCATCCTCAGGGAACTCTCCTCCATTTTCATCCTCCATATAATCCTCCATATACAACTGAGCTCGCGCCTTGGGGCATTCATTGGCATAGTGCCCCAAATTCTGACACCGATGGCACCTAATGTTAGCCCTGTTGCTGCCCACTCTCGCTTGAGAACCTGAGGTTCCACTCGACCCTGTTGGTCTTGGAGGTACTGATGCCTGCGGCCTCGCTACTGGAGGCATAAATTTGCCCCCTGAATTCTGCCCTGAACTCTGGCCCGTAGTAAAACCCCCTCTGCTCTGAAACCCCCTGTTTCTCATCAAGCTCTTTTCCACTGCCTGAGCCCTCATATGCGCATCTCCTACGCTATCAATTCGATGCACAGCCAGTGCATCTTGGATTGGCAGCCGCAAGCCATGAAGATACATGGCTATCAATCTCGGTTCAGCCTCAATCAACCGATTTCGTGCAACCAATCGATAAAATTCAGTTGTATACTCCTCGACGCTCCGACTACCTTGCGTCAAACCATGCAACTTCGAATACAAAATCTGCTCATGGTTCGGAGGCAAAAACTCCCTGTTCATCTCCTGCTTTAGCGCTGCCCATGACGCTAATGGAGGTCTCCCATCCATATATCTACGATAGTGCTGCGCATGCCACCAAGCAGCAGCCCTATCTCTGAATCGAATTGTGACAAGCGGTACCTGCTTGTCTAAGGGCACCTCCTTCAGACGAAAAACATCATCGACCTGAAGGGTCCAATCTACATACTCGTCTGGGTTAATTCCTCCTTTAAACTCTGGAATTTCGACCCTGAAGCCTGCTTCCCACCGATTCTGATTTTCGAAATAGGGAGGTTGATCGACATACCTTGGAAATCCAACATCAGGCCTCTGTTGCCCTCTTCGAATTGGTGGTGCTTCCAGATTTTCGAAACCCCTCTCCCTACCTTCATCAATTTCATCACGCTCCTCCACGCGAAGGGGTTGGGCACGATTCTGCACCTCCAGCCGCCATCATCGCCTGCATGGTTTGCATCATCTGTTGCATCACCTGGTGCTGGTCTCGCATGACATCTTGCATAGCATCCCTCACGGCGTCTTTCAAGGATTGATCTTTGTTATCTTGCTCCATTGGATACGAATTTTGGTTAGGGTTTGGCGGTAATGGAAGGGATGGATCAAGGCGGTAATGGAAGGGATAGATCAAGGAAGGAACGGATCAAGGAAGGGCGGATCAAGGAAGGAACGGATCAAGGAAGGACGGATCAAGGAAGGGCGGATCAAGGAAGGACGGATCAAGGAAGGGCGGATCAAGGCTCTGATACCAAGTTGATGCAGGGCGATATTCAAACGCCTGCAACTCAAGAACGATCTAATCTGCGAGAAAAGAATTCGTTCTGGTTTGGCTCAAATCTTGACAAGAAAAGAGAAGAAGAGCTTCGAATTTGATCACTCACAATCCGAAGTTTCAAAGGAAGATCAATCGAATTTTCAATTCAATTGTTTGGAATCAGAAAAGAAAAGAGAAATAGCATAAAATTTCATCGTTCAATGCCTCTGCGGCCGCCCCCAAAACCAAGCTTAAATAAAAGAGACCAAACCCTAAACCAGAAGTTCAATAAAATTACAACTATGCCATTAAACGAAAAAAAAGGCCTAAAACTCCTATTAAACGAGCCCGGATGGCCAAAATCCACAGCAGCTCATCGCCAAAGGCCATGACTTTGAATCATCAGCCCGTTTCCATGTGACCAGCCAAGTTTGGGCCCAATCCGACACAGAAAATTTTAAGCCCGTTTGTTCTGCAACCTCTTGGACCTTCGTAGATTATCTGGTGTAGTCTTCCCTGACGTGGCCTGCTGACTCTGGGATGCTGGTACAGGAACATCCAAGGACTGGTTCGACTGACCCAAACTCTGGTCCGAAGTGATGTCCTCATCAATCACACAGGCTTGCAACATGTCTTCCAGAATCAGTATGATCCTCTTTGATTGTCCATCTGACTGGGGATGATAGGCTGTGCTAAAGTTTAATTTGGTTCTCATGGCCTTATGAAGACTCTTCCAGAACTGGAACACAAACCTGATATCCCTATCTGATACAATAGATACAGGAACGCCATGGAGTCTCACGATCTGCTCAATATACAAACTAGCCAATCTTTTACTAGAAACCCGAACTCTGAAAGGTAGGAAATGAACTGATTTTGTTAGTCTATCCACAATAACCCAAACTGCATCATTACTCCTGGGAGTTTTGGGCAGACCAGTCACAAAGTCCATTATAATCTTTTCCCATTTCCACTGAGGAATCATCAGAGACTGAAGAGGTCCCGCAGGCCTTTGATGCTCGGCCTTCACTCGCTGACACACCAAGCACTTGGCCACATACTGAGCAATCTCCCTCTTCATACCCTTCCACCAAAAATTTTTCTTTAAGTCTCTGTACATTTAGTACCACCTGGATGTACAGTATAGGAGAGTAGTGAGCCTCCTACAAAATTTCGGCCTTTAGCTTCTCTATGTTTGACACACAAAGTTTACCTTCAAATTTCAGGGATACATCCTCCATTACATAAAATTCATTCTGAACTCCTGACTGCACTTCTTTAATCCTTTGTAAATCTGGATCTTCTTTCTGGGAGGACTTGATCTTGTCAACTAGGGTTGGCTAGAGTACAAGTGCTGCAACAAGCCCATCAGACCGCTGTACTCTCAATCCAACCTCCCACCTCTCAAGGTCCCTCAATATGTGAGGCTGGGAAGTAATCATAGCAGCTAACTCTGAAGAGGATTTTCTGCTCAAAGCATCAGCTACTACATTGGCCTTCCCAGGATGAGTGTAGGGTCAGGTCATAATCCTTCAGCAGTTCCAACCACCTCCTCTGCCTCAAGTTCAGCTCCTTCTATGTGAAGATGTATTTTAGACTCTTATGATCTGTATACACATCACACGACACCCCATATAGATAATGCCGCCAAATCTTCAGGGCAAAAACCACAGCAGCCAATTCCAGATCATGAGTAGGGTAATTCTGCTCATAAGGCTTTAATTGTCTGGAGGCATAAGCTATCACCTTCCCATTCTGCATCGGAATGCATCATAATCCTTTCCGAGAGCATCAGTATAGAGTAAATCCTTCAGATCCTATCGGAAGGACAAGAATGGGAGCTGACAACAGGCGCTGCTTTAACTCTGAAAACTTTTCTCACATTCCTCTGCCCAATCAAACTTCACTCGCTTTTGGGTTAAGCGAGATAGGGTAAAGCAATGCGAGAGAAGTCCTCCACAAATTTATGGTAATACCTGGCTAGCCCCAAGAAGCTTCTGACTTCTGCCACATTGGAAGGTCAGCTCCAGCTAATGATAGCTTCAATCTTTTTCGGGTCCATAGATATGCCATCTTTGGATATTATATGACCCAAGAAAGATACTTGATCCAACCAAAAATCACACTTCTGCAGCTTGGCATAAGTTTCTTCTCTCGAAGAATCTGTAGCACGATTCTTAGGTGGTCCTCATGCTCCTTTTGGCTCTTGGAATATTAAGATATCATCAATGAAAACCACCACAAACTGATCCAAGTATGGCTTAAAATTCTGTTCATCAAATCCATGAATGCTGCTTGGGCATTAGTTAACCCAAACGGCATCACCAAGAATTCATAGTGGCCATATCTGGTTCTGAATGTTGTCTTAGGCACATCCCCTTCCTTGACTTTGAGTTGATGGTATCCTAACCTGAGATCAATCTTTGAGAATATTCGGACTCCTTGTAGTTGATCAAACAAGTCATCAATCCTTGGTAGAGGGCACTTATTCCGCACTATTACCTTATTGATTTCTCGGTAATCAATGCAGAGCCAAAGATTGCCATCCTTCTTCTTAACAAATAGAACTGGAGCACCCCAAGGAGAAATACTGGGTCTGATAAATCCCGATCTAGAAGTTTTTGCAACTGATCCTTCGATTCATTTAGCTCAGCCAGGGCCATGTGATAAGGGGCCTTGGATATAGGTCCAGTTCCAGGAACTAGATCGATGGAGAATTCGACTTCTCAATCTGGGGGAAAATTAGTCAATTCATCAGGGAAGACATCAGGGAATTCTTGGGCTATAGGAATATCCTTCAACTTGGTCTCTTCCTGCTGAAGGTCCTTGACTACAGCAAGAAATTCTTGACCACCATTCATCAGATACCTTCCAGCCTGCAGCGCTGATATGAACACTAAGGCTAGGTGTTTCCGACCACCAGTAAAACTGAATTCAGGCTGACTTAGAATTTTGAAGTTGACAATCTTCCTGAAGCAGTCTACTAAAGCATGATAAGAGGCCAACCAATCCATTCCAAGGATAACATCAAAGAACTTCAGTGGAAAGACAATTAGATCAACATTTAACCTCCTATCTCCAAGACAATCGAGCAGGATTTGCATACTATGTCAACCTTCATAATATCTCCATTTGAAAAAGCAATGCTCCAGAGGAACGGGTGTCAATGATGCATTCTTGTCAAGATAGGTGTCATGTATAAAAGAATGTGTGGCACCCGGATCAATTAAAGTTTAAGCATAAGCAGTGACTACTTTAATCATTCCTAGACATAAGTGTAATTTATTTTAACATTAAAGATTTAACCTGGTTTTCTAATTAACTATCAATGTATTGCACTAGATAAGAATGTAATACTAGATATGAAATTAAATGATATATCTGTCACCACAGAATTAGAAGCGGCAGCATCCTGCTGAGTGAGGGTGAAGACCCTTCCCTGGGTCCTCGTGGCTGCTGCTGATGCTGCTGACTCATCCCTTTATTGGAAAAGGGCTGCTGATCCTTCCGAAGGGGATGGTGGCCATCTTATGATCAATTTTTCCACAAAGGAAGCAGGCACCAGGCAATCTATGGCAAGCCTTCTAGGGTGGAAGTTCCCACAGTGAAGGCAACGAGTCTCCCTATTCCGTTGTCCTGCTGGGGCCTAGTGTGCACCTCTCTTCCTGGCCTGAACTGGGGATTGGCCAAATATAGCCCTTTCCTCTTCCTCTGCTGCTCCCAATCTCTTTTGGCTGCATTCATATCCCTCTCAATCACCAAGGCCTTATTCACCACAGCACCATAAGTGAGAAGCTCAAAAGCATTGACTGTTTGCCTCAGTCCCTCATGAATCCGATGATCTTGGCCATTTCATTGATCATAATATTTGAAGCAAATTGGGCCAACCTGGTGAATTCAGCTTCATACTGGGCCACGGAAAGATTCTTTGCTCCAATTTGATAAATTTTGATTCCATCTGTCTCTGCACACTCCTAAAAAAGTATTTATCGAAAAATGCCCCCCTAAACTCTCCCAAGAAATAGCCTGTCCATTCCGTCGCTGCTCCTCAACTAACCACCAATCATAAGCTTCCCCTAGAGAAGATAGGTGGCAAATCTGATCTGCTCCATCTTCTGGCTACCATGGGCCGTAAAAGCCTTCTCCATTCTTGCATCCACCACTCAGCATCAACAGGGTTGGTGGATCCAGAGAAAGGGGCAAGGGCAAACTTTTTGAAATCAGCAAAGCTACGGCCAACCCCTACCCAGGGTTGAGGTGGAGTAGACTAGGTCAATGGTGTAGATTGAGTAGGTAATGTTGGCTGAGTTTGTGAAGCAGGAGGGGCAGGCTGGGTCAATGGAATAGTGGGAGCAGACTGAGTCTGCGGAATAGTGGGAGTAGGCTGAGTAGACAAGGCCTGCAGGATCTGTTGTTGCATGTCCCGCATCGACTGCGCCATACCCGAGAGAACCTAAAGCATCTCGGTCTGGAGTCACTGGTGATCAGCCCCGACTTGAGTGACAGGGCCAGCACCTTCGGTAGCTTCCTGACCTTCCGGCTGACCAGCATTACCAGCCTGGAAGCCCTCATCATTTTGTTGGCTTCTAGTGCGACGAGCCATTCCTATCTCCTGATAAATTAATTTTTTATTAATATCATGATAAACTTTACATTTCAGGCTTTCAAAGCATAATACCTGAAATTCTTATAAAGTTATAATTGTCTCAATGTCATCCTAGTATTTGCCTAAAGTGTCATCATGTATGTGTCCCTAAGATCAAAACCTAGGCTCTGATACCACTAAAGCTATCACGCCCCAGACCCAAAAATTTGAGCTAGGGTGACAACCCGCCGTATGCCAGGCATGCAAGGCAACTCAAATCATGACACTTAATTCAAGAAAGGCAATAACAATATATAATTCAAGTCCATAACATTAATACAAACCATAATTATAAGGAACATCACTGGGATTACATCAACATAATGGATCTAATTTATTTAGTAGAAGCTCCATCTACCCCATAAATCCTTCTTCAGTCTTGTGGCTCTGAAAAACATTATGAGATTTACATGAACTCACACTCAATAAGTAAGCCTACTATAATATAATATAATCCAGTAATCATTTTAAAATATTATCAAATCAAATCAGCTTTACAAATAAAAAGCTTCCAATTTCAAATACACTTGCCATATTATTAGAATAGCATATCATTTTCTCAAAGTAATTTTGGAAGCTAAATCATACAATAAATGCCAAAATATGCAATGTAAACAAACCCACTGTATTTATATAATCACCATTTCTTATTTGTCCCACGGCCCTACAACACCCATCTGGTGTATCACTCTTAAATGTCCCCTAAGAGGAAGGGTCCGGTACCAGCGTTATGCCATATATCAAAATAATCACACCACACCCTACATATGTGTGTCCTCCATATATCTTTCCCTATGGAGGTGGGTCCCGTATCACTTGGCATTTCACATCATTTCACATCATTCACATCATATGAGAACCGCGGCGACACATATAAGTATATCTTAATATCATCATCATATTTGCATGTAACATATCATGCATCAATATAAGCATAAGCTTCTCACATCACATATATAGTGGTTTGAACATTATTAACAATTGCATATATATATATATATATATATATATATATCAATAGTACCATTATATTTGCAAAGTCAAAATAAGCATGTACTTCATCTTTTGCACATACATATAAAGTCATTACTTTGCAAAATATTACCAGCTGTAATAATCATAGCAAATACTCAATTGTATACTGTGATACTTTTACCAAATTAAAATCAAAATTTCATTTTCCTCATTTCATAATTTCATAAATTAATATAACTACAATTCCAAAATCTACATATTAAAATATTATAAAATTCATGATAATTGGCTTACTTACCTCAGTACGCTAATCCAAAACTATAAACCAGCTATTTGGATATCTGGGTACCTACAGCATCATTTTACATTATTAAGTCTCTAAAATTTGAATAATAAAGCGTCCCTTAATTTCTACCCAAACTAATCCTGAGCCCAACTTTGGGCTTGAATATTTCTCAATATATATGCCCAAATGGAGAAATAAAAATACCCCAAGAAACTAGGATCAACACTGATCCGGGCCATATTTTTATTTCTCCATTCTCGGCCTAATATAGGATCCAAATCATGTCCAAAAATGACTCGTGAGCCGGCCCAATAGGGCCCAAACTAAAACAGCCCCAACGGCCCGCTGTTCTCTTCTTTCCTGCTGTTGCCGCGGCCAGGGCTGCCGCCGGCTTCTCCCAGGGGTGGCCCGACAACCGACGACCGGCTCGGAGCCGGCCGTCGCCGTGGCCGAGCTCCCCCTCTCTCTATCTCCCTCTTTTCTTTCTCTTTCTCTCTTTCACTACCCGCGGCACGACACTGTGTCGGCGGCACGGCCGGTCAGACCTCCATCGGACGCACGCCCGGTGCCGGTGGAGGCCACTGACCACCGCCCAGGCCCGGTGAAGCGGCGAGCACGCCGCCGGGCCTGAACCAATGCGGGAGCCGATGGTGGCCGATCGGACTCCACCGGACGCACGCTCGGCGCCGGTGGAGGCCACTGACTACCACCCAAGCCCGACGGAGCGGCGAGCATGCCGCCGAGCCTGAACCAACATGGGAGCCGGTTCGGCTCCCGTCCAGAAGACCACCGTGGCCCTCCCACGGCCTCTCCCATATCCGGTCTCCCACCAAACGCCGCCGTCGGTGCCGGTGGGGCCATCGGCCAGAGCTCAGGCCCGGCAAGGCGACAAACACGCCGCCGGCCCGAACCAAGGTCAAGACAGGCCACCATGGCCTCTGCTCGATCGCGGCGCTCTATCTCTCTCTGCCTTTCTCTCTCTCTCTCGTTCGATTCCCTCCCTAACTCTCTCTCTTTCTGGCATTAGAAGAAAGCTTACCGATTGGGGTGATCGCGCACGATGCTGAAGATGGGGGGTCGCCAGCGTCTCCTTAAAGCCCCTAGAGAAGGTTCGTGATGCCTTGGTTGAAGGGAATCGGAAACTCAAATGCTACGTTGAGAGGGTAAGCGTCAGCAGGAAATTCAAACGGTCGAGGTTCCGGGTTCACACGAGCTGGGTATTACACCCTCACTATATCGTACGGCCGACAAAGACAAAATATAGGAACTTTAACCATCAAAATATAGGAACCGCACCTCTTTCAAATCGCCAAACGGGCAAAACATAAAGTTTTTGGACAAGGAGACTCCCTTAGCTTCCCTCTTCAGTAATTTATATCTAAATTCATTGACGCTCTCTCAGATGGAACATTCTCTCATCAGTGATGAATTTGATCAGCGATGTTCATTATATGACTTGCTTGTACCCACCAGAATCATGGATATTCCAGTACGGAAACTTACTAGAAATGATATTTTCTCAATCAAACTTATATATAAATTTGCAACTGGTGGGAGCCTAATTTGACCATTTCATAAGGTAGTTTGGAAGGCAATTATTTCTCTAAAACATAAAGTATTTTTGTGGCGTGCGTTGAGGAACAACTGAACAAGCAAGCTCAACGGTGGTCTCGTGTACATACTTTCCAGTCATGGTCTGATTCTTCCCAACACCAGCTTGTTTCTTCATCCTCATCACCTATACTAGCAGGGGTAGTTCTCTGTTGAGCTCTATCATAGCACCTGGTAGTAGTATAACTAGAAAGGAATTGTGGCCGGGAAAATATAGTTCCTGGACCTCCCCAGGAACAGCCGAGTCATGGGGTGACATAGGGTGATAATCCTGTTGATTGAGAAGAACTCGGTTTTTATCTCTATGACTTGGACACTGATGGACCCAAACTTTGTTGTTTCAGAAGACTTTCTGGCACTTCAGAAGAATTTCGTCCTCCAATTACACAACAACAACAACAACAAAAACCCATAATAGTAGATAATAATAAGAATGCATCTAATAATGACCCGATCCCCAGTTCACGCAAAGGGGCACATTTCGGTGGATCCTACTCTTGGATTTCTAATTTTAATTGTAAATATGTCCTCAATGCTCTATTTTTATCTTCTTGCTTGTTTATGTATCCCTAAAAATTAGTACTGTAGTATCCTACCACCTGAAATCTAAACTTCTCCAGTTCATGATACTTGCTGAAAATAAAATAGAACTTGAAGCCTGGTCGGCTGTGCTTGTACTAACAGTAGATTGGATATCTGGAGAACACCATGTTGAACACTTTAGTCGTCAAGCGGTAAGGAAGACCATACAGGGATATGACGATTTTTCTGTTCCATTTCATACATTGTAGACATTTGACGTCAAGCTTTCTCATTAAGCTAAGACTTCAGAGCGAAGATGACATTTGTTTTATGTGTTGATATCTACAAGCAAACAGCCTTTGCTCATCCTTTACTTAAAAGATCATAAAATTCACGTTTTATCCTCGCCTACAACAAGCAATATACGTTGACATCGTCCATTATTACTGCCTCCGAGTATAAGATCTCATAGCTACCTAAAAAGTAATTGCTTCTTTTTTTTTCTTCCATTCCAGATGAGAGCCAACACATTCCCAAAAAGAAGAGCTCATCGATTCTCCACCGACCACCATTCCCCTCCACTGACGCGATGTCTCATGCACACCCATGATGTGGCACTGACTAAAGCTCGGCTGACTAACTCACATGCTCTCTTATATTCTTTACACACCTCCCAACATAGATTGCAAACTCAGGACTATCTAACCCAACACAGACCTTAATGCCCTGCCTGTGAATGCAGCAAATGACTAAAATTTAATCCTTACCTTGGGGAATAGCAAAGAAAGGGAGAAAAAAAAAAAAAAAAGCCACCTGAAAACCAACGATATGTTGTAGCCCCAAATCATCAATTCCCTAAGAACACGGAGCATAGATACTGATGTAATAGTGCAATTGAGAGTATGGTCTCTTTTTCATTGCCCTGTGCAAGCAGTAGGTAGATCTAGCCAACTTACCTCAATAAAAAGAAGTAGGCATGGAAGCCCCAATAGTGAAGGCATGAAGATTCGTGCAAAAAGGATTGACTTGAAGAGGGTTTGACTACCAATAAAAAAAAGAAACAACTTGACATCTACAACAAAAAACGAACGGTTATGGGTGCAATTCATTATGGATGAAACTCAGAAAGCTAAACTTGGAGGCTTTCCTTGGCTAAAACTAAAAATAAATTAACTTTTCTGCTGCACAGAATATCCACAACAGATGATGACAGACTGCATGGTGGCTTTTTTTGTTTCATACTGAGATTTGGTATGTGAATCGCCACATAATATTTTGACCCCATGAAAACAAAATATTAGTTCATAGAGAAAAATTGTAATTAATAAAAATAAGCAACCAGGCAGAAGGCACAAAATCAACACACACATAACTTGCCTTCACCTTTTGTTGCATGAGATCACAACACGTGTCTTTCTTACTTAATTATTGTCGCATGAAGTCGTGCCACATATCCCTCTTACTTAATTAGGTTAAGTAGTACCATGTGTTATTTTGTGTGCATCTTATTGATACTCATTTAAACCTTTCAAAATAATTTTTGATTTTTAATAATAAAAAACCTGATAAGAAAGTATTGTGGAATCCGCTATTAACTTTCTTCACCATCCAGTTATAACCAAGCTCTCGTTTTTAAGTTGGTTCTAAAGAAAGTCAATAGCATGCCCACAATACTTTCTTATCTGATTTTTATTATTAGAAATCAAAATTACTTTGAAAGCCTTTAAATGAATATCAATCAATTGCACAAACAATAACACGCACTAGCTAACCTAATTAAATAAGACGAGCACATGCACAATCTCATGTGACAATAATTAAGAAAGACACATGGCACAATCTCATAAAACAAAAAATAACTTTATATGTATATGTTTATTTTTGACAAAGATGTGCACGCACAACTTTAAGGAGATCAAAATGTTGTTGATCATTGATGGTTGAAATACATAGGATATCGCTGTGTCAAGTCTATGAACCAGATAACAAGAGGGAAAAAAAAAAAATCTTATATAGCTGTTGATTTACTTGTTGCATGTTTGCAGGGGACTCCTTGCCCTTGCCTTGTTATCTCATTCCCAGCAACGAGAAAGTATGCCGTGTGCCTGTGTGGAAAAAAATGTAAAACATCATCTATCAATGATATGCTGATCCATCATATTGATCATTTCAGAAAAGAAACCAAAGGGTAAGGTTAAGTGCCTGAAAAAATTAATCATTTTGATTTTGGAATCTGGGTCAATACTCGACACGCTGTCCAGGGCTTGCTGCATGTGGTGTAGCCACCTCTCTGCTGCCTGATGCGTGACTGGAAATGGCCGATGCCGTGCAATCAGTGCAGGATGGCCTGCAACAGAAGTAACATGGATAATTTGAATATGTTCCAACACCAATAAAGTGTTAAACTACCTTATACAGTTGGGTTCTGCTAGAGCAAACAAATTCCAATGGATAAAATTTCCAGACATAAATGATAATACTGTTACTGGTTAGAGGTAATTTTACATGAAAAATGTCAATTTAACTATAATAGCCCTAGAATAAAGATTATATATAAATTAAAAGGACCAGTTTAACAATTCTAAGAAATCATACAATGTGTACACAGCAAATTTGTGAGGAAAATGGTAGAAAATTTAAATACTTTCCTAGATTTACTCTAAATCGAATAAATAATGATCAGAGACTTTTCTCCATTTTGTTATTGGTATAAGAAAGAGATGAAAAGTTAGTGTTGATGTGGGATGGATGAAAAGGAATGTTGTTGGTGTTAGAACAGGAAAACTTTTCCATCCTTATTTTCCTCCAACCAAACAACCTCTAAAAGAAAATCTTGTTGCAAGAACTTTATAATTGTTTAGGTCAAATGCAAATCATATAACAGTTGATTATGCTTGCTTAAAATGTCAGTAGAACATAATTTTTATCTGCACTCCTAATGGTCTCAAAAGTCATGCTAGTCATGTGAGTGATCCAGCATGTCACCTTTCCAACATTTGGACATATGTAGGTCAAGGTACCATACAACACAGTCACGTATCCACCCACGTTCATGAAAACAACACCAGACCATGTTCAAACAATATTATTGTGTTGATCATGACCAGCCATAAGTCCAAACCCTACGTACTTTGTCGTCTCCAATTAATGTCTGACTGAATCTATTGTTAATATACCACTCGATTGAAAGTCTATTTTGATGTCCCAAATTAGAATTCGACTCCCCTAAACTCATCTGTGCGCTTCTTACATTTACCTTCCACTGAAATAGCCATATAGTTGGCCTCATCCATGTTCACTTTGAAAATGTAGATATCCTCTAGTTCCTAGAACCTAGTTTGAGTTAATTCATTGCTTCAACACTTTCAACCCACATCAGAACAATTAGTCAAAAGAAATGGCCAGTTAACACTGTCTCTGTCACTATCTAAAATGAAAAAAAAAAATGAAAAAAAATCCCAAAAGAACAAGTGTATATGGAATACTATTGTACTTCTAACCTAGCTTCAACTTCACTTCCTTCAAATGAAGTCGGCTCTAGTCAGTTCAATGATGTCAAAAAGGGTTTAAAACATTTTAGTCACAAGTATCATAGGACACCATGTGGGAGGAAGCACAACAAGTATCTAAATGTGGAGGAAGAGAAATGGTTGGTGCTGCTCAGCATGCCAAAAGATGGATGCAGCAACAGCTCAACACTCAACTTTGATTCCAGGAATTTCAGGATCAAGGAAAAGGTTAAGAATGTCAAAAAAAAAAAAAAAAAATCGAATGAAACACTGCATATTACCCAACTGCTCTTTTATCCTCGAATAATCTCCTTCAATAACCTTTAATACCTAATGGTATGCAAACAAAGCATAAAGAGAGAATCATCATTTGTTTTCTACCACCATGGATCAGGGGATCAAGATGCTTAAATGTATTCAATCCACCATGCCTGTTTTGATATGCCTGGGAATACTAGCTGCCTAAGACATTTCTATGGTTTGAGCATCTCAAGGTTACCGAATACAAAAACTTTTGCATATCAACTTTTATATAGATAATAGATTATGGGGTCTCCATACTGTCTGGCCTAATGCCATTTGGCAAGCAATCTCAAAAGATGATTCATTTGAACAACAAAGTGTATCCTTATGGTATATAATTAGCTGCACTAATCAGACCATTAATCTGTCCAAAACAAACTATTTACCCATAGATGGACTTAAGAAATCTCTTGATATTTGAGGGTGTCAATTGGTGCAGTTGGTAAAGTCATGGGAGCTTGGAATACCAATGACATGGGTTTGAATCCTACTCTCACCAGATTTTCAGCTAGGTTTCCTCGCGTTCTACTAGTCGTTCAAAAAAAAAAAAAAGTTAATATTCTCCTTCTCCTTCTCCTTGTCTTCACCTTCTTCACCATAAAAGTCTTGTATTTCTCCTCCAATATGGCTCATTGTGCCACAAGCATTACATACTTATCACAATTTGTAAAAACATAAAATTAGGACCTTGGTGTTGATCTGAGCTCTTTCGCAATGACAGCTATGCAAGTGCAGTTTTAGAACAAAAAAAAAGGCTGATACTAGCTTAAGTATATATTTTACATAGAGAAAAGACATGCTGTAATCTTCTTATCCTTAATGCCATAACAAGGTATATAATCCACGAGATCTCTTTGCAATTTGCCAGGGTTTGATGCATGTACATGCAAAAAGAAACTACCAGATACCTCGTTGATGTAATTTTTAATTTTTCAACATTTCTTCCTTGGAACTTCTATAATACCATAACCAACTAAATATATTCTCCTTTTTTTTTCATTTTAAGCAGAATAGTGATTTTTGTGATGGGCATCAACTTAGAAATTCCAAACACTAGTAAACAAGAATCTGACGTTGTAAACTCCAGATGCACACAAACCACAGAACATAATAAGCCTGCTTTAGTTCACTATCACCATCTTAAAATTTTCATTTAGTTTAAGACGTCCAGTGATGGATTCCGCCGTGCAGATGGTTGGTGTTTAAATTCACCCCAAATAATATCAATATCATCAATAAAAATTACAGAAAAATGGAAAAATTTATCTCCTATCTATCATAGAAATAATAAAAAACTATATCCCTCGAATCACTAACCCAGTACTCAAAAATTCGTGTCGTAGTAGTCTACCATGCAATACTGACCTCGATAAATCTAGAGGGCAGAGGAACGAAAAATTCTTGGTTTGTTGCGTTTGACTTGTGGACTAAATTCAGACAGTTTGTGAACCACTCTTCCAACCCGAGAATGAGCCTCTAAAGAAAAACTAAAGAACCACCGATCTGCCGAATCTAGTATCGAAAAAGAAAAAAAAAAAAAAAAAGACAAGAGTTTACCTTTCCTCTGGGAATAAAGAGGAGGACCTCCCATCCTCTGCACCAAGAACTCATACTGGTTCTGAATCGCGTCCTCCTTTTTCGAGTTAGCGAAGATCGACCGGAACCACTCCTCCTCGTCATCGAAAACCCTAGATCGAGTCCAAGATCAAATCCAAGAACGAAACCAAGAGAGAGAGAAAGGAAACAAAAAGGGGAGAAAGGATATCGGAAAAAGGACCTGGTGTAGAAATTGGTGGAGAGATCGACGAAGGGCTGGACACCGCCGAGAGTTTCGAAGAGGTTGGTCTCGTCGATGGCGAAGGCGTCGCTGGCGGCCACTCCGCTCCAGTCGGACGCCTTCTGCTGGAGGGACTGCATCGGGATAACTTACAAGGGGACGAGACGAGGCGGAGACTTTCTTTTCACGCCGCGCCCAATCCCGGTATTTATAGGACCATGCGCTCCCGTGGTTTCCACGCTTTGCTGTGGGCGGCTCAGTCGGAACGGAATCAATTCTCTTGCCGGTTCGTTTCATCCTACAGTTAAGATGAAGCAGACCTCGGTTCCATCGGACCGTTTATGTCGCCATGTGACGCCATAAAGTAGTGATCAAATCTCATCAAAGAACTGATCAAATCTAATTTATAAAAAAATTTTTTTTACCACGAGTATATACATATTAAAGAATTTTCTAAATATTATTTTAATGTAAAAATAAAAATGTATGAAGCATGATTTCATTTGTATCATATCGACTACGTATTTATAAAATTTAAAAATATTTTTTATATTATATTATACATATATGTAAAGAAAATATTGTAATTTTCAAATTAAATTTAATAATGTAAAATGGGTAAATAAGTTTATGTTTTTACTTTATTATTAAAAATAATGATGCGCTCCCGTGGTTTTCACGCTTTCCTGTTGGTCATGGGGTTCGGAACTTTCTCCTTTTCGTTTCAATCCAACGATCAGGATGAAGAAGTCCTCGCCCCCAGCCGGACAGCACGTGCCGCCACCCCAAGTGGATGTGAGGACATCGAAGAGTGGAGGTTTGCCTTGCCGAAACGAGCGTGGACCTTTGCCTTGCCGCTGAGGTCAAGATTGTGACGCCGCTACCATTTCTAGCGGAAAAAATTCCATGCGCACTGCGCGGTGCATGAAGAAAGGGCGCACCGTATGTACAGAAAAACTCGCGGATATATAATCATTCATATAATGTAAAAAAATAAATAAAAATATTTTTACTACACATATGCATAAGTCAGTCGTGCATGATGAATATTTTTTTTATACCACGATGTGATATGGTTGGTAAACCGAAAGTAAAATCAGAGTTCTAGGCGGCTCCTCGGATTCAGGACGGCCTCTAGTCCTAGGCGGCCCCCAAGCCTTGGGCGGTCTCCTAGTCCTAGGCGGCCCCCAGGTTCTGGGAGACCTCTAGTCCTAGGCGGCCCCCAAGCCCTGGGCGGCCTCCTGGTCCTAGGCGGCCTCCTAGTCCTAGGCGGCCCCCAGGTTTTGGGCGGCCTCCTGGCCCTAGGCGGCCCCCAGGTCCTGGGCGGCCTCTAGTCCTAGGCGGCCCCAGGTCCTGGGCGGCTCATAGTCCTAGGCGGCCCCCGGGTCCTGGGCGGCTCCTAGTCCTAGGCGGCCCCCAGGTTCTGGGCGACCTCCAGGTTCTGGACGGTCCTCAGGGTCTGGGCAGCCTCCTAGTCCTAGGCGGCCCCCAGGCCCTGGACGGCCTCCTAGTCCTAGGCGGCCCCCAGGTCCTGGGCGGCCCCCTAGTCCTAGGCGGCCCCCAGGTTCTTGGCGACCTCCAGGTTCTGAGCGGCCCTCAGGGTCTGGGCGGCCTCCTGGTCCTAGGCGGCCCCAGGTCCTGGGCGGCCTCCTAGTCCTAGAGGGCCCCCAGGTGCTGGGCGGCCTCTCAGTCCTAGGCGGCCCCCCGGGTTCTGAGCGGCCTCCTAGTCTTAGAATCATTCTCATATCAGAAGCACTAAACGTGATGAGCTATCGTGTCCGGAACAGAAATCGAGAATCATTAAGCATCATGACGCTTTAAATGACTCGAATAAGACAAACGCTGGAGCGTCACCATCCATCGAAAAGCTCAAATAAAGGAGATACTGAGCACCTATTTTAGGGCCAGATAACTCTTCTCTGACTCTGACATTCCCACTAACCCTGACATTCCCTTGAGAAAACCGAAATCCATCATGAAGATTCTTAGCTTCCGGAGCAAGTTTCTTAATACCTCTGCTATTAATTATCGATAAATGACCACGTGGCACGCTCTCGTCTGAAGCTAATTTTTATCTTACACATCGATTTTTATCCAAAAAAGAAAGAAAAATGACTCGATGCTGACGACATGATGGCGAAAACAAGAAAGGAATATCCTTTGGAAGCTCAAAGGATATAAGGGGAAGGAAACCCATGAGGAAAGGGGGGCTTGCTCTTCCTTCAGTAGGAGATCCTGCAACAAAGAAGACTTTTTCGATCTTTTCTGGTGATTCAGCATCAACAGATTGGCGCGCCAGGAAGGGGGGTGCGACGAGCAACTCCTGTTCTTCTAACATGGGCACTAGATCTCCGGAAGAGGATCCCTCTAATTGGTCTTGGGGGCATCTCTTACCTCCCGATCATGGTTGCAAGACTCTTTGCTCTTCTGAGCCAGCAAAGTCAAGCCCTCTGGTTTCTTCCTCGCCACTGCCAGCTCCAGCTATTCCCCAGGACCCATTGGCGACCCTTACCCAACAAGTTCAAACCCTTGTTGGGATGGTTCAGCAGATGCAGGAACAGCATTCTAGAGGAGCTCAGCAACGGCTCGAGCCGCCTCTGCTGTCCAGATCAGCTACTCCCGTCAGCCGACAATCAACTCGAGGGAGATCCCCTCCAACAAAGCCTCTCCACCCCTATTCCTCGGTGGGCTTCATCCTCAAAGTTCCCGGGGTGGCTCGCGCTCTCTCACCCGTTCCTCGGGCAGCCCACCCGCCAGGCGGCGGCGGGGAAAGGAGCCTCATGCAGAGCACCGCCAGTGGCGTCGTTGGTCTGTATCCTATTCCCCTGAGCCAGCCGGGGGACATATGGCTGATCATATGGAGAGGCGCCTCGATGAGCAAGATCGGAGGCTGGAAGAGCTTAGTCAGAGAATCAACAATCAGCCGGGGTCGGACTACGACACCCGCCCTCCTCTTACTCGGCGAGTTATGGAGGAACCCATTCTAAGGAGGTTCCGGTTCCCCCAACTGGACCCCTATTATGGCACTACTGATCCCCTGGATCATCTGGAGAGCTACAAAGCCATTATGCAAGTCCAAGGAGCGACTGATGCTCTCATGTTCATTGCTTTCCCGGCCACTCTTCGTAAGGCGGCCCGTGTTTGGTACTCCCGTCTGCCTTCACGTAGTATCGCTTCTTTTCGACAACTGGAAAGGTCTTTCTTGGCTCATTTCGACGCTTGTCGGAAGATTCCTCGAGTGGCGGACAGTTTGTTCTCCGTGCAGCAGCAAGAAGGAGAACCCCTGAAAGACTTTATAACCCGATTCAAGGTGGCGGCCCTGGAAGTATATCATCTTGATGATGCTGTGGCTACTCTGGCTTTGAAGCGAGGGCTCCATCCCTCCCGTTTTACTTATTCTCTGGACAAAAGACCTCCTTACTCTTATGCTGATCTCTTGAGTCGTGTGCAGAAGTACATCCGCGCCAACGAGGCTGATTCGTCAAGGAGAGGTGCGGAGGAAAGGACTGGTAAGAGATCCGCTCGCCCGGAGTCAAGTGGGCCCCCTCCCAAGAAGTATGAACCTTCGCGCTGACCGACTAACCGCCGCAAGAGCCTGACCCCCAGAGAAGACCATCTTACACCCCTCCTTGGGCCCCGGGCTCATATCCTTATGGAAATTGAAAACGAGCCTTATTTGCGGCGTCCACCTCCATTGAAGAAGGGCGCTGCGCGCGATAGGAGCCGTTATTGCCATTTCCATAGAGATTACGGCCATGACACCGAAGAATGTCGGAATCTGAAGCAAGCCATCGAAGAGCTCATCCAGAGGGGATATCTTGGGCAGTACATCCAGAAGAAAGAGGCTCCGCCTGTACCAGCTTTGATGGGACCTCCTCCAGTTCAGGCCAACATTGATAACACCCCGACAGAGCGGATGGTGGGCATGATTTCTCATGGAGGAGCATCATCCTCTAAGAGGCCAAGGGGAGGGGGAGAACTAGATGATGTAATCCCTTTTAAGGGAGACATAGCGGGGGGTAGTGTTGTAAAAGATGATAGCGTCGTCGTTTCAATGACGGTCGCTAAACACCCTGTAAAGAGGATCTTAATCGACAGTGGAAGCTCCGCCAATGTGCTTACTTATGATGCATTTCTTCGAATGAATTTATCTCCTGACTCTCTTCGACCTGTAGCCGTCCCTCTAGTCAGTTTCACGGGAGATTCTATACGGGTGGAGGGCGAGATTACCCTACCGGCGACGGCAGGATCGCCGCCATGTCAGAGCACGGTAATGCTGGACTTTCTGGTGGTTCGGGTGCCCCTGGCCTACAATGCCATTCTCGGCCGCCCCGGGTTGAATATGTTAGATGCAGTTATATCTACCAAGCGCCTATTGGTGCAATTCCCTACCAATCAAGGAGTTGGCGAGATGCGTGGGGGGGTGAACTCGGTCAGACCCTGTTATCATCTAGCTCCCAGTCCCCAGGTGGTTGGGATTCCCCCGGTCGCCGAGTCGTTTGATCCCAGAGAAGTCGAGCGGAGGGGAGAGCCGGCGGAGCGTTTGATATCTTGCCCCCTGGGAGGCGATTCCACCAAGACCGTGCAGATTGGTGAGTTCCTCCCCCCTAAAGCCCGGGATCAGCTCCTAGCCTTCTTATCGGCGAATGCAGATGTCTTCGCCTGGAAAATGATGGATATGGCTGGGATTCCCCCAGAGGTGATCACTCACCAACTTAATATCAACCCAAGCTGCTGCCCTGTCCCCAGAAAAAAAGGAGTTTCGCTCCCGAGCGGCAGAAGATCATTGACGAAGAGGTGGATAAATTGATTATGGCCGGTCATATTCGAGAGGCACAATATCCTAACTGGCTAGCCAATGTGGTCATGGTCCGGAAGGCCAACGGAGGGTGGAGAATCTGCATCGACTACACCGATCTTAACAAAGCATGTCCCAAGGACAGCTTTCCGTTGCCACGGATCGACCAGTTAGTAGATTCTACCTCCGGCTATGAACTCTTAGCTTCATGGATGCTTTCTCGGGGTACAACCAAATAAAAATGAACCCCTTGGATGAAGAGCATACTTCTTTTATCACTGAGAAGGGCATCTATTGTTATAAAGTAATGCCCTTCGGATTGAAGAATGCAGGAGCTACCTATCAGAGGCTGATGAACAAAGTTTTTAAAGACCAGCTTGGCCGCAACATGGAAGTATATGTAGATGATATGTTGACAAAGAGCACCTGTGCTACTGGCCATGTCGCCAACCTACAGGAGACCTTCCGCAACCTCCGGCTCCATAGAATAAAGCTTAACCCACGTAAATGTGCGTTTGGAGTTACTGCAGGGAAGTTCTTGGGTTTTCTGGTGACCCGCGGGAAATTGAAGCAAACCCAGAGAAGATTCAGGCCATTCTTGATATGAGGCGGCCAACATGTAAGAAAGAGGTACAACAACTCACTGGGAGGATAGCACCATTAAGCCGATTTTTGTCAAGATCGGCGGAGAGGTGTTTACCCTTCTTCAAAGTCCTACGTAAAGCAAACGATTTTGAGTGGACGGAAGACTGTCAACGGGCTTTTGAAGAACTTAAGGAGTTCTTGTCCACACCGCCCCTGCTGTCTAAACTGGAGGAGGGAGAAAAGCTCTTCCTTTATCTTGCGGCTTCCTCGGAAGTCGTCAGTTCCGTTCTGGTGCGTGTCAGCGACCACGCTATTCAAAGACATGTATATTATACTAGTAAGGTACTTCATGGCGCAGAAGAGAGGTATTCCAGAATAGAGAAGGTCATTTTTGCTTTGGTCATCTCCGTCCGACGACTCAGACCATATTTTCAGGCTCATCCTATAGTCGTGCTTACTGACCAGCCTCTCAGAGCCATTTTATCTTGCCCTGATACTTCTGGCCGGTTGGCTAAGTGGGCCATCAAACTAGGGGAGTTCGACTTGTCATTTCAGCCCAGAGCAGCTTTGAAATCCCAGGTCTTAGCCGACTTCCTGGTAGAATGCACTTGGTCTGAAGAGCATCAAGAGGATTCCCCCCGGATTCTTTTAGATGTCGACGAGGAGAATGATAAGGCATGGGTCCTCCACGTCGATGGAGCCTCCAACTCCCAGGGGAGTGGGGCTGGTCTTATTCTCGCCAGTCCAGAGGGTGTGGTGCTGGAGTATGCTCTCTGTTTCCTCTTTGAAGCTACTAACAATCAAGCTGAATATGAAGCCTTGTTAGCCGGAATTAAACTAGCACATGGAATGGGAATCAAGCATCTCCGAGCTTTTACTAACTCGCAGCTTATTTCTGCCCAGGTATCTGGGGAGTATGAGGCTCGAGACCCTATCATGTCCCAGTATCTAAGCAAGGTTAAACTGTTAATTCACTTGTTAGACCACTTCACCATCAGTTACATCCCTAGAGGGGAGAATGCTAGAGCCGATATGTTGGCCCGGCTTGCTACGTCCGCAGACAGCGCCATGGGCAAAACCTATGTTGAGTATCTGGAGACACCTAGCATCGAGGCCATGGAGGAAACTTTGCCAGTTACCTAGGAGGAAACTTGGATGGACGCCTATATCCGATACTTAAAGGACGGCATCCTCCCAGTTGACCATGAAGAAGCCAAGCTGCTTAAGCGGAGGGCTTCTAAGTTTGTACTGCTAGATGGTCGACTCTACAAGAGATCCTTTTCCTAGCCTCTTCTCAAGTGCATCAGCCCGGCAGACGCGGATTATGTTCTTAGGGAAATTCATGAAGGCATCTATGGGAATCATTCAGGAGGCCGATCTCTGGCACGTAAAGCCCTCCGACAAGGATATTATTGGCTAACTATGCAAGAAGATGCAACTGAACTAGTGAAAAGATGTGGCCAATGTCAACGGTATGCCTGTATTCAGTGACAACCGGCTTCCCAGTTGAATCCTCTTTTTGCTCCTTGGCCCTTCACTCAGTGGGGCATGGACATTCTCGGCCCTTTCCCTCCGGCATCGAGACAGCGAAAATTCCTGCTTGTCGCCATTGATTATTTTACTAAGTGGGTCGAAGTCGAAGCACTCGCTAAGATCACTTAAGCCAAGGTCAAGGCCTTTTTTGGAAATCCATTATTTGTCGATTCGGCATACCCTATACTCTTGTCACTGACAACGGCCGACAATTCGACAACGTTGCCTTCAAGACTTTTGCGCCGATCTCGGCATCACACATCGATTCGCCTCCGTCGGCCATCCACAATCTAATGGAGAGGCCGAAGTTACGAATCGTATGATATTGCGGGGATGAGGACCAGGCTGGATGCATCTAAAGGGAAATGGGTGGAAGAACTCCCGAGTGTGCTCTGGGCATACCACACAACTCCCAGGACACCAACGGGAGAGACGTCGTTTAATCTGGTTTTCGGTTCCGAGGCTGTTATCCCGGTCGAGATTGGCCTGCCAAGTATTCGAGTGGAATCATATGATGAAGCTGACAACCTCCCTAATTTAAGAGCCAGTCTCGACCTCATTGATGAAGCGAGAGACCGAGCTCAAGTTAAAATGGCGGCCTACCAGCAGCGGGTAGCGAGATATTATAATACTCGTGTCCGCCCGAAAAGCTTCCGTCAGGGAGATCTGGTTCTGAGAAAGGCCTCAGTGTCCAAACCAATGGAAGGAGGCAAATTGTCTCCGAACTGGGAGGGGCCCTACCGAGTAGCAGAAGTCCTTCACCGTGGGGCGTACCGACTTGAAGATCTGAATGGACGGCTGATCCCTCGAACGTGGAACACAGACAATCTCCGACAATACCATCAGTAATGTAATGAATGTACTTATCCAAAAATCAGTAGATGTACATATTTGGAGATTTCCTGTGGACAATTCTTCAAAGGAGCTCGGCGGCCCACAGTCCTAAGGACACCCCCGGGCTGGTATCACTTACCCCTGAGGAGGTTCAAGTCCATGACTTAGGCGGCCCCAAGTCGAACCCTTGGGCTGGTATCTGACTACCCCCGAGACAATTCTTTAAAGGAGCTCGGCGGCCCCACAGTCCTAAGGACACCCCCAGGCTGGTATCACTTACCCCTGAGGAGGTTCAAGTCCGTGACTTAGGCGGCCCCGAGTCGAACCCTTGGGCTGGTATCCGACTACCCCCGAGATGATTCTTCAAAGGAGCTCGGCAGCCCCACAGTCCTAAGGACACCCTCGGGCTGGTATCACTTACCCCTGAGGAGGTTCAAGTCCGTGACTTAGGCGGCCCCGAGTCGAACCCTTGGGCTGGTATCCGACTACCCCCGAGATGATTCTTCAAAGGAGCTCGGCGGCCCACAGTCCTAAGGACACCCCCAGGCTGGTATCACTTACCCCTGAGGAGGTTCAAGTCCGTGACTTAGGCGGCCCCGAGTCGAACCCTTGGGCTAGTATCCGACTACCCCCGAGATAATTCTTCAAAGGAGCTTGGCGGCCCCACAGTCCTAAGGATACCCCCGGGCTGGTATCACTTACCCCTGAGGAGGTTCAAGTCCATAACTTAGGCGGCCCCAAGTCAAACCCTTGGGCTGGTATCCGACTACCCCCGAGACGATTCTTTAAAGGAGCTCGGTGGCCCCACAGTCCTAAGGACACCCCCGGGTTGGTCTCGGTGGCCTTACGATTTTAGGAACATCCCTAGAATGACACCGTTTACCCTTGCGACGGCTTAAATCCAAGACCTAAAGCAGGCTCAGGTCAAACTCCTGAAGCTCCTTTGCGGGGATCCCTAAACTGCCCACCTTATCGGAGTTTCAGGGCTTGCGTCCCGAGGTAATATGCCTGGAGAACGACCCTGAAATTCGAACTTAACACTGACTTATAGGTGGATCCCCTATTCCCCCTATGTAATGGGTAAAAACCAGGAGTTGAATAATTGAAGCATCGAGTAAGTAAAAAGTGGCATTTACTCGTTTAGAAGTCAGATCGCTATAAAACTTTATAAAGTATTGCCTGCGAGCCGACATCAACTGATTTAAAAAGGGGTCCGCTAAGGACAAAATCAAGAACAAAAAGTCAAAATCGAGGCAAGTCTGGGCGCCCTCCTATTGGTCCTCGGGACACCCACTCTCGGTAGTCGTCCCGAAGGCCGGCTCCTCAGTTGTAGATGCTTCTGTGACGGGGTCTTTGACTATCACCGCTCTACCCGCCGCATTTTCAACCTCAGCATCAGAAGTTTCTTCATCGTCCTCAGGTTGGAAACGTTCAAGGCTTTCTAATTTGAAGTGCCGGGATAGTCTCCGTTTGCACCTCTCAAAACCCTAAACGAAGGCATCCATAGCGGCCTCATGGAGTTCTGACGCAAAGTCCGGAGAACCCTTATATTCTTTGATGGCCTCCCGAACCCCAGCTTCGGCTGCAGCCACCCTTTCCTGAGCCCTAGCCTCGGCCGCGGCCACCCTCTCCTGGACCTCCGTCTCCATTGCCGCCATCTTGTCCAGAGCCTCCTTTGTGTCCCTCTCGGCCAAGGCCATTTCTCCGCAGCATCGCGGGCCACGGCCTTTGCATTGTCGGCCCGGTTCTCAGTATGCTCTAGCCTGAGAACCATCCCCTTTAGCTTTTCTTCCGTTGGCAACAGCTTTGCCCGGACTTCTGACAGTTTGGCATCCAGGGTCTGCAGCTCCTTCTCAGCCCTCTCCCGCCACGCTCAATAATCTTCTTGGACAATCCGAAGGTCATGTAATGCCTTCGATTCCCGGGCCTTTGCTTCCGACAATTCTTTACCCAAGCTCTCGTTATGATACTTGGCATTGGTCAGATCCTCACGAAGCATGAAAAGGCCATTAGAAATCTGTAGTATACAATCGATAAATACAAGAACTCCATAATTACAAAAGGGGAAAAAGGAAAAATATCATAACCCTACCTGGAGCACGGCTGTAAACATGGTATCGAAGGACTCCTCCAATGGTAGACTCCTCATTTTGGCCTGGAATCCGGGCAAGATTGAAAGTTTGAGAACTGTTTCCGATAGACAACTCTTATATGGCGCACTTTGGCTAGGCATCCGGGAAGGTTGAGGCGGACTCCTTAAGGTGTCTGGGGGAGCGAAAGCGCCTGATTCTTTTGGCGATGGCGGGCCAGACGGGCGGGTCTCGACAACCTCTGTACTCCCGAATGACCCCCCGGTATCCCTGGCAGGAGATGAGGCGGCCGCCGGTAGGCTTCCCTCGGCAGGGCCCCCGATCGGTATCCCATCGGGAGGATTTTTCTCTCCCTCGCCCTCCTCCATTAGTATTGCTTCGGGGAGGGCCGTTAGAGGCTGAGTTGGGCGACCCGGCTCCTATCGACAGGGCCTCTTAGGCTCAGTTCCTGTCGCGTCGCAATCACTTCCTCCTCTCTTCCGAAGACCTGATATTAGTGAATCTTGAGAAAACCTCATTGCTGCGATACGGAGAGCACGAGGTTAGCTAAAAAGAGGGCACAAAATATGCCAACTGCAAGAACAATATGTACACTAAGGGACATCTATTCAAATACCAGATGTCCAAACAAGCAAGAAAATGATGATAATAATAATAAAACTCTTCGAGGCTCACCGGGCGCTGTAGGCAGCGACACCGGCACGAATGCGATCTCCCGAAGATTGTCCTCCGATAGCAGTTCCTTACTGGGGGGCACAATGGTGGAAACCAAAGTGTTGAATAGTTCCCGGTCTCTCTCATCAATATTTGAGTTCTGATTAGACTAGTATCAGGAACACCCCAGTTTACACCTATCCCCTCCAAATGTGCATAAAAGAACCGCGACTTCCACCCTTTGATTTTGGAAGGGAGGTTAAGCTTAAGGACTCTCTTAGGCCTAGACGCAAAGCTCCACCACCCGTCCCTTACAGGATTTTGGATCCTATACAATGCCCTAAATAAGGAGAGTCGAGCAGAAGCTCCATGGAAATAACAAAGCACCAGAAATGAAAAGACGATGCGAATAGAGTTGGGGGTAAGTTGTGCGGGAATGAGGTGGTACCTATTCAACAAATTTATAAAGAAAGAATGCAAAGGCAGTCGTAGACCGTCCTTAAAAAATTCTTCATACAATGCAACCTTCCCTGGTTGCGTTGAGGTAACCCTATCTTCGGGGAGAGGAGCGGAAGTCGAATATTATTGGGAATCCCAAACTGAGCCCTAAGGTTCCTAAGGTCTTGAGAGGTCGTGATTGAGGCGATCTCCGTCGGGCCGGCTGATTTAGAAGTGACTACCGGAAGTCCTACCTCATGGCTAGTAGATGAAGAAGAAGCCCTAGGGGATTGGGGTAATGGCCTAGACACGAGCCGTGCAGCTGGTTGATCCCCGCAGATGGTCACTCCTCCGAGAGCCTGGCGACGCGCCTGAATGATCTCTTCACGAGAGGGCTCGATCATCGGGCTTTTACCTTTCCTATCTCGGGAGGGATCCATGAAAAAAGAAAAAGGAGAGGAAGGAGTCAACTAACCTGAACTTGGAGAAGTAAGGCCGCAGAAGAAGCTACAAAATAAAAGACAAGGGGATAGAGGGGATGGGCCCTTTTTTATATTTTGAATATGATGCCTCGAGCGCCGCAAAGCCACACGGCGATCCCTGAGTGGGACCGGGCAGGTGAAAAGACACTATCCTCTTAGAGATATGCGCCCCCCTTTTCTTGAAACGACACTTATCGGATACAGAAATTTAAAATTCAAACTTTTTCGCCCCTCCCCCTTGCGCAGGTGCAACACGCCTGAGTACAAGGGACATGGGCGAGGGGCATATAATATGGTTGGTAAACCGAAAGTAAAATCAGAGTTCTAGGCGGCTCCCCGGGTTCTGAGCGGCCTCTAGTCCTAGGCGGCCCCCAAGCCCTGGGCGGCCTCCTAGTCCTAAGCGGCCCCCAGGTTCTGGGCGGCCTCCTGGCCCTAGGTGGCCCCCAGGTCCTGGGCGGCCTCTAGTCCTAGGCAGCCCCCAAGCCCTGGGCAGCCTCCTAGTCCTAGGCGGCCCCCAGGTCCTGGGCGGCCTCCTAGTCCTAGGCGGCCCCCAGGTCCTGGGCAGCCTCTAGTCCTAGGTGGCCCCCAAGCCCTGGGCGGCCTCCTAGTCCTAGGCGGCCCCCAGGTCCTGGGCGGCCTCCTAGTCCTAGGTGGCCCCCAAGCCCTGGGTAGCCTCCTAGTCCTAGGCAGCCCCCAGGTCCTGGGCGGCTCCTAGTCCTAGGCGGCCCCCAGGTTCTGGGCGGCCTCCTAGTCCTAGGCGGCCCCAGGTTATGGGCGGCCCCCTAGTCTTAGGCGGCACCCATGTCCTGGGCGACTCCTAGTCCTAGGCGGCCCCCAGGTTCTGGGCAGCCTCCAAGTTTTGGACGGCCCTCAGGGTCTGGGCAGCCTCCTAGTCCTAGGCGGCCCCCAGGTCCTGGGCGACCTCCTAGTCCTAGGCGGCCCCCAGGTCCTAGAAGGCCTCCTAGTCCTAGGCGGCCCCCAAGTCCTGGGCGGCTCCTAGTCTTAGGCGGCCCCCAGGTTCTGGGCGGCCTCCTAGTCCTAGGCGGCCCCCAGGTTCTGGGCGGCCCCCTAGTCTTAGGCGGCCCCCAGGTCCTGGGTGGCTCTTAGTTCTGGACGGCCCCCAGGTTCTGGGCGGCCTCCAAGTTCTGGACGGCCCTCAGGGTCTGGGCAGCTTCCTGATCCTAGGCGGCCCCAGGTGCTGGGCGGCCTCTCAGTCCTAGGCGGCCCTCCGGGTTCTGGGCGGCCTCCTAGTCTTAGAATCATTCTCATATCAGAAGCACTAAACGCGATGAGCTATCGTGTCCGGAACAGAAATTGAGAATCATTAAGCATCATGATGCTTTAAATGACTCGAATAAGAAAAACGCTGGAGCGTCACCATCCATCGAAAAGCTCAAATAAAGGAGATAATGAGCACCTGTTTTAGGGCCAGATAACTCTTCTCTGACTCTGACATTCCCACTAACCCTGACATTCCCTTGGGAAAACCAAAATCCATCATGAAGATTCTTAGCTTCCGGAGCAAGTTCCTTAATACCTCTGCTATTAATTATCGATAAATGACCATGTGGCACGCTCTCGTTTGAAGCTAATTTTATCTTACACATCGATTTTTATCCAAAAAAGAAAGAAAAATGACTCGATGCTGACGACATGATGGTGAAAACAAGAAAGGAATATCCTTTGGAAGCTCAAAGGATATAAGGGGAAGGAAACCCATGAGGAAAGGGGGCTTGCCTACTTCTTCCTTCAGTAGGAGATCCTGCAACAAAGAAGACTTTTCGATCTTTTCTGGTGATTCAGCATCAACACGATGCATAAAGATTTTTCTTTTCTAACTATTACTATCAAGCTTATGATCTAATTTCGATTGAACATGTTTGATTTTTTTAATTTTTTTATATATAATGTAAAGAGAGATTTAAGGATTATAGCAAATTTTTATAATATTTAAAACTAAATCTAAAATTTTATTGAACTTGATGTGGCTAGTACAGCACAAGGGCAATTTCGGTAAAACATTAATGCAGCTCTCGGCATCTCCCAGCCCGCCGAGTCGGCCCCGACCATTCATGGTCGGTCCCGCTCGGCCTTGGCGTCTCCAAGCCCGCCGAGTTGGCCCCGACCATTCCTGGTCGGCCCCGGCGTCTCCCAGCCCGCCGAGTCGGACCCGACCATTCCTGGTCGGCCACGCTCGGCCCCGGCGCCTCCGAGCCCACCGAGTTGGCCCCGACCATTAATGGTCGGCCCCGCTCGGCCCCGGCGCCTCCGAGCCCGCCGAGTCAGCCCCAACCATTCCTGGTCGGCCCTGCTCAGCCCCGACATCTCCCAGCCCACCGAGTCGGCCCCGACCATTCCTAGTCGCCCCGCTCGGCCTCGGCACCTCCCAGCCGGCCGAGTCGGCCCTGACCATTCCTGGCCGGCCCCGCTCGGCCCCCGTGCCTCCGAGCCCACTAAGTCGGCTCCGACCATTCCTGGTCGGCCCCGCTCGGCCCCGGTGCCTCCAATCCCGTCGAGTAGGCCCCGACCATTCCTGGTCGGCCCCGCTCGGCCCCGGCATCTCCCAGCCCACCGATTCGGCCCTGACCATTCCTGGTCGGCCCCGCTCGGCCCCGGCGCCTCCTAGCCCGCCGATTCGGCCCCGACCATTCCTGGTCGGCCCCGCTCGGCCCCGGCACCCCCTAGCCCGCCGATTCGGCCCCGACCATTCCTGGTCGGCCCCGCTCGGTCCCAGCGTCTCCCAGCCCGCCGAGTCAGCCCCGGCCATTCCTGCTCGACCCCGATCGGCCCCGGCGTCTCTCAGCCCGCCGAGTCGGCCCCGACCATTCATGGTTGGCCCCACTTGGCCCCGGTGTCTCCGAGCCCGCTGAGTCGGCCCCGACTATTCCTGGTCGGCCCCGCTTGGTCCCGACCATTCCTGGTCGGCTCCGCTCGGCCCCGGCGTCTCCCAGCCTGCCAAATCGGCCCCGACCATTCCTGGTCAGCCCCGCCCCGGCACCTCCTGGTCGGTAGAGTTGGCCCCGACCATCCCTGGTCGCCCAGCTCAGCCTCGGCGCCCTCAGAAGGGTCAAGGTGCCCCCAATTTCTTCAAGTCAGCCCCAGTACAGTCCTGGCGGTTCAGGCCACCACCTTTCTAACCCGCGCCTCCTGACAACGCCAGATCCAACCACCCACTGGCCACGCTGCTGATGGGACTGGACCCAACTACCTGATAGCCCCATTGTCTGATGGGACGTAGCCCACCAACCGCCATTTTTTTTCTCTCCGATGGGACAGGACCCACCAACCAGCCCAGATTCATGCAACCCCCAAGAACTCCGCGGACATTCCTTTTTCACGGAATCCCACGTGGTCATGCAAGTGTCGACCCCCTATAAAAAGGTGAATTCACTCAATAATCAGGTACAAGCAAAAAAACTCAGAGGATTGCTATCCCAATACCGAGAGAGGAATTCCTCCTCCCTAGGGGCTCTTTTCATCTAAAAAAGAGCTCATTCGATCTCTTCCTCAGCTGTGACCTCGGTTGCTAACTTGAACGTCGGAGGGTCCCCACCGGAGCATCCCTTCGGTCCTGGGACTTTTTGCAGGTAGCCTGGCAAGACAAGGATCCGTTAATCAATCTGCCTCCTTCTCCCGACATTTAGGACCAGTGATCGGGCGTCATTAGATTGGCGCGCCAGGTAAGGGCTCAGGGTTCCCTATGTTACATATCGGCGAACTTTTGCTCCCCCTCTCCTCTTCTTCAAGCTATGGTGGTGACGCGAGCTCAAGATGCTTCCATCAGCTGTCCAGCGGGGCTTCCCCCGCCAGTTAGGCAGCAGGAGGCCAATCCCCCTACTATCGATCCTCCCGTCACTCGTCCACCACC
This sequence comes from Calamus simplicifolius, assembly GCA_900491605.1. Lineage (NCBI taxonomy): Eukaryota > Viridiplantae > Streptophyta > Magnoliopsida > Arecales > Arecaceae > Calamus > Calamus simplicifolius. The sequence continues at coordinate 104,413 of UESW01004034.1, forward strand.
ATATGCAGCTGTCTAAACTGTGGAGCAACTAACGAATCTCACCTAGCAAGTCCAAACTCTCACCGCTATGGTCCATGGATTTCAGCAGCAACAGTCCATGGCCACCCAGCACCAGACTACTCCCCCTGCCAGTTAGTAGTCAGCTAGTGGAGGCCCTCCTCAGCAGGAGGCCGGTCGTCATCAGGTTTCCCCTAGGAGGTAGGTATCCCTTAGGAAGCCTCGCCGTGAGCCCCCCAAGCGGCCACGGTCCCCCGATTGTGGCCCTAGCAAATTTCCTCCCGAGCCGCATTGTCAGGAGGAACCAAAGCGAAAGTCCCAGCTCCCGCGTCCTTCTCCTTCTTTTTCTTCCTCTTCTTCTTCCTCCGAGCCATCTCGGAGGGCCTCGACAATCAGCCGCCAGGCGGAGTAGCGCCTGGACGAGTACAATAGGCGACTGGATGAGCTTGCCAAGAAAATCAATCATCAACCGGAAGAGGAGTTTGACACCCGTCCTCCTTACACCCGCTGGATATTAGAGGAGCCTATCCCCTTCAGATTCCGTTTTACCAGATAGATCCGTACGACGATACAACAGATCCTCTTCACCATCTTGAGAGTTATAAAGCAATGATGCAAGTCTAAGGCACTTCGGACGCCCTTCTCTGTAAAGCCTTTCCCGCCACTCTACGGAAGGCCGCTCGCGCATGGCACTCGCACCTGTCCCCTCACAGCATCGACTCTTTCCGAGAGCTAGAGAGGGCCTTCCTAGCACATTTCGATGCCTGCCGGCAGATTCCAAGAGTGGTAGACAGCCTCTTCTCCATGCGCCAGAAGGAGGGGGAGTCACTACGGGACTTTGTGTCTCGGTTTAAGGCTGCCACCCTCGAAGTTTACCATCTCAATGATGCAGTGGCAACGCTAGCTCTGAAGCGGGGACTCCTCCCATCCCGCTTCACCTTCCTTGGACAAGAAGCCCCCAAGTTCCTACTCCGACCTCCTCCTCCGGGCTCAGAAGTACATTCATGCGGATGAAGCTGACTTCACCGCCGAGAATCCTCGAGGAGCTCTGGCCACAAGCCCGCTCACCCCGAGCCGAGTGGACCCCCTCGACATCGGCGGTCCGACCTGCCTCGCCGATCTGACAACAGGCATTGAAGTCCCATTCCTGATGAGAGCAAGCTCACACCCCTTCTTGCCCCTCGATCTCACATCCTTATGGAGATCAAGGGCGAGCCTTATCTCCAGCGCCCTCCTCCTATGAAGAAAGGTCCTTCCCGTGACAAGAGCTGTTATTGCCGATTCCATCGGGATTACGGCCATAACACTGACAGTTGCTTCAGTCTGAAGCGGGCCATAGAGGAACTAATCCAGCGAGGCTACCTCGGCAAGTATATCCAAAAGGGATCACAGCCGCTGCCGACCCTCATGGGGCCTCCGCCTATTCAAGCCACCGTCGATAACACTTCCACGAAGCGGACAGTCGGGATGGTGTCCCAGGGGCAGCTCCTTCGCCAAACGCCGAGGGGGGAGGAGGCGCCGAATAATATAATTTCTGGGGGGGAATCTGCTGTTGTTGAAATGTAACAATGAAGGTGTCGTCGTCTCCATGACGATCGCCAAGCACCCTGTAAAGAGGATATTGGTTGATAGTGGCAGCTCAGCTGACATCCTTACCTACGATGCATTTGTTCAGATGGGATTATCTCTTGATTCCCTTCGACCTGTGGTGGCTCCCTTAGTCGGGTTCATAGGGGATTCAGTAAAAGTCAAGGGCAAGTGCCCATGACGGCCAGAGCACCACCATGCCAAAGCACAGTGATTATGAAATTCTTAGTTGTACGTGTCCCCTTGGCGTACAACGCCATTCTCGGGCGTCCAGACCTCAATTTTTGGATGCAGTTATCTCCACCCGGCATTTACTGGTGCAGTTCCCCACTGGTGAAGGTGTCAGAGAGATGCACGGCGAGACCAGCCCAGTCCTGCCTTGTTATCACACAGCGTCAAGTCCTTTGGAAGCTGAATCAACTTTAGAAGCGCCTGATCCCAGAGATTCCAACAAGGGAGAAGAACCAGCCGAGCACCTCCTAACTTTCCCTCTTGGAGACGATCCGGCAAAGACCATGCGTGTCGGTGGACTCCTTTCCCCAGAGAATCGGGAGTGCCTCTTAACCTTCTGCGGGCTAACTCGGACGTTTTCGCTTGGTCGGCATCTGACATGCCCGGCATCCCTCTAGAGGTGATCACCCACAAGCTCAACATTGACTCAAGGCACCGTCCAATCCGTCAAAGGAAGAGAAGCTTCGCTCCTGACCGGCAAAAGGCTATCGATGAGGAAGTCAACAAACTGCTCAGTGCCGACCACATTCGGGAGGCATATTACCCTAGCTGGCTGGCTAATGTGGTCATGGTGCGACATGCAAGCGGGAACTGGAGAATTTGTATCGACTTCACCAACCTTAACAAGGCATGTCCAAAAGACAATTTTTTCCTTCCAAGGATAGATCAGCTGGTGGATTCCACCTCCGGGCACGAGCTCCTTAGTTTTATGGATGCCTTCTCCGGATATAATCAGATAAGAATGGATCCCAATGATGAGGAGCACACATCTTTTGTGATGGAGAAAGGCATTTATTGCTACAAGATGATGCCTTTTGGCCTCAAGAATGCAGGGGCAACCTATCAGAGGTTGATGAACAGGGTGTTCCAAGATCAACTAGGCCGGAATATGGAGGTCTATGTGGATGACATGCTGACAAAGAGCACCCGTGCCTCCAATCACGTCTCCGACTTAGAGGAAACTTTCAACAACCTACGTCATTTCCAAGTCAAGCTGAACCCCAAGAAATTTGCTTTCGGGGTCACGGCGGGCAAGTTCCTAGGTTTTATGGTAACCCAGCGAGGGATCGAGGCAAACCCAGAGAAGATCAGTGCCATCCTTGACATGAGGCCACCGTCCAGCAAGAAGGAAGTGCAACGACTAACGGGAAGAGTGGCGGCTCTGAGTCGTTTCCTCTCCAAATTGGTTGAGAGGTGTTTACCCTTCATCAAGGCCCTGCGGAAGGTGAACAGCTTCGAATGGACAGACAACTGCCAGAGAGCCTTCGATGGGTTGAAGGCGTTTCTGTCCTCCCCGCCGCTCTTGTCTAAGCCAAGGGACGGGGAAAGCCTTTTCCTCTACCTTGCCGCTTCTCTGGAGGCCGTTAGTTCGGTCTTGGTGCGTCTCGACACTGATGGAACCCAGAGACCCATCTATTATGTAAGCAAGGTTCTCCATGACGCAGAAGTTAGGTACTCCAAGACAAAGAAAGTTATCTTCGCCCTGATAGTCTCCGCCCGAAGTCTCCGCCCATACTTTCAACCCCATCCCATCATGGTGCTCATGGACCAGCCCCTCCGAGCCATCCTGGCCCGTCCAGATACCTCAGGCCGACTCGCCAAATGGGCCATCAAGCTAAGAGAGTTCGACCTCTCCTTCCAGGCACGACCGGCTCTGAAGTCCCAAGTTTTAGCCGACTTCCTGGTTGAGTGCACTTGGATGGATGAGACGGCTGAGGAAGTTACCAAGGAACAGCGCGAGCCCGAACCAAGCGGCGATGAAGAAACTTGGATCCTTCATGTGGACGGTACGTCAAACTCTCAGGGAAGCGGCGCCGGTCTCATTCTCGCCGGGCCAAGCGGTGAGAGGACAGAATGCACCCTGCAGTTTCTATTCGAAGCCATCAATAATCAAGCTGAGTACAAGCCCTACTGGCCAGATTAAGGCTAGCCCATGAGTTTGGAATAAGGCATCTCAGGGCTTTCACAGACTCACAACTCGTCTTCGGGCAAATCAACGGAGAGTACGAGGCGCGTGACCCTATTATGACTCAGTACTTGGGCAAGGTTTGGCTCTTGACCTCCCCCTTAGCTTACTTCAGTATCAGTTACATTCCCCGGAGTGAGAATGCCAAGGCCGACATCCTTTCTCGTCTGGCTACCTCTGCCGACGGCATGGTAAGGACGCTTACATTGAATACTTAGAAAGGCCCAGCATAGAGGACGGCGAGGAAGTCCTCCCGCTCACCCAAGAGCCCACATGGATGGATGCCTGCGTCCGCTATCTCACTGACGGCACTCTCCCTGACGATTGCAACGAAGCCAGGCTACTCAAGTGGAGGGCCTCCAAATTCGTCCTCCTGGACGGGCATCTATACAAAAGGTCGTTCTCCTACCACCTACTCAAGTGTGTAGGACCCGCCGACGCCGACTACATCCTCAGAGAAATCCATGAAGGCATATGTGGGAATCATCTGGGGGGCAGGTCCCTAGCCCAGAAGGCTTTCCATCAGGGATACTTCTGGCTCACTATGAAGGAGGACGCGGCCAAACTAGTTCAGAAGTGCGATGGTTGTCAGCACCACGCGCACATCCAGCATCAACCGTCCACCCCGCTGAACCCGCTCTCGGCTCCCTGGCCTTTCGCTGAATGGGGAATGGACATCCTCGGGCCATTCCACCTAGCTTCAGGGCAGTGAAGATTCTTGCTAGTCGCCATCGACTACTTCACTAATGGGTCGAGGTCGAGGCGCTGGCTAAGTGTTGGGAATTGTATCCTAAAGCCAATAATTTGATGATTGTGCTGATGTAATGTATATAAATTGATATATTAATAAAAGTTATTTGGCAGTTTATTCATTACAAGAACATCTTCTTAATACTCCTGAAAGTGATGAAGCCCTTAGGATCTTCCTTACAATAAAGGAGGATTTATCTTAGAATGTCCTTAAAAGAGTTTGCGACCAAATGATATACTATGACAGGGCCATAGTACTATCAATTATAGGACGTTGTATATCTATTTGTTGGTTATCCTCTTAACCAAGGAGTGTAGAGACACTGGTATGACATACAGGTGAAAGTATAGGAGTACATTTCACCGAACGTGACTCATTTCCGGATACTCTGCTGTTAAGAGTTAATCCAAGAAGATATAGGTATAAGTATCCTTCAGACATGAAGATCACAACCAATGGCTTACAAGCAACTCATTGTACTTAGGTGCCAGACCACCTGGATTTCTAATCCAGCTACGAAAGGTTACTAGGTGCAGTCAAGTACTTGTGGTAGTCAGTTGTGGATCAAGATGGAATTTGACCTATCCCATTAAAAGGAGAAATGCTTGTGTTTCAATTTAGCAAGACCTTGGCCAAGGCACTTCATGTGAAAGTCATATGATCACTAAAGTTGAAATCACTTTATGGATTTGCTATTTAGAGTTGACAGGCTCTTAAGCCATCCTTAGCATTTGTGGTCAAGAGGATGAATTATACGGTAACTGTTTCTTAGGATTCTTGGAGTTTGCTCGGCAACTCTTCGACCTATCCGGACGTTGGGTTCCATTGCTAGATGGGCACATCGATTAGTATAGAAAGTTATTTCTATGCTACCGGCTTAGGTTCAAACCTAGAGAGTCACACGCATAGAAGTTTCCTAGGATGATCTATTTGCTGATCAACGATTGAGAATCATATATGATTTAATTAATCAATTTGATTGATTGAATTATCTCAATTGGGTTAAGTACAATTGAATAAGATTCAATTTGGTTTAAGTCTATTAGAAGGACAAGTCAATTTCAAATATTGATTTGAAATTAGACTTGATTTGAATTTAAATAGATTCAGGACTAGCCAAATTTGATTTGGGCTTGGACCATGATCTATGTAGGTTAAGTCAAATAAATTCAGATCAGAACCCAAACCTCTCGAATATGGATCTCATATGATGAGATGGCTAAAATCTCATCTCATGAGATAGAATTTAATGCATGACATTTATTTACCGAACGTCGGATTTATCCCTCGTCTCTTTGGTTTTCTCCGAACGATGGAACTAAACCAAATGCCGCGACTCTTTGGTTTTTCTCCGAACATCAGAATTAAACCAAGCACCGCGCCTTCAGCGTCTCTTCGCTTTTTCCAAATGATGGATTCTTAAATGTCAAAATTAAATGTCAAGGCTAAATCTAGACTATAAATAGAGGGCATTCCCTCACCAGAGAACACAGAACAAAAAATAGAACAATAATACACGATTTGTCGTGGATTATAATTCTAAATTGTCATGGATTGTAATTCTAAAATGTTATAATAGAAAATCCTGGTGATTCTGGTGTTAGCAGAAGCTTGGTGGATCTTAGAGGAAGATTCAAGTGAGAGGATTCAAGATCAGCAAAGCTATTTTTCCGCGAGCTAGCACTCCCAAAAATCTGATCATTCGGGGCTTCGCGTGGACGATACTAGAGGCCGGACGATTGAACGGCTGCAGAGCAATAAGGATTTACCTACTGTTCTTAAGGTAAGTGATTTGATCCCTAGATCTTAAGGTAGGCTTCAAGATAATAGTGTGACTAGTCATCTTGAAGATCAAGATATGATCTTGATATTTTTATATGCATATTTTAGATCAAACGATCCTGAATATATAGGCAAAGATATTATCTTGATGCATATTAGATAGATTAATATGTAATCTTTTAATTTTCGCAATGATAATAGTTATCAATTTTTAAAAAATATGCATGCCTAGACTATTTCTCCCTACAAATGGTATCAGAGCAATGGTTTTGTTAATGATCTAATTTATTGCATGTAAATTAATATTCTCATTAATTATGTAATTATGGCTAAAACTTATCACAAGGCCATATGGTCACATGTGGATTGAAAATCCGAATTACTCATTCAATGAGGTATTCTGTGACATATTGCCGTGCGATTATTTTATCGTTGATGCTTTGTTTAAAGAAAATTTAAATTGTACTTTGGCATCAAAACATAGATTGCACACACTCTTAAAAGATATTTTATATTTGATACATATTGATGTTGTATAAAACCATAATATTTGCATGTTTAGTATAAAAACATAGATATGATATATGATGGCATGATGTCTATGTTATAATACATACAAATATTTATGAGAGTTTTATTTGAATGTCAAATATTAGTTCATAATTTTTTTTTAGATATGATCTAAATATAGGAATTATGAGTAGTAACATTATGCTTGATTGAAATATATGACATGTTAACATGAAATATATTTAATCATTTGGGTTAGCTAAATTGGGTCCATAAAGGGTTAGACCCTAAGGTTTAAATCAACTGGACTATAAGAGTATTTGATCAAATCTAATTAGATTAGGTTAAGAATGCTCTAAATCAAACAATAGTTGTAGTTGATCATGTCCTTCTTTTGATTAAACCAAATGGAAGTAGATTAGGCTCCGTGGTTGAGCATGAATCTCTTAGATTGTCAAATCAGAATTGGTTAACCATATGATGTCAAGGTGGGTTGGCAAGTTGCTCTAGGATCAACGATCGAATGGTTTTTAATTGGGAGCTACTCGTATTGATGTGTCTTAAAAGAGTTAATGGCATATCCCTCCCATCGATCTCACTCACCTGGTCAATGTGGTGAACCATTTATGATTCAGATCATTTACCTGATTCTGGTTGACCCATGCCTGTAAGGAAATCAGTTTGACTGATTTAGGTGCCACTTAACCTGACTTAATCTTGTTTCATTCTACCGATTTCATAGATTCAGTGGGAGAACTTGATTAGTCAATTTATCTTCATATTATTAAAATCCTCTAAAATTATTAGGTCCTTAAAATGAAATAGTTATATGATAACTAGATTATAGCCTCCCATTAAGGTGGGTGATAATAAGTCCGATGTCTTGATAATCATTGGAGGCACTCCATGCCTGGTGCTTGTCAACCATCAGAATTATCATTCATTATATGATAAGTCAGCGTAACTATTAAATAAACAGTCAGGTGAGCCGAGCTTCACTCGGACTTGGTTGTCTATTGATAGGTTACACTGATTATATCATTTAATGGTTAGACCTAACCAGAACTTTCAGTGGAGGCACTTCATGCCTGCTGAAGAGGTACATGGGGCAAAACTGAACACTAAGAATTGTTTGGGGAAACAATTGGTTTTGAACATACTCTTAGATGCATATGGGTTAGCCAAGCTTCACTTGGGCCTGTATGTAGTTTATGTAGATCTTAGTGCCCGCTAAAGAATTAAGAATAATTCTTCGAATTGGGGTGTAGAGGCTACCAATTTGAACAAAATAATGGGAGAATCTTTAGACTAAAGTCCAAGTCTTTAGACTGAATCAATTTATATACTAATAAACTTTAGTTTTTCCTTATGCAGAACATGGCCACTAATTTATCATTAAGGTCCCTATTGGATAGTGACAAATTGAATGGTTCCAATTTCAATAGTTGGTTCAGAAAACTTAAGATCGTCCTTGAGCATGAGAGGATTCTATATATTCTGAATAATCCTGCACCAAAGATACCTGATGCAAACACCCAAAGTTCTGAGAGAGACACTTATCAGAAGTGGCTCAATGATAGAACTAATGTGCGTTGTATCATGTTAGCAGCAATGAACGATGAATTTGGTCGCCGGTTTGAGAATGCTCAGCCAGAAGAAATCATTCAAGCGTTAAATGAATCTTTCGGCACACCCGACGATGTTGAAAGGCACAAGACTAGTTGTGCTATTTTCAATGCTCGAATGAGAGATGGATCTCCTATCACTGATCATGTATTATACATGATCGAGAAGATAGAACTCCTAAGCAAGCTCGGCTTTTCCTTACATGAGCAGTTGGGAAAAGATGCAATCCTGAATTCCTTGCCTCCATCCTTTCGACCTTTCCTTACTCATTTTCGAATGACAAAGCCTGTAGTCAACTACCACGGTTTGTTGGGGTTGTTACAGAACTTTGAGAAGGATAACTAGCTCTCTAAGGGTTTGGTTAATGTGGTTGAAGGATCTAAGGTAGGGCGTAAACCCTTTGGGAAAGGAAAGAAGAAAAAGAATAATAAAAGGGTGCAACATGCTAGGACATCTATAAGGGGTCAGATGCAGAAGAAGAAAGTTGATAAAAGTCAAGCTGAATGCTTTCACTGCAAGATGCAAGGGCACTGGAAGAGGAACTGTCCTCTTTACATTGACACACTTGATCCAAATAGGCCAAAGAAGAAAAAGGAGCAAGATGTTGCTCAACAAGGTATTTATATGATAACACCTTATAATTTTTCCATATATGATAATCAGACCTGGGTATTGGATACCGGGAGTCCTTTTAACATTTGCAATTCATTGCAGGGACTACAGGTCACCAGAAGATTTGAGGACAATGAAAGATTCCTAAATGTCGGCGATGGAAGATTAGTTCCAGTACTAGCATTAGGAGTTCTTGAAATAGTTTTCAATAGAAATGTCATTATACTAAATGATTGTCATTTTTGCCCAACGTTCTTATTGAACATAATTTCTGTAGGCCTTCTGGCCAAAAATAATTATGAAATTTCAATAAAGGATGTTACTTTGAATATCATTATGAATGGAGTCACTGTAATGACTGGGCATTTATCTAATGGCATTTATATATTATCACAGCCTGTGAATGTAGTGTACCAATCAAGTAAGCGCCCTAGAACAATTGATGTCACAGATATTTATCTTTGGCACCATCGGCTGGGTCATATCAACAAGAACAGATTAAATAGGTTAACTTAGGAGGGCATCCTTCGAGTTGATGATTGTGAATCATTAACTACCTGTGAATCATGTCTTCTTGGTAAAATGACCAAGTCATCTTTTACTGGAAAAGGTGAAAGAGCCAAAGAGCTATTGGGTCTAGTACATACTAATGTATGTGGACCAATGAGCACTTGTGCCAAAGGTGGATACTACTACTTCATTACATTTACAGACGACCTTTTTAGGTTCGGTTATGTCTATCTTATGCGACATAAATCTGAATCGTTTGAAATGTTCAAACTATATCATAAAGAAGTAGAAAAACAAACAAAAATGTATTAAGACCCTTCGATCAGATCGAGGAGGCGAATACCTTTCCAATGAATTTATGACATATTTAAAGGAGAATGGGATTCTCTCCTAATGGACTCCTCCTGGAACACCGTAACATAACGGTGTGTCAGAAAGAAGGAATCGAACTCTGTTAGACATGGTTCGGTCTATGATGGGTTTTGCAAGCTTGCCAATATCATTTTGGGGATACACATTAGAATCAACTTGTCATATTCTTAATAAGGTTCCAAGTAAGTCTGTTTCTAAAACTTCACATGAGATGTGGTATGGACATAAACCGGTTATTACCTATCTGAGAGTCTGGGGGTGTCCGGCTTATGTGAAACGTGCAAAATCAGACAAACTTGAACCCAAATCTGACAAATATTTTTTCATCAGCTATCCGAAAGAAACAAAAGGATATTGCTTCTACAATACTGAAGAACAAAAGTTGTTCATTAGTAATAGAGCAGTTTTTTCTTGAAAAGGAGTTCCTTAGTGAAGGAACAAATAGCTCTAATGTTGAACTTGAGGAAGTTCATCAAGTAGAAGGAACAACACAAACCAGTGAACCCCTAGAATCTGAGTTGATTAGATCAAACTCAAAACCCATTTTAGATGCACCATTAAGGCGATCTGGTAGAGTACCACATCAACCGGACAGATACTTGGGTTTCTTGGTCCAGAACGATGATCCTGTTGAACTCGATGAGAACAACGAGGATCCGATCACCTATATGGATGCTATGCAAAGGACTGACTCTAATAAATGGCTTGATACCATGAAATCCAAACTTGATTCCATGAAGGACAATAATGTATGGACATTAGTTGATCCACCCGAAGGGATAAAACCCATAGGGTGTAAATGGGTTTTCAAGAGAAAAAGAGGCGCAAACGGAAAGGTAGAGACCTATAAAGCACGTCTGGTTGCCAAGGGGTATCGTCAACGTTATGGTATTGACTATGACAAAACGTTTTCTCCTGTGGCAATGCTGAAATCCATTCGGATTATGCTAGCTATAGCAGCACACTTCGATTATGAGATTTGGCATATGGATGTTAAAACCGCCTTTCTAAATGGTGATTTAAAAGAACAGGTGTATATGATATAGCCTGAAGGTTTTATATCTGAAGACGAGTCTAAAGTGTGCAGGCTACAGAAGTCTATTTATGGACTTAAGCAAGCATCAAGGAGTTGGAACATACGATTTGATAAAGTGATCAAATCTTATGGCTTTATTAAGAATAAAGAAGAACCTTGCATTTATAAATGGGCTAACGATTCTGTTATTGTATTTCTTGTATTATATGTGGATGATATTCTCTTAATCGGGAATGATATCCCTGCATTACAAGGAATAAAGACATGGTTATCATCATAATTCTCCATGAAAGATCTGGGAGAAGCATCATACATCCTAGGGATGAAGATCTATAGAGATAGATCTAAGATGATGCTAGGTTTATCCCAATCTACATACATTGACACAGTGCTAAAGAGGTTTAGCATGGAGAATTTCAAGAAAGGCTATCTTCCGATAGGCCATGGAATTCATCTTTCTAAGAAGGATTGTCCGATAACTCCTAATAAAAGAGAACGTATGAGTCGAATTCCATATGCTTCGGCAGTAGGATCGATTATGTACACCATGACATGTACAAGACCATATGTGGCATACTCACTAGGAGTAGTGAGTAGATACCAATCTGATCCAGGAGAAAAATACTGGCAAGTTGTTAAGACAATCCTTAAGTATTTGAGAAATACTATGGACCAGTGGTTAGTCTATGGAGAGTCTGATTTGAAACTTGTTGGATATACTGATTCCAGTTTTCAATCAGATTGTGATGATAGCAAAAGTGTATCGGGTTTCGTGTTTATCCTAAATGGTAGAGCTATTTGCTGGAAAAGTTCCAAGCAACATACAGTGGCAGATTCGATGTGCGAGGCAGAGTACATCGCTGCATCAGATGCTGCGAAAGAAGCTGTGTGGCTGCGAAAGTTCATCTCCGAGCTTGGAGTGACACCTTTCATAGATGAACCAGTCCTGTTATACAGTGACAGCACTGGTGCCATAACTCAAGCAAAGGAACTACGAGCATATCAGCGCACCAAGCACATACTGCGCCAGTTTCATCTTATTCGAGAGATAGTAGACCGAGATGACATAAATCTTCAAAAGATTGATGGAAAGGAAAACCTAGGTGACCCATTTACTAAAGCACTGAGCATCAAGGAGTTTGACAACTATAAGTTGAAGATGGGTATTAGATACTGTAATGAATGGCTTTAGGCTAAGTGGGAGTTTGTTGGGAATTATATCCTAAAGCCAATAATTTGATGATTGTGCTGATGTAAATTGTATATAAATTGATATATTAATAAAAGTTATTTGGCAGTTTATTCATTACAAGAACATCTTCTTAATACTCCTGAAAGTGATGAAGCCCTTAGGATCTTCCTCACGATAAAGGAGGATTTATCTTAGAAGGTCCTTAAAAGAGTTCGCGACCAAATGATATACTATGACAGGGCTATAGTACTATTAATTATAGGATGTTGTATATCATATTTGTTGGTTATCCTCTTAACCAAGGAGTGTAGAGACACTGGTATGACATACAGGTGAAAGTGTAGGAGTACATTTCAACGAACGTGACTCATTTCTGGATACTCTGCTACGAAAGGTTACTAGGTGCAGTCAAATACTTGTGGTAGTCAGTTGTGGATCAAGATGGAATTTGACCTATCCCATTAAAAGGAGAAATGCTTATGTTTCAATTTAGCAAGACCTTGGCCAAGGTACTTCATGTGAAAGTCACATGATCACTAAAGTTGAAATCACTTTATGGATTTGCTATTTAGAGTTGACAGGCTCTTAAGCCATCCTTAGCATTTGTGGTCAAGAGAAAGAATTATACGGTAACTGTTTCTTAGGGTTCTTGGAGTTTGCTCGGCAACTCTTCGACCTATCCGTACATCGGGTTCCATTGCTAGATGGGCACATCGATTAGTATAGAAAGTTGTTTCTATGCTACCGGCTTAGGTTCGAACCTAGAGAGTCACACGCATAGAAGTTTCCTAGGATGATCTATTTGCTGATCAACGATTGAGAATCGTATATGATTTAATTAATCAATTTGATTGATTGAATTATCTCAATTGGGTTAAGTACAATTGAATAAGATTCAATTTGGTTTAAGTCTATTAGAAAGACAAGTCAATTTCAAATATTGATTTGAAATTAAACTTGATTTGAATTCAAATAGATTCAAGACTAACCAAATTTGATTTGGGCTTGGACCATGATCTATGTGGGTTAAGTCAAATAAATTCAGATCAGAACCCAAACCTCTCGAATATGGATCTCATATGATGAGATGGCTAAAATCTCATCTCATGAAATAGAATTTAATGCATGACATTTATTTACCGAACGTCGGATTTATCCCTCATCTCTTTGGTTTTCTCCGAACGACGGAACTAAACCAAATGCCGCGACTCCTTGGTTTTCTCCGAACATCGGAATTAAACCAAGCGCCGCGCCTTCGGCGTCTCTTCGCTTTTGCCAAACGACGGATTCTTAAATGTCAGAATTAAATGTCAAAGCTAAATCTAGACTATAAATAGAGGGCATTCCCTCACCAGAGAATACAGAACAAAAAATAGAACAACAATACACGATTTGTCGTGGATTGTAATTCTAAATTATCGTAGATTGTAATTCTAAAATGTTAGAATAAAAAATTCTGGTGATTCTGGTGTTAGCGGAAGCCTGGTGGATCTTGGAGGAAGATTCAAATGAGAGGATTCAAGATCAGCAAAGCTATTTTTCCTCGAGCTAGCACTCCCGGAAATCTGATCATTCGGGGCTTCGCGTGGACGATACTAGAGGCCGGACGATTGAATGGCTGCAGAGCAATAAGGATTTACCTACTGTTCTTAAGGTAAGTGATTTGATCCCTAGATCTTAAGGCAGGCTTCAAGATAATAGTGTGACTAGTCATCTTGAAGATCAAGATATGATCTTGATATTTTATATGCATATTTTAGATCAAACGACCCTGAATATATAGGCAAAGATATGATCTTGATGCATATTAGATAGATTAATATGTAATCTTTTAATTTCCGCAATGATAATAGTTATCAATTTTTAAAAAATATGCATGCCTCGGAGACTATTTCTCCCTACACTAAGATCACTGAAAGTAAGGTCAAAGCCTTCTTCTGGAAGTCGATCATATGCCATTTTGGCCTACCTCATACTCTCGTCATAAACAACGACCGCCAATTCAACAATGAAGCATTTACGACTTTTTGTGACGAGCTAGGCATTCATCACCGATTCACCTCTGTCGGCCACCCCCAGACCAATATAGAGGCTGAGGTCATGAACCGCACCATTCTCAGAGGGCTCAAGACTCGGCTGGACGGGTCCAAGGGTCGATGGGTGGAGGAACTTCCCAATGTGATATGGGCTTACCACACGACCCTTAGGGCCCCGATGGGTGAGACTCCCTTCAGTCTCGTCTTCGGATCTGAAGCCGTCATTCCCGTTGAGATTGGATTGCCTAGTCCGTGCGTGGAGTCCTTCAACGAGGAAAACAACTCCGCACTAATACGGGCTAATGTAGACTTCATCGACGAAGCACATGACCGGGCGAGGCTGCGCATGGTGACCTTCCGTCAGTGAGCGGCCAAGTACTACAATGCCCGAGTTCGTCTCAAGGTCTTTCGCCGTGGAGACTTGGTTTTGAGGAAGGCTGAGGTATCCAAGCCTACGGAGGGGGCAAGCTATCCCCCAACTGGGAGGGTCCTTATCGCGTCGCCGAGACACTTCACTGGGGGGCATACAAACTAGAAGAGCTCGACGAAAGACCTATTCTGCGTACTTGGAATGCGGATAACCTCCGTCAATATTATCAATGATGTATGCCCCTGGAATATGAGTAATAAAGGGTTCCCTTCCAACGTCATAGCCTGTTCTCCCCTGTATCCAAGGACCAGATCTTGCAAAAGGAGCTTGCCGGCATTGCGGCTAACGGGACACCACTCGGCCCCGGCACGGTGGTGCCCCCGAGTTGGTTAAGACCCTAACAGCCCCGTACCCGGTCGAATCGCCACTTGGGCGGCACACAAACCTCCGAGATGGTTCAAAAGGAGCTCGCCGGCATCGCAGCTAACGGAACACCTCTCGGCCCCGGTACGGCAGTGCCCCCGAGTCGGTTAAGACCCTAACAGCCCCATACCCGGTCGAGTCACCACTTGGGCGGCACACAAACCCCGAGGTGGTTCAAAAGGAGCTCGTCAGCATCGCAGCTAATGGGACATCACTCGGCCCCGGCACGGCGGTGCCCCCGAGTCGGTTAAGACCCTAACAGCCCCGTACCCGGTCGAGTCATCACTTGGGCGGCACACAAACCCCCGAGGTGGTTCAAAAGGAGCTCGCCGGCATCGCGGCTAATGGGACACCACTCGGCCCCGGCACGGCGATGCCTCCGAGTCGGTTAAGACCCTAACAGCCCCGTACCCGGTCGAGTCGCCACTTGGGTGGCACACAAACCTCCGAGGTGGTTCAAAAGGAGCTCGCCGGCATTGCGGCTAATGGGACACCACTCGGCCCCGGCACGGCGGTGCCCCTGAGTCGGTTAAGACCCTAACATCCCCGTACCCGATCGAGTCACCACTTGGGCGGCACACAAACCCCCGAGATGGTTCAAAAGGAGCTCTCCGGCATCGCGGCTAACGGGACACCACTCGGCCCCGGCACGTCGGTGCCCCCGAGTCGGTTAAGACCCTAACAGCTCAGTACCCGATCGAGTCGCCACTCGAGCGGCACACAAACCTCCGAGGTGGTTCAAAAGGAGCTCACCGGCATCGCAGCTAACGGAACACCTCTCGGCCCCGGTACGGCAGTGCCCCCGAGTCGGTTAAGACCCTAACAGCCCCGTACCGGGTCGAGTCACCACTCGGGCGGCACACAAACCCCCGAGGTGGTTCAAAAGGAGCTCGCCGGCATCGCAACTAATGGGACATCACTCGGCCCCGGCACGGCGGTGCCCTCGAGTCGGTTAAGACCCTAACAGCCCCGTACCCGGTTGAGTCATCACTTGGGCGGCACACAAACCTCCGAGGTGGTTCAAAAGGAGCTCGCCGGCATCGCGGCTAACGGGACACCACTCGGCCCCGGCACGGCGGTGCTCCCGAGTCGGTTAAGACCCTAACAGCTCCGTACCCGATCGAGTCGCCATTTGGGCGGCACACAAACCCCCGAGGTGGTTCAAAGGTCGAGACGGCTCTAAAGGCCCTGTTTGGCCCTCACAGACCCCGAGCCGGCTGGCTCGGCCCTGACCTTTCCTGGTCGGCCCCGACCGGCCCAGGCATCTCCAATATTGACCGAGTCGGCGTAGGCCTCCCCCGGTCAACCCCACTCAGCCTCGGCATCTCCAAATTGGCCGAGTCAGCCCCAACCATCTCTTGTCGGTCCCAGCGCCTTCAAGACTAATCTTAGCACTAAGTCGCCCGTGGATCATTCCAAGCCTTCAGAGGATTCATGCGTAGATGAGTCCCCCTTCGAACAGTCTACAGCAACATAAGGAATCTAAAGTGACATTCCACATAGCCGGCTTACATCCTGGAGACGCATTCGAGCATTGGCCAGTCCAAAACTGCGATTCGGCTGCAACATTGTCAATATGCGCAACTTTTAAAGTTGAGAAAACATTTCAGAAGGAAAGCCCTCCCCCCTTTATCAACAGGTATGGGATCCGTTCAATCGTTAGTTCCGCAATAAGACGTTTTTCCCAAAGGAAGAAGGAATAGATGAAGCGGAAAGTAAAGAAATTTTGACAAAAAGTTTTTCTTCGTTAACAATTGAAGGAAGGTACAAAATTTAGCCTAAGGCCAGTTACATGAATCAAAGAAAAAGAAAAATGGGTGGTGGATCCTCAAGGTTCGCTTGGGCCGGGCTTCTTCTCGTCCTCCTTCTCTACTGGCTCCTCGTCAGACTCCCCAGGCCGAATGTCATCAAGCTCAGAGATGTTGATCTCGAGGGCCGTAGATACCTTAACCTTGCACATCTCGAAGCCTTGGACATAAGCATCGAGGCCAGCCTTGATGACTTCCTGCTTGAACTCCGGCGAGGCCTTATAGTTGGGGACGGCCTACTCCGCCTCGGCCTCAGCCCGCTGCGCCCTGGCCTCGGCCTCCTTGGCTCGCGCCTCAGCCTCCCAAGCCCTGCTGATGGCCTCTTCAGCACGGGTGCTGGCCTCATCAGCACAGGCCACTGCTCTGGCCTTCTCTGAGGCCGCCTCCACTGCCGCCTTCTCCGCGGCAGCTGCCCTCTCCATGGCGGCCCGGGCTTCCTCCTCGGCGCGTTGGAGCCGCCGGGCCAACTCCTCATTCTGTGCTGCGGCGGCCTTCAACTTTTTAGAAGCCAGCTCCATCTTGGCCTCAGCTACGGAGGCCCGGCTCTCCACCTCCCTCAGTCGGCCGGCCAGACTCTCCTCCCGGGCCGAGGCCTCTTGGTGAAGACGAGCAAGGCTTTGAGACTGCGCCATGCTCTCTTTCTTATATTTGTCGGCCCGCGCCATGGCCTTGGCAATTGTATTTGAGGAATGGGCTAATGCCTCGCGAAGGCCGATTGCGTTGGCCATCTGCAGCAAAGGGAGCACATTAACCATAGGAAATGGAAACATCAAAAGAAATGAGGAGAGCTCAAAAATTACCTGGACAACGGCAACCATTACTATATCCAGGAGTGCGGAGTGGCTCAATCCCCGCATCTCCTCTTTGAACTCGATGGTCTGAACTCCTGACAGAAGGTGGGCGGCTTGTGCAGCATCCACCATTGAGCCGATTGTGGGGACCAGCCGCATCTGTCCCTCTTGCGGACCTTCAACCTGGGGACGGGTCGGACAACGCGCCGGTTGGCGGGATGAGCTCCCGGGCTCGCCTCCCCACTTCCTGGTCGCCTCTGCCCCAACCCGGGGCTCCCTGGCGGCTGGCTCCTCCTCGCCGGCGATTAGGGGAGCATCCTCAATCCCCGGCTCTGCGGCAGCCAGAGGGCCGATGGCGATTGTGACCCGCCCTGCCTCGGGCGCACCGGCGGCGGCAGGAGCCTCCTCCTCATCTAAAACCACCATCGTCAGTTTGGTGGTGGCCGGAATCTCTCATTCTTTAACTTTGGCCTCGACTGACCCCGGGACCACTCCTCTGACCGACTTCTTCTCAGCCGGCTCTTTTGTAGGTGTCGGGGCCGTGAGGGCTTCAATCGACCTGGCCGGCTCCCTTCTCTGAATCCTCTTTGCTGGCCTGGACGTCTCTCCAGCCGCCTGCCTCTTTTGCTTCAAGACAGCCTCGAAATCGCTGGCAAAGACCTTCATCGCTGCAGCGAAAAGGTGACAAACATTAGCAATGGCGTACAACAAATCCTGGGGCGAGACAGAAGAAGTCAGGCATCAAGCTCACCGGCCGTCGGGGCCAACTCAGCCTCTACCAGGTTCTCCTCGGACAGGAGTTCCTTGTAGCTGGGGATTTGGCAATTAGATAATTGAAACAAGTGTCTAGCTCCCTCCAAGCAGCCCTTACCCCCTCGACATGGGCAAAAAGGAATTGAGGTTTCCATCCCCTAATTTTGGACGGGAGACCTAAAGAGAAGGCTCTACCCGGCCTGGCAGTAAATACCCACCATGCCCCCTCACCCTGACGGCGGAGCTTATAGAAAGCTCGGAACAAAGACAGTCCTGGCCGGGCCTCCTGGAAGTAGCAGAGAATAACGAAGGCGCAGATGATCCGAATCGAATTCGGAGTCAACTGCGCCGGCACTAACCTATACCTATCTAAGAGGTTTAGGAAAAAAGGATGGAAAGGAAGGCGCAGTCCGCATCGGAAGAACTCCTCATATAGAGCGACCCGACCAGAGAGGTCAGAAGTCACCCTATCTTCGGGCCCCAGCGCGGACAGGCCGATGAAATCAGGGACTAGGTACTTAGCCCTAACGGCCTCTACATCCTCAGGAGTCATGGTTGAGGCCACCCCCGCTGGACCTGCTAGATCAGAACTCACTGCCGAAGGAAGCGCCGGACGGTGGGAGGACACAGGGACCGCCCTAATAGGGGAGCCTGAGGTGGACGGAGGTCCTATCGCACTCGATCGGTCGTGGATGGTGATGCTACCCACCGGCCGAGGCATTTGGCTAGCTAAAGGGACCCAATTTTCACTACTGGAATGGGAAGACTCTTCTACATGTCTCTTACCCTCCCTGACGGCACGACGGTCCATGGGTGAGGTAAAGGATGAAACTAATCTGGGAGTTAGAAGGACTCAGGTCGCAGAAGAGCTCAGGGAAGAAGAAGGTGGAAGAAAGCAATAGCAGCGTAAAAGTTTCCCCATGCTCTTGAAATGTTTTTATACCCTCCATCTCCGACCAACGATGCTCAATATCCCGCCACGTGGAGCACCTCTATTGCACCACTGGCTGTCAGCCAGAAATTTGCCTGCGCCCGAGACATGCCGCCTCAATTCGTCCCAAGGAGCGTGATTCCCGACCAATCGCGGAGCATAGAAAGCGGAGAAGCAATGATGACCCTTGCCTTTTTCCATTCCCCAATGAGCTTCCTCTCCGGAGCGTCCGGCGCCAATGTCAGCCCCCACCTACCGCATGATTGCGGGAGATCTTCGAAGCGACACTGCCTCGGACGAAGCGCCAGCTCATCAAGGAATTGAAAGCGCACTAAGCGGGCAATCATTTTTTGAATTTTCGCGCCCTTTTGCCCAAAGGACTGCAGGCACATGGTCCTTAGTGCTCAAAGGCGGGGGGGCATCTGATGTGGCTAGTACAGCCACAAGGGCAATTTTGGTAAAACATTAATGCAGCTCCCGACATCTTCCAGCCCGCTGAGTCGGCCCCGACCATTCCTGATCGGCCCTGGCGTCTCCCAGCCCGCCGAGTTGGCCCCAACCATTCCTGGTTGGCCCCGCTCGACCCCGGCGTCTCCCAGCCCGCCGAGTCGGCCCCGACCATTCCTGGTCGGCCCCGATCGGCCCCGGCATCTCCGAGCCCGCCGAGTCGGCCCCGATCATTCCTGGTTGGCCCCGCTCGGCCTCGACGCCTCCGAGCCCGCCGAGTCGGCCCCGACCATTCCTGGTTGGCCCCGCTCGGCCCCGGCGTCTCCTAGCCCGCCGAGTCGGCCCCGACCATTCTTGGTTGGCCCCACTTGGCCCTGGTGCCTCCGAGCCCGCCGAGTTGGCCCCGACCATTCCTGGTCGGCCCCGCTCGGCCCCGATGCCTCCGAGCCCACCGAGTCGGCCCCGCTCGGCCCCGGCGTCTCCCAGCCCGCCGAGTCGGCCCCGGCGCCTCCTAGCCCGCCGAGTCGGCCCCGACCATTCCTGGTCGGCCCCGCTCAGCCCTGACGTCTCCCAGCCCGCCGAGTCGGCCCCGATCATTCCTGGTCGGCCCCGCTCGGCCCCGACCATTCCTGGTCGGCCCCGCTCGGCCCCGGCACCTCCGAGCCCACCGAGTCGGCCCCGACCATTCCTGGTCAGCCCCGCTCGGCCTTGGTGCCTCCTAGCCCGCCGAGTTGGCCCCGACCATTCCTGGTTGGCACTGATCGGCCCCGGCGTCTCCGAGCCCGCCGAGTCAGCCCCGACCATTCCTGGTCGGCTCCGCTCGGTCCTGGCATCTCCGAGCCCGCCGAGTCGGCCCCGACCATTCCTGGTCGGCCCCGCTCGGCCCTGGTGTCTCCCAGCCCGCGAATCAGCCCCGACCATTCCTGGTCGGCCCCACCCCGGCACCTCCTGGTCGGTAGAGTTGGCCCCGACCATCCCTGGTCGGCCCAGCTCTGCCTCGGCACCCTCAGAAGGGTCAAGGCGCCCCCAATTTCTCCAAGTCAGCCCCAGTACAGTCCTGGCGGTTCAGGCCGCCACCTTTCTAACCTGCGCCACCTGACAACGCCAGATCCAACCACCCATTGGCCACGCCGCTGATGGAACTGGACCCAACTACTTGATAGCCCCACTGGCTGATAGGACGTAGCCCACCAACCGCCATTTTTTCCCTCTCCGATGGGACAGGACCCACCAACCAGCCCAGATTCACACAACCCCCAAGAACTCCGCGGACATTCCTTTTTCACGGATTCTCACGTGGTCATGCAAGTGTCGACCCCCTATAAAAAGGTGAATTCACTCAATAATCAAGTACGAGCAAAAAAACTCAGAGGATTGCTATCCCAATACCCAGGAGGAATTCCTCCTTCCTAGGGGCTTTTTTCATCTAAAAAAGAGCTCATTCGAGCTCTTCCTCAGCTGTGATCTCGGTTGCTAACTTGAGCATCGGAGGGTCTCCACCGAAGCATCCTTTTGGTCCTTGGACTTTTTGCAGGTAGCCCGGCAATATAAGGATCCGTTAATCAATCTGTCTTCTTCTTTCGACGTTCAGGACCAGTGATCGGGCATCATCAGAACTAAACTGTGCCTGGGCAAGGTCTTGATTTAATATAAAAAAATAATGATAACTTCTATCAGGTTCAGTTCAGTAACACCATCTTAATAAATAGAGCTCAAGCTATGCTTAGCAAAAAGAAATGTCTTATGCATCATACGCGATGTAAATTTGCACACACACACACATCGCACACGATGATTCATTTGTATGCATGAAAGATTTAATACTCTTTCTTAAATTGTAATGATCAGTACAATTATTAAAGGAGCAGGAATGTCATGGCATGGATCATGTAAGGAGAGGCCAGCGATCCAACTAAGTGACCATGCCATGCCATGTTGGTCTTGGCTTGGCACGCATGAAAGCTGTGCTGTGCTTGGCATGACTTGTCTTGTATCGGTCTGGGTCATGCCATTTCTAATCACCACCAACAAGAGAGTAAAACAGGGAAATAGAGGATGGCCAAAGTGCCGAAGAGAGAGAGAGAGAGGAGAAAATTGTCAGGTGAGCAGCGGAGCTGGTGGATGCCTTGATGAGTAGAGGAGAGGAGAGATTAGTGCGGATTAGTGCTTCATTGTTTCACCCTCTATCTTCTTTTTCTTTCTATTTTAATTTTTAAAACAATAAAATAATACAATAGATGATTATGTTTAGAGAAGATTAATTGCCGTAGATGCATTTAAGCAAATTATCTGGACGTGATTATGTTAGATCAATGGCTAACATATTAATTTTATGTGCATGTTTGGAGACTTGCTAGGACTTGGGAATAGATGATTCCCATCTGCCTTCAACGCAAACAGTATGCAACCATTTGTTTCCGTCTTTTATTTTATTAGTTGTCGGGAAGTTTAGAAGGCATTCTTACGAATATAGTCGTAAGATGGTTTTCATCTTATCAAGCTACTTGGGCGACCGACCTTCCATCTTCTAATTCTACGGCGATACCATTACCAACACTGGGTCCCACCGTCGACTGGCATGTGGCTCTCGTTTGGCACCGCCCTAACGGCTCCTTTCGCATTCTCCCCGAGTCCGGATCCTATATCCATCCGCTCCATCCCGTAGCTGCAAACGCCGGATTCCATGGCAACCGACCTCGCCGCCGCAGCCGACGATCGAATCCAGAAGATCGTCGACGACCTCGAGGCCCAGAAAACCCTAATCTCCAACTGCACCCTCATTTGGAGGAACCTCTCCGACCACTTCTCCTCCCTCCGCCAAACCCTAGCCGATCGCTACCAGGCCCTCGACTCCCAGTGCCAAGCCCTCGACGCCGAGACCAAGCAAACGCTAGAATCCCTCGACGTCCGCGAGGCTTCCATCCCCGACAGCGAGTCCGCTGCCGCTGCCCTCATCCAGGAGCGCAAGGACGCCGTGCTCGCCGAGATCGAAACCCCCGATGCCAAGCCACCCGATGACCTCCAGGGGCTCCTCCGCTGGTACTGCCGCCGGATGGACTCCGCTGGGCTCTGGCGGTTCGTGGTGTCCCGCCGCAGAGACCTCGCCGTCCTCCGGAAGGAGATCGCCGAGGCCGTCGCTGCATCGGTGGACCCCGCCCGGCTGGTGGTGGACGCCGTGGTGGACTTCTTGGACCACCAGACGAGCGGCGGTGCGTCCAACGGCGCCGACCGGTGCTGGGCCCTGGGGATGCTGGTCCGGGCGCTCTTCGATTCCGAGGGGAGGAAGGCGCCGGAGGTATCCGAGAGCATGAGGGAGAGGTCGGCGGCGGTGGCTGAGGCATGGAGAGAGAAGCTTGGAGAAGGGGACGGAGGGATGGGGGCTTCCGAGGCCCAATTATTTTTGCAGATGGTCGTGGCGTTTCGTTTGAGCTCGAGATTTGAGGAAGAGTTCTTGAAGAAGTTGGTTCTGGAGCATGCCTCGAGGAAAGAGATGGGGAAGCTTGCTACTGGGTTAGAATTTGGGGAGAAACTTGCAGGTGCGAATCCTTTTATTTTACTCCACTTGCTGTGGTACTGGTTACCGTTCATAATTGGTAATGGGTATTGGCTTTCTTTCAAGTTTTCAAACATTTTTGGTTTCCATGTGACCTATGCTGGAAATGATCGTTATTATTTTGGATCTTTGTTTTGTCATTAAGGAGTCATATCTTTTGGAGCCGTGCATCAATTGCAGAAGCTTAAAACTTTAAAAAATAATCTTAGTGAAACGTGGACCTAATTCAGGCATAATGCATGTGCCTTAAAATTAACCCTAATGGTAGTCTTTTATGGTCTCAAATGCATTTCTTTATTGACTCTTGGACAAATGAAGGAGACAAGAGTGATGAACAATATCTTCATCAATGACAATCTGTTATATTATTTATAATATATATATATATATATATGCTACCCTTCTTGATATAAATAAGAGAGATGATTTTGTCTGTCATCTTCTGCATGTTCTAAATTTCATATCACTTTTTATGCTGTTAAAAATTATCAGTTTCAAATTGAAGAATCTGACCTGCCAGTACGCCTTGACTTGTGGATGCATGTAAACGTATGATTTTTTTTTTTCAATGGAATCTTATTGACAGATATCACTCCCTAATATATGGGTTAGGGCATGTTAGTTGTCAATATAATATAATAGGAAGTGCATTCTTCTAAACAAGAGCATCTAGTCTAACTGCTATTTTTACAACATTAGTTTTGGTTCTTTGATAGGATTTCTTCTTATGTTAAACTAAGTTAGCATGTTCCAAAAATGTTTGCTGTTTTCTCAGTGAATAATGTACATGTTCTTCATCTGCTAGAGTCGTTGTCTTTTGAAGAAGCATGATTGGTACCATTTGCAGCCCATTAGACAAGGTTGCATCTATCACTCTTGCCACATGAGTCTTGTTGACAGACTTAGGGCCTGTTTGGATAATCCTGTTGGATCTTTGAGATTCGAAAAAAGGATTTCTAGTATTACAAAATATGAGGTTTGGCCCGGCTCATTGCAATCAACCCTCTCTCAGATCATTCCTGCATTAAGAAAAAGGATGCCATTCCTGCATTAAGAAAAGGACCTGTTGAGGTCTCTTTTCCTCTACGTGAGATTTAGGCTGTTAGAAAGAGTGATCTTTTAACAATTCATGGTAAGGATAGAGGTAGAGATAGACCTAAACTAACATCGATAGAAATAATTAAAAAAGATATAACTATTTGTAATTTAAATGTTGACTTGGTCTTGAATAGAGCAAAGTGGAGGAAGCAGACTCATGTAGCCAACCCCATGTAGTTAGGAAAAGGCTTGTATGAGTTGTGTTGAGTTGAGTTGAGATTTAGGCTGGCCAACTCCAAGATATTCTTGTGAATCCTATGAATATTAACTGGCTTAGCCTTTCCCCCCTCTCTGTGATCCTGTGAATCCTGCTGGATTGCATAGGATTATCCACATAGACCCTTAGTTTCTTCCTGTGCTACTTCAACCATCTAGCTAAAAGTCAGAAACCTTTCTGGCAGTGGACAAAATTTCTTTGTATCCTAGATATCTCTGAAACCTGAGCTTTGTCCATATCAATCTTTTATTTTTTTCTTCCTCGATTATCATGAATGTGCTGTGAGGTTAGTATTTGTTTTGGCCTCATGCACATAAATGATAAATCCATAGTCATCCCAAAAGGATATCAGATATTGACATGCATATTATCGAAACATAATTTTTCTGATTGGAACCTTGTTCAGACCTTTATGCTCCACTTTTATGTTCTTTGTGACATAACCATGCAAGCTAATAAGGCTGATCTCATTTGCTTCTTTACATTTCATCCATCAAACTTGCTATGAAGAGAATAGTCTTCAAAGTTCAAACAATGATTTTCATTTATGAGTTTACAATCTCTTGTTTTAAAATTTAGAGAGAGGCTTTAAAATCTAAAGGTTTTAAGATTAGTAGAACTAAAATTGAATACATGAAGTATAATTTTAGTGGGACTAGAAATATAAATGAAGAAATAATGAAAATTGCAAGCCAAGAGATAACAAGGAGTGAAAATTTTAGGTATTTGGGATCAATTATCCAGCAAGAAGGTGAAATAGGTGAATATGTGAATCATAGAGTTAAAGTAGGATAGATTAAGTGGAGGAGTGCTTCGGGAGTATTGTATGATCGGCTCATCCTATTAAAATTGAAAGAAAAATTCTATAAAATTACTATTAGGCCAGCTATGCTATATGAAACAGAGTGTTAGGCAATATTGAAACAACATGTGGATAAATTAAATGTAACAGAAATGCGTATGTTAACATGGATATGTGGTAAAACTTTAAAAGATAGAATTAAAAATAAGCATATAAGAGAAATGATAAGAGTAGCTCTAATTGAAGAGAAAATGAGAGAAAATCGATTACGGTGGTTTGGACATATATAATGTAGACCTTTAGATGCTCCAGTTAGAAAGAGTGATCTTTTAACAATTCATGGTAAGGATAGAGGTAGAGGTAGACTTAAACTAACATGGATAGAAATAATTAAAAAAGATATAACTATTTATAATTTAAATATCAACTTGGTCCTAAATAGAGCAGATTGAAGGAATCATATTCATGTAGCCGACTCCATATAGTTGAGAAAAGACTTAGATGAGTTGAGTTGAGTTGAGTTTACAATCTCCTCCTAAAACCACATTCCTGAAGGCGTTCTAACATTTCTGATATCTCGTCTCAGGGACACATCAAATGGTTTTACTTATGAGATGATTTTCTTTTGCTGTAGCTTGTAGGTTTTCTGTTGCCCTCAGGTTTTATGCTTTAAAGAACCTACCTTATTATGAGATTTGAAGTATATTACTGTGTGTACTTGAGAATGAGTACATGCTGATCAAGCCCTTGTCCTGGCTGTCCTTATCTGTGAATCAATCGTGTGTCTTTCTCATTCCTCAATTTTGAGCTTATGGTGGAACTTTTGTCTTTTTTTATTTTTGGTACAGGCGGGTGATCACACTATCCTAGTGCGAGTCAGCCCAGATAGGTCAGAATACAAATTTTCTTAAGTATAAGTGGACAGGGGTCACTCTGGTTCCATATCCAAAATCCAGCATAATGGGTTACAGAGTCCGTCATCCAGTCAGCCGCAGAATTGGCTTGATGATAGATATGCCGGATCTAGGCTTTGTGAACTTTTCAAAGGACAGACCAAATGTCGTGGAGCAGCGGATTGACGGGGACTTGATTGCAGCTTTCCATTCGGAGCCATGGATGACAGTTAGAAAGTCCCCCTCAATGAAAAGGTTGTGAGCATGAAGAAACCGTGTGGCGTAGAAGATACTAGCCCAAGTTGCATAAAGCTCAGCCAGAGGGACAGAAGAGTCTAGAATGCCAAAACCACCCGCCGATAGCAAAGCTCCATCGATCCCTCGAATAATAAAGGTTAAACCTGCTAATCTTTCCGAACACTTTCATCAAAATTGATTTTAACAAACCCTGGAGGGGGGCTTTCAAGATATAAAAATCGTATGCCGGTTTGCTGTCAAAGCAGCAGGGGAACCCCAGTGGCCAGAGGTGTCAGAATCAGAAGCATTGCGATGAAGTACAAATTCCGCCGATAGAGATCTGACTTTCCGCGCAATCCTATGGGAAGATATAACATTATCAGTAAAGATAAGCATGTTCTACGATAACCAAATTTGATAGGCTGTAGTAGCCCAAAGGCGCTCTGCTGCTGGATGGCCCACCGAAGATCATCTAGGAAAGGAGACCGCGAAGAACCCGTATCATACGCTCTACAGTAATAACCCATCCTCTGCCAAATCCATCTCGCTTTAGAGCAGATGAAGATGGCATAGTCTGTAGTCTCCTCTTGCTCACACAATAGGCAAGTCATCTGCATGGATAGTCCCCTCCCCGAAAGAGGGAATATGTAGGGAGACAGTCCCACACAAGCTTCCAAATAAAGAGCTGAACCTTGGGATGGATGGAGAGCTTCCAAATCCAAGCAGCATCCCTCGTGTCCTGAGGCTATGGCCTATACACCTTCATAAGGTCCCTAGTGGGAGCCTTAGAAAGATAAGTTCTCCGTCATAATCTAGTATCGACTATGTGCCCTAAGATGAGCGGAATAGAAAGAATCCGACGAGAAAGCTCCTCCCTAAATAAACAGGTCACCGTGGGGATATGCCAGGAAGGGGGATCCTGAGAGATCAGATCCTTAACCCTCATACTGTTTGGAACATCAGGACTAATGAAAGTAGGCCATCGTGAAAGGGGGACATCAGAAATCCAAGTGTCCTGAACAACATCAACCGAGGAGCCGTCTCCAATCATCCACGAGTTGTTATTCAGAACAGTCGGAGCAAACCGACAAACCTCCTTTCAAAAGAAAGAATATCCGCGGAAAAGCTGACAGTCCATAGGAGTCCAGTCACCATATCTAGCACGCATAAAAGAGCTCCATAGACAAAGCGGAACAAGAAGAAACCACGAAGCGTGCCTAGCAATCAGTGCCTTCTCCTGACTATCAGTGATTGAATTCCAAGACCATCTTTATGAAGCGGCATGTATACCATGTCCCATGCTTATAGATGAATACCGTGGCCATCCTGCATAGAGGCCTAGAGAAAGTTTCTGAAGCATCTTTTTATCCTCCTCAAGCAAGTAATCGGAATGACAGCATTAGATAGAAGATGCAGAGGAAGAGAAGTATGAACCAGGCATATAAGAGTGATCCTCGCCATCATGGATAGTTCAGTGACCTGCCAACCATCAATGCGATCATGGATCCATCGCTCAATATCAGTGTAGTCACTTCAGCGAGATCGTCTTTCCGTAATAGGGATCCCCAAGTACGATAGCCGATCAGCCTTACTAGCGATACCCAAAGTTTGATGTATGGCTTCCTTAGTTGTGCTGGTGGTCTTCGGACTGAAACAAATCATAGACTTTTGTAGATTGACCTTTTGACCAGAAGCCTGACAATAACGCTGAATAATGGAAGCAAAAATAGCCGCATTACGAATAGTAGCCTGGCCTAGTAGAATGTAGTCATTCGCAAATAGAAAATGAAAGATCGAGGGGCCCAAAGGGCTCGCATAAAGGGGGCAATGCGATAATTCTGCTGTGCCTGATAGAATGCTCGAGATAGATCGTCCGCAGCCAGGATAAAAGAAAAGAGGATAATGGGCACCCCTGTCAGCCCCACAGCAGAGTGGAAGAAATCGGTTCGATTTCTGTAATGATCAGAGAGAATGATGGCTTCTGAATGCAGGCCATAATCCAATCAATAATAGGCCATCAAATCCGAATTCATGAAGAGTATGGTGCAAAAAAATTTAGCTCAATCTATCATAAGCTTGCTCCATATCAAGCTTAACAGCCATGAGGCACTATCTGGCATAGGCTCTCTGAAGATCATGCATAAATTTATGGGCTATAGGACGTTATCGAAATGCTACGCCCTCTGATAAAGGCCCCCTGTTCAGCAGATATAAGTCGATGAATTACATCCCGCAGGCAGGTGACTAAGAGATGCGCACATACCTTATACAAGGTAGTCTACAGACTGATAGACCGATAGTGCTGAGGGATAGAAGCATCAGTGCGCTTAAGCACAAGAGTGATGAAAGTTCGGTTCTAGCAACATGAATGGATTTAGATTGGAAGGCAATCTGAATAGCCTGAACAACCTCTTGGCCTACAATATTCCAGTAGTGGTGGAAGAAGAAAGGCGAAAACCCATCGGGCCTAGGGGCCTTATCAAGCCTAAGTTCCCATAAGGCCAAGCGTATCTCATCCGTTGTGATCGACCTAATAAGAAGGTTATTCTCATGTGCAAAGATCTTCTTAGAAGGTGAAACCTGGTAAACAGGAGCCTCATCACCAGTATGCTCAGTCCATATGGACTTAAAGAAGTGAAATAACTGATCCCGGATGCCTTGGATATTTTCTTGATAATGCTCCT
This sequence comes from Calamus simplicifolius, assembly GCA_900491605.1. NCBI lineage: Eukaryota > Viridiplantae > Streptophyta > Magnoliopsida > Arecales > Arecaceae > Calamus > Calamus simplicifolius. The sequence continues at coordinate 133,628 of UESW01004034.1, forward strand.
CATCAGCTAGTCGCCGAATCCTGTTGGCAGCACGTCGCTTCAGGATAGCCTGATGAAAAAATCTGGTATTGCGGTCCCCGTCACGAATCCACTATATCCTAGACCTCTACCTATAATAGATCTGCTGCTGAAGAAAGAGGTAAAGAGCGAGCTTAGCTTGGAGAGATGTAAGGTCAGAATCAGAGGGAGATAGCCTTTCTGATCCTCTTTAATTTGAAGGGTAGCAATATCAGCTTCCACCTGCTCAATTTTTCTCACTATGTCCCCAACCTTCAGTCTGCTCCATCTAGAGAGCCTGCATTTTGCTAACTTTAGATGCCTAGATAGTCGATAAATAGCATTACCTCTCACAGGTATATGCCAGACCTGGGAGATGATGGATCGAGCCGAGGAATAGAAAGTCCAGAACTGCTCGAATCTAAACTATCTTCGCTGATGAGTGTCTAACCTTAGTGGATATCAGAATGGGACAGTGATCGGAGGCAATCCTAGGAAGGTGAGTAACGATAGCAGAAGGATACTTTTGAAGCCATTGGGTTATGGCCATGGCTCTGTCCAATCTCTCCCAGACACGAGCCGAACCCTGGCGGTTGTTACACTAAGTAAATTGGGGACCCAAGAACCCTAGATCCAGCAACCCAACAAAAAAGATAAAGGTCTTGAACTCAGAAATGTCCTTTGATCCAATGACCTGCCTACCATATTTCTTTTCATTGGCCCCAATGATACAATTAAAGTCATCAGCAATGATGGATGGTAGACCCTAAGCAAGAAAAGAGAATAACTTGGACCATAGGACACGCCTCTCCCTAAAGTTAGTGCTAGCATATACATCCGAGAGGAGCCAGAGGTCAAAAGTCCCTTTCGAGATAACAAGAGCAATCTACTGATTGCACTGATGAAAGGCATCCACCGTAATAGAGGTGTTGCGCTAAATGGCCAAAATCCCATAGATAGTCCCTCTGACTCTACAGCATAAGAAGATCAAGATCGGCAACCTGTCTCCTAAATCGGGCCAGACTGTCTTTCGATAACCAGGTTTCCAAAAGAACACAGATATCAAAATTGTGTAACTACATCAATCTCCCAAAAGAGGATCGAAACGAAGGTTTTCAAGCTTCTCTAACATTCCATATTAGAATCTTCATTTACTAGTTGGGGAAAGGTGGGGCCCATCCTAGTCCTCCGACATAGCATTATCAAAAAGGCACCTATTAGGCAAGGTACCACCCTCAATCTTCTGTGTAGTACAATCCATCAATTGATTATCCACCATTTGATCTTCAGTCTTCGCTTCAGTCTCTTCGATCCGGGGGGACTCAACAGAGATCATGGTATCATTGCCCTGCCCCTGGATTGCCTCTTTAAAGCAAGAGACTATGGACTCATGGCATCGACCCTCAACCTTGGTTGGCTGGACCTTCTTTCATTCATGGATTGTACCCTGACTACCAAAAGCTTGACCACTCCTACCAATCGAGACGACAGGACCTCGAGCTGGGTTCGGAGATGCCGTAAAAGTGAATTTATCCATTGTGATTTTTGAACTAGAAGCTACTCCTTTTCCTTTTTCTTTTTCAATTTTAGAGACAATTCGCTGAGATTGGGTCTTCGTAGGCCTGGCCCGCTTTGAGGGACCCGGGTAGGCGTCCCTTCAATCCATGTTCCTTCCTGTTGTCTGTACTTGAGACAACAGGAACTTTTTGTCTTTTGACGTAACTCCCTGAGCAACCTAGTACCTCGATAAGAAGCTTGCTTCCAAACGAGAGGTGTCTATCTTTTTCCATCTAACATCAGACTCAACAATCCAATATGCCTATCCTTTTCCTTTGATTCTCAATTATAATAGCAACAATAACAAAGTCTTAATCCTAAACTAGTTGGGATCAGCTTCATTTAATTCTCAATTATTTTTTTTAAAAAAAGCAGTCAAGCAGAAATTCATCCGTTTAGCAATCGTGAAAGCAATGGCCATTAAGGGGACAGTTGAGCATGTAGAAAACAACATCCTAGAGAAACTATTGAAGCGATCAGATGATGGTTGATCTTCCTTTCTACCATTGGCATTCTTTGTACCTTGCATGCTACTTTGGTAGTTTTACCATCTGATATGATTTCATTTATTGCTTAAGGTGTAAACATTAATATTTTAGAACAAGGACAACCATTTTCAAAGACAATTTCTATTTCGACGTGCAAAAATAAGGAAGAAATTGCTATGCATCAAAATTATTACAACAAAAGATATTAGAGCAGTGGTAAACTGCAATAGTAATTAGCTTGCTTCTTTTATCCCTTGTGTGTGGTGTAATAACTAGGTCCTATTTGGTGGAGCTTTTGAATGGCTCAAAATTACTTTGAAGAGATAAAAAAGATTTTTGCAGTGTGTTTAGGATGTTTAGTAAAAATTCTGAAGATGCTTTTTCGGTAATGCAAATGCTATTAAACGCTCTAATTTAGAAAGGTCACATTGAAACTTTTTTGGAAAAGCTTTACTTGGAAAAGTTAATTTTATTAAACTTGAAAGTGACAAATTCGAATCACGAAAACAACCACATTTACTGTTATAACATAATAAGAATATAATATCAATAATATAATATAATATATTAAAAATAATATTATATATATAATTATAATATAAGTATAATGTAGTATACTTATATAATATTATCATATTATGTTCTGTTATAATTTTGTAATGTTACTATAATGATATGTCATATATTATGACATTATATTATTAAATAATAAAATATTGTATCAGAATATTACTATATTTTTATTGTACTATTATTATTCTATGATATTTTGTGTTATAGCATTATTATAGTAATTTATAATTATAATTTTTGATGACACAAATGGTTAGACTATTGAAAGGATTATGTCATATCTTTTATCATCTTTCATCTTAAAAGCGCTTTTTTAATTTATTTACTAAATGAATGTTAAAATCTCATGCATTTAAAAAATGTAGTTATCAAATAGCAAACATTTTTTGCAAAAGTTTTTTTTCTAAAAACTTTACCATAAAAAAAAAAACTTTATTGCCAATGGCTTCACCAAACAAGGCCTATATAAAGATTGTGTGACTTTTCCTAAAGTTAGACCTGCATATATTAAGAAATTTGATAAAAGCTTTGCATTTTCTCATGCATTTATTATTTGAAAAGATTAATTTCAGCTTTGCATGCTCTTGCAGATATTATTGATGAATTGGTGAAGAATGGAAAGGAGCTTGAGGCAGTATATTTTGCTCATGAAGCTGGTTTGACAGAACGATTTTCACCTGCTCCTCTCCTGAAGTCTTATCTCCAATCCTCAAGGAAAAAAGCTAATGCCATACTGAAAAATGGGAATCATTCAGCTGCTGCTATTGTATGTTTGACTTTCAGAGTTTCAATTGCTTTACAAATTAGCTTTTACTCTACCGTCTGCAGGTTGAGCGTCAAGTCATTGAGTGACATCTCTGTGATATTACCAACTGTATAGCTTGTAAAAGATATATCTCAAGATGCAATTTGAAAATTTAGTCAATATTGCCATATAAATTTTATAAATTTATTAGTTTTGAGATGCATGACATTAGTTGCAAAAACTGCATACAAATGATTAAAGCATTACAATTTGATAAATATTATATGTGATAGGCATATATATAGAAAAATTGTGATTGTTACTTGCGTGCAGGCTTATCACTTCCATCATAACTGCCATTTATATAAGCTAGACTACTGATCCATTATATACTTATTTGTGGCACTGGCACACAACGATGTTCCAAGGTATGCACAAAAGCAAATGTTTGAAATATCTTCCACACCAAACTTGGCAGCCTAACCCTACTAGCTCTCTATGGTTAGGATTCTTTTTCCAGGTATGTTAGATTTGCTGAGTTGTTTTTATGCATGTCAATGAGCTCCTGCATTGATGGCTTATTATTTTTATGTTCTTTGTTCATGCTACCGTGTCTGAGTATATTATCGCATTAAAATTAGTACGAGGTAGGCAAAAATGTAAAAGATTGGGATGAACTGACAAGTCTGTCAGTAGACCTCCTTATATATATATATATATATGGGATAATTTTCCTTCTCTGAGAGTATTTATAGCAGGAAGAATGAATGAAGCTTCTGTTAACGTAGCACTAGTACTAATAATGTCTTCACGCAAGCTGATGTTTTTTTGCCATAACTTTGCTGCATTTCCAGGAAGAGTCTAGCGTGGCAGAGATGAGTGACCTCAGGTCGATCATCAAGTGTGTGGAAAGTTGCCATCTTGGATCGAAGTTCAGTATTGATGGCTTAAAGAAGCGACTTGCACAGATGGAGAAAGCGAAGGCTGAAAGGAAGAAGTCTGCAGCAGCCGGCAAGTCTCAGAGCAAGAGAACATGGTCAAGCGGTGGAGCTGCCCACCAGAGTTTCCGTCCTGCCAAGGCAGCTAGAACCTTCAACACTCCTTATGCTTCATACCAGCGGTCACCCACTGTACCTCAGCTCCCACTGGCTCGTCATCCATACGGTTATCCAGGTCAGGGTGGCTTTGATGGCCCAGCTATTGCATCATATGGTTCAGCTCATAGCCAGAGCCCCACTGTAGCTCAACAGTATCATGTGCCCGAAGAGGTGAGCGCAAGACGAAGTGGCGTGCCTTATGGAACTTCGATGAACTACGGTGGATATGATTATCCTCCTGCACCGCATGTTCCTCCTGCCCAACCATCATATCCGCACTGAGCCACTGACTATATAGTCCAGAACGCTGTCTGTGCCTTCTTTCTCTTGTTGAGGAATCGAACGTTAACTCTAGATGTGGAAGAATTTGTACCCTTGAGGAGAAAAACAAACAAGAGAATTGCTCACATTAATTTTTGCTGTCATGTTCCTTAATTCTATTGCTATTTGTCGGTGTTTGGTTTTACTGAGCTTGCTGCTGGGTTTCCTCGGCAAAACTTGTTTGTTTAACGGAGCACGATGCTAGTCTGGTCTTGTTCCTCTTTTACGGAGTCGGCAAAACCAGAACAAATGAGGGCCCCCGGTGTAACAGGGGGGGGGGTATATTAGATTCCTATGCTTAAATAGCTAGCAATTGTAGATCGCCCATGAAGAGGATTACCTCGTACAAGGCAGCAGCATATACCCAATGCCCATCCCCGGGCTGCTGCAGGGCATTCCCCAACCAGTTGACTCTTTTTTTCAAAAAAAAAATATATATATATATTTTTGTAAACTTTTTTTTGTGGCCCATCCAAAAATAGAAAATATATTTACTAAATTTAAAATATTTTAAGCAATCAATTGCGAATAAATATAAAAATTTATGCATGAGATTACTCAAGAGATTGCCACGTATGCACAATCATGCGCATGGCGGTAATCTTATGAACAACAAAGGTATATTATTCATTATTAACATCTTCTTTATCTTTTCAGTCACTAAGCAAGAGAATAAGCATCATAAGAGAGAAGAATAGACATAAAGTATGGCAAAGGGCTGCAAAAAGTTGCATGAATTTTGTCGCCGTCGTGGCCCAGCCTTCTGCAAATTTACAGAAACGCTGCACCAATATCCTCAGTTCCGAGATTGTACTGTTGGTGTAGAAATGGAGGCATCTCGCGGTGCAGAATGTCAGACCACCGCCACCACTACAAGCAGTGAAATTTATACAACGACGGACCAACTCTGTGCTTTGCTTTGAGATTTACGATAGGCAAAGACATGAACAATAGACATCTCAGCTCCTTCTTGATGCCACCGATTCTCTTGAGAACAGGCACTGCAAAAAAGGAAGAACAGAATCATGGATCCGGTCACATGGGCGATCTTTTGAAGGAATCTCTATAATTACAGAACCCGTTTGTTGTCCCTCTCCACAGCAAAGCTTATCATATGGGTAATCTGAAACAAAAACCACAAAAAGCCTAGTTAGTCAGTGGGGCTACGGATAGGTGATGGCTACTTCTAGCACTCAAGCACCTGTGACTTTTGGGGAATGCAAAAGATCAGTTCTAAATGCTGTGAACCGTTGCTCAGGAAGTGGAATATGTCAACAAAACTTAAATGCAAGACCTAAACAAAGTTTAGATATGAGGTGCCTTTTTATATATATATATATTAAAAAATTAAAAATTAATTATATAATTTATAATCAGTTAAAAAAAAGATGAACAAGTATCAATTAAATCTTTTTTTGGACTGTGATGGCTTAAATTGGTGTGGACCTTGTTCGTTTTGCTTTCTTATAACGAAACGAGTTCGTGGATGCTGTGGACCTGAAGCTCGGATCGTTATAATATGGTATCAGAGCCATATACTAGCCAAAAGTGCAGGAGCTAAGTGCTACACATGATTATTTTTATTAAGCGTATCGATTAGATATGATTAATATGGTCCTATATTCGATATCGAGGGATTACGTGAATTTAAAATTTGAATCCATGATGAAGATAAACATCTTTCAACCATATCCGTTTGAAGCGTCATATGTGATGGATAGATAAGGCATAAAGAATATAAAATGGGAAGGTCCCTACTCCTAGTCTCTACAAAAGTCTACACCATCGATCTAAAGAAGAAAAGTCAATTTATTTGCGTGAAGCAATGGCTGGAGGTATTTATGTATCGATCATGTTTTACATTATTTTTTATGATAAATATATTGGTCCCATATTTCCGCATATATGATAGTGATCAATATATTTAACTTTGTTCTAACATTTGGTATCAGAGCTTATAAAATACTTCTGCTTTGATTATTGGGATTGTTACCATTAATATACGGATCTAATAAAATTCCTATGAAACAATTATATCATTTATTTGATAAAGAGAGGCAAGGCATTTTTAATCTTTATTATATTTGACCCAACGGGTGTATAGTAGGGATATTAGGGATGTACCAATAAGGAAGGCTACTGGTAGTACCTTGGTGCGTTTGACCCAACTATCTGCATACCGAAAAAGTTAATAGGTCATCAAGAATCATTAGATCCGGTAAACTCTTAATATTCAGTTTATTTAATTTAGTTTTATTTAAGTGATGTATCAGTAAGATCTATTCATTGGTAACAAAAGAATGAAAGCGTACTTCTTCAACAAGTTGATCCCGGCCATCCTTTTTTTTAGGACGTAGAAGTGCATGCCCCGATCTAAACTACTAGAGCATACACCCTTTGATCCCGAGATTGAAAGAACCTTACGACAGCTCAAGAAAAAAAAATAAAAAGAAGAAGAAAAAAGCCAACATATCTCTACCTAATATGACTGATCAGGAGCACAAGGCGTTACGAGACTATGCTATGACCTCGGTCAACGAGGTTACATCAAGCATAAGGAGACCAGCCATACAAGCCAATAATTTTGAGATCAAGCCGGCCATCATTCAAATGATACAACAGACTGTCCAGTTCGGGGGGTTAGCACAAGAGAACCCGAACGTCCATATTGCAAATTTTTTAAAAATTTGTGATATTTTTAAACATAATGGAGTGACAGATGATGCAATTCGACTAAGGCTTTTTTCCTTCTCACTTAGGGATAACGCCAAGGCTTGGCTAATTCTTTCCTGCCTGGTGTCATCACTGCCTGGGAAGAGTTAGCACAAAAATTTTTAGCAAAATATTTTCCTTCTACAAAAATAACAAGGCTAAGGAATGACATTACTACATTCATACAATTTGAGGATGAATCATTATATGAAGAATGAGAAAGGTACAAAGATTTATTGAGAAGATGTCCTCATCATGACCTTCCAGCATGGCTTCAAGTACAAACATTCTACAATGGTCTAGGAGCTACAAAAAGGTTTATGGTTGATGCAGCAGCTGGTAAAGCTTTAATGAGTAAAACTCATGAGGCAGCATATGAACTTCTGGAAGAATTAGCATCCAACAACTATCAATGGCCTGCAGAAAGAGCAATGCCAAGAAAGACAGTTGGAGTTTTAGAACTTGATTCTATAACTTCATTGGCAGCATAAATGACAAATTTGTCTCAACAATTAGGTAAGAAATGTTAATGCTATTCAAACTAATGATGTTTTTTATCATTGTACAGGAAATCATTTAAGTATCGACAGCCAAGTGAAAATTTCTTTTGCCCAATCAAGTTATGGACAACCAAATTATGTATCAATTTTTCAACGTCAAAATAATCCATACTCGAACACGTACAATCCTGGATGGAGAAATCATCCTAATTTCTCATGGATTAATAATTAAGGGCAAGCTACTACCTCAGCAATTTCATCGCAAGAGAAAAAAGTCAACACTTGATGACATATTTATGCAGTTCCTGTAGAAATAGATGTGGCGATCCAAAATAACTTAGCTTCAATTCCTAATCTTGGGGCACAAATTGGTCAGCTCTCAAACTTACTCACAGAGAGGACTGTTGGAACTTTGCCAAGCAACATTGTCACTAATCCCAAAGAACATGCAAAGACAATATCATTAAGAAGTGGGCAAACATATGGGGAGCAACAAGTAATAAATGCCAAACAAGATAAAATATGGATAATGAGGAGTCCAAGATGAAGGAAGCTGAGTCAGAAATGAAAGAAGTGGAGCAAGCTGAGAAGACTAAGGAGAATGAAAGAATTTCAAAATCAAAAAAATTCAGGAAAGTTACTTTTGAAACTTATTCTCCTTCAATATAGACCCATCAATTCTTTTTCCGCAAAGATTAAAAAGAATAATATGGATGAACAGTTTTCTAAATTTCTAAGTATATTTAAGCAATTGCATATTAATATTCCTCTCATTGAAGCTTTAAAACAAATGCCTAAATATGCTAAATTTTTAAAAGATATTATATCAAAGAAGCAAAAATTAGAGGAACATGAAACAGTAATGCTGACAGAGGAGAGTAGTGCAATCTTACAAAAAAAGCTACCACCTAAGCTGAAAGACTCATGGAGTTTCACTATCCCTTGTACTATAGAAAATTCTTATTTTGATAGAGTTTTTTGTGACTTAGGGGTAAGTATTAATCTAATGCCTCTCTCAGTTTTTAAATATTGGGTCTAAGAGAAGTAAATCCAACCACCATCTTTTTATAATTGGCCGACATATCTATAAAATACCTTAGAGGAGTCATTGAGGATGTATTAGTAAAAGTTGACAAGTTTATCTTTTCGACTGACTTCATTGTTCTTGATATGGAGGAGGATGAGGAGATCCCTTTAATATTGGGTCGACCTTTTCTTGTGACAGGGAGAATCTTAATTGATGTCCAGTAAGAAAACTTATTTTAAGAGTCAGAGAGGATGAGGTCACTTTTGATGTACTTAAGCCTATGAAACTTTTTTTTGGGACACATTTCTGCTTTTAAATAAGTGATCGAGATGGGATCATGGCTGACGAGACTTATGCAGATTTTCTAAAGCTATCACTTGAGGTATGTCTTACTCGCTCTACGTCTATAGAATTTGATGATGAAAAAGTTAAAGAGTGTGAAAGATATTTGGAGGCTACACCAATTTTTTCTCCTTCAATGCAATCAAAAGTAAAAGATTTAAAACCACTTGAGCCAACATCTCCACTAGAGAAACCACTTAAACTTGAGCTAAAACAGCTTTCATCAAATTTAAGGTACACTTTCTTAGGCCAAGACTCTACTTTTTTAGTTATTATTAACAATCTTTGAATGATATAGAGGAGAAAAAGTTGCTTAGAATCTTAAGGGAACACAAATTAGCTTTGGGTTGGACCATTTCTGACATCAAAGGAATTAGTCCTTCAATTTGTACACACAAGATTTTAATGGAGGATAAATATAAGTTGATTGTTCAACCCTAGAGAAGATTGAATTCATCAATGCAAGAAGTTGTATATAAAGAAGTGCTAAAGCTATTAGATGCTGGAATTATTTATCCTATCTCGGACAGCGCATGGGTAAGTTCAATACAAGTTGTACCAAAGAAAGGTGGAATAACTATAATCAAGAATGATAATAATGAACTTATACCAACAAGAACAGTCATGGAATGGCGAGTATACATAGATTATAGAAAACTTAATGATGCAATCCGAAAATATCATTTTTTCTTACCTTTTATTGATCAAATGCTAGAAAGACTTGCAGGACATGCTTACTACAATTTTTTGGATGGATACTCTGGTTATAATCAAATAGCCATCGCACCTAAAGATCAAGAGAAGACCACTTTTACTTGTCCATATAGAACATTTGCATATAGGAGGATGCCTTTTGGCCTTTGTAATGCGCCAGCCACATTTTAAAGATGCATGATTTCCATCTTCTCAGACATGATGAAAAATATTTTAGAAGTCTTCATGGATGACTTCTCTGTCTTTGGATATTCTTTTGATAATTATTTGTCTAACTTATCTTCAGTTTTGCAGAGATGCAAGGAGAAAATTTTAGTTTGAACTGAAAAAAAATGTCACCTCATGGTAGAGGAGGGGATAGTGCTGGAACACCGAATTTCCTTTAAGGGAATTGAAGTTGATAGAGCAAAAATAGAAGTGATTGAAAAACTTCTACCACCAACCAATGTGAAGGGCATAAGAAGTTTCTTGGGACACGCTGGATTCTATCGATGGTTTATTAAGGATTTTTCTAAAATCACTAAACCTCTTTGCAAATTGTTAATTAAAGACACTCGATTTGAATTTTTTGATGAATGCTTGCATGCTTTTGAAACACTGAAAAAAAATAATTTCAACATCTATAATGTGTCACCATATTAAAATTTACCATTTGAATTAATGTGTGAAGCCAGTGATTATGCTATAGGGGCTATTTTAGGGCAGAAAAAGATAAAAATTTTATGTTATTTATTATGCAAGTAGAACCTTAACAGAAACTCAACTGAATTATGCCACTACTCAAAAAGAATTATTATCAGTTGTATTTGCTTTTGACAAATTTTATTCTTACTTGATAGGTTCGAAGGTGATTGTCTACATTGATCATTCTGCTCTGAAGTCTTGCTTGCAAAGAAGGATGCTAAACCAAGATTGCTTCGATGAATTTTGCTTTTACAAGAATTCAACTTAAAATTAAGGATAAAAAAGGTATTAAAAATTTGGTGGCAGATCACCTATCTCGGATGGAGCTTCTAGGTATGGATGAATTACAAATAAATAAGGCATTCTTGGATTAGCATTTATGGCTATACAAGTTGTTCCATGGTATGCCGACATAATCAACTACTTGGTGTCGCAAATTCTACCTCCCAATATGATATATCAACAAAAGAAGAAGTTCTTCTCTGACTTAAAATATTATTTTTGGGAAGAACCTTTTTTATACCGGCACTATGCAGACCAAATAATCAGAAGATATGTGCCTGAGGAGAAGATGAAGAACATAATCAAACATTATCACTCTTTGGAAGTTGGTGGCCACTTTGGTGGTGCAAAAACTACGACAAAAATTCTACAATCTTGGTTTTATTGGCCATCTATTTTTAAAGATGCATTCACATTTGTTAATTCATGTGATCATTATCAAAGAGTTAGAATATTTCTAAGAAACATGAGATGTGCTTAAACAATATTTTAGTTATTGAATTATTTGATGTTTGGGTATAGATTTTATGGGTCCTTTTCCATCATCATATTCTAACAAATTTATTTTGATGGCTATAGATTATGCTTCCAAATGGGTGGAAGCTATAGTCTCACCGACTAATGATGCGAGAGTTGTGGTGAATTTTCTATGAAAGAATTTCTTCTTTCGATTCGGCACTCGAAGGGCAATAATCAGTTATGGTGGAAACCATTTTTGCAATCGCCAATTTGAAGCACTACTGACTAAGTATGGAGTTACACATCATGTGGCAACACCATACCATCCTCAAACGAGTGGACAAGTTGATGTATCTAATCGAGAATTGAAGCATATATTGGAAAAGACAGTAAATATCTCTCGTATAGACTGGGCGAGAAAGGTAGATGATGCTTTATGGGCCTATAGAGCAGCATTTAAAACACCGATTAGGATGTTACCATATCAGCTTATTTATGAAAAAGCATATCATACCAGTGGAGCTAGAACATAGGGCTTATTAGGCAACAAGGATACTTAACTTTGATCTACAAGCAGCTGGCAAGAAGAAAATATTGCAAATTAATGAAATGGATGGGTTTCGCAATGATGCTTATGAGAATGCTCGAATTTATAAAGATAAAACCAAGAGATGATATGATAAGCATATTTTAAGTAGGAAATTCAAAGTTGGGCAAAAAGTTCTATTATTTAACTCAAAACTTCGACTTTTTTCAGGAAAGCTACATCTCGATGGCCAGAACTGTTTGTGTAACTAAAGTCTATCCTTATGAAGTAGTTGAAGTACAATATGAGACCAAGGGAACATTTAAAGTGAATGGACAATGCCTTAAATCATACATCGATGAAGATTTTTACAAGCAAAAAGTCTCCATCAACCTTGACAACCCCAAATATTGAAGAGTCTCTCCTAGTGGTGCACTTCAAGATGACATTCATTGACACTAGAGAAGTATCACTTTACTTTTCTTGCTTTGTTTTTCTTAATTCTCTGTTCTTTCTTTTTCATTGAGGATAATGCAAGATTTAATTTTGGAGGAGGAGAGTTTAATTTTTGTTGTTTTGTTGGGTTGCATAATAGGTCTAGTCGTTTGTTTGATTGCTTTGGTTAATTTGTGTTAGTTGCATATTATAGGTTACATTTTTTTCTGTTTTAATTATATTTAGGTTGTTTATATATATACATACATACATATATATAGATATATATAGATATATATATATATATATATATATATATAATAACTAAAATAAATAAATAAATAAATAAAATAAATAAATATTTTGATTTGTTTATTTTTTATAGAGCCAATAATGATAATGGCCGGAACAAGTTGTGACTTTTAGGAAGAATTCTAGTGATTGAGTTGATTAGTTAATACTTAAATTATTTTTACTTAGTCTGGTTTTCTCTTTATTCATTAGATATGTATCATAATCATTAATTGTTTGCTTGCCTAAAGATATTTTATAAAACTTTGTAAATATTTATGGTCTCAACTACTCTAAAACTTGCTTGAGAATTACTTGAGGCAAAATCCTAGGTAAAGTTTCACCAAGAAAAGGATATAGGCCATCTTTGTATTGGTTGAGCCTAAAAGCCTAATCCTTTTATCATTATATCTCTAGTCATCCATTGAGCCTTTAAATTTACATTTTGGTCTTTTAAATTTTCTTGTTTAACCCATATGATTCCTACCCTATTGAACTTATATATATATATCTTTACCTTTCAATGGAACTTAGTTGATACTTACCTTATGGTTATAAGAGTTTAATAAATTTGTGAGAGGTAGAAGTATGAAAATTTCTATCACACCCCATGCACAGCAAGAAATAAGTTTGGGGGTTGTAAAAAGAAAATGTCATCTCATTCAGTGAAAAGCAAAAGAAGCAGATGGGATTGTCAAAAAAAAAAAAAGTGCTTGATAAAGACGGAGAAGCAACGATTCTGTTGCCAAAACAAAGACGCGGAGAAGCAACGAGCGGCGCAGAGAAAAATCCTGGAGAAATCGTGAATAAAATCTAAATTCATTCAAGATGAATTTAATTCTTCCAATTTGATAACTTTCTATCTAATTTATTCCATAATTGATTGAGAGAAAGATTAAATTTGAATAGGAGAAAGAATCGGCTGAAAAGAACAGATTTTTATTGAGAAGACGATGAAGTCGGCACTTGGTTTGCCGATTTTGCTTTAAAATATGTGCTAAAACCTTATAAAATTAATTCCGAGCTCTTTTAAGTCCGATTCGAGTGCCGTTTACGTCATTAAATTCCTAAAATCAAGCTCTTCAAATTGATAAGGTTTTACTTAAAATATTATATAAAATATTAAAATATTAAATAATAATAGGTACGTTGATTATTAATTAATAGGTTTGTGATAATTATTTATGCGTTTATCACTCCCCCCAACTTGAATCTTACTCATCCTCGAGCAAATAAGAAATTTAGAAATATGTACCAAGCTAGTCCAAGAATTGATAGTTATCTTATAGTTCTTCTTAAAATTTCTGGTTAGATCATAAGGGAGGTACTTCATCGGATTATTAAGTTTACCCATTTAGTGATAAGTGTAGTCCATAAGAATTTATAGAAGTCTTCCTTACCAACTTTCCACTTCTCTAATTAAGTCTTCTAACTTAATTTGGGTTAGGTGTATTGTCTTTTGTAATTTGGTTCCCTTGTAAGTCAGTGCAATGTCCTACCCCTTGCTTTCTAATTAACCTTGTAGCGAGCTTTAGGCCAATGGCTCCCAAACCAATTGGTTTTAGGGCATTAGTGTAAAACACCCCTCGGACTTACTTACTCGAGTCAAAAAGGCTTTAGGTAGGACTGACTCTACTTAGGTTCTTTTACATTCCCACCTTTTTACGCGAACAACATCACTTTCTTAGGTGACGGGGCCCGGTTACTCAGTGAAAGATGTTAAGAACCTAATTTATTAACTTTAAGAGAGATTTTTTTTTTTTTTTTTTTTTTTAATAACATTTTCACCCATACCCTTATTAAGTAGATTGTACTATTAAGATCAGTGGTCAGAGGGTCTGAAATTATTCTAAAATTTTTTCTGGGCTAAACCCTACATTTATTAGGTTTTCTTAATAATTTATTCCTTAGTATCTCAAAAATAATCTAACCATTAATTCATTAATAGATTGCTTGATTAACTTCAAATCGAGACAGAATTTGGTACACACATCTGATTATAGTTTACTCAAGGATTTACTTATTCTTTTTCCTCCCCCCAACTTAATTTCCATTATCCCTAATGGAAGAAAAATTAATTTCAAGGAAAGATACTACCTGGTAGAGTATTTGAAGGTTGGACGTTTCGTTATTGCCATCTTGCTTCTGTTGCTCTTCTCTGGTTATACTAAAAGAACATACTAAAAGAACAGAAAGTTAAAATAACTAATAAACTGGGTTTCCTCCCAAGAGCGCTAAGTTTAAAGTCTTCAGCCAGACTGTGCTACTTATTATGATAATGTTGGGTTCACAAGATCAATTGATTCAACAATTTCTCCATCATTAATTTCTTCTATATATGGTTTCAAACGTTGGCCATTTACTTTGAATGTATTTCCTTGCTTGGGGTCTTTAAGCTCTACAGCTCCATAGGGAAATACTTGAGTTACTATAAAAGGTCAATTCCATCGTGAACGAAGTTTTCCAGGGAAAAGGTGTAATCTTGAATTGTAAATCCATACTTTTTGATTTGGTTCAAAGTTTTTCTACTAATAAATTTGTCATGATATGTTGTGGTTCGTTCTTTATAAATTTTTGAGCTTTATATGCATCATTTCGTAGCTCTTCTAACTCATTCAATTGAAGTTTCCTATTGACATGCATTTTTTATATCATAATTAAATTGCTTGATGGCCCAAAATGCACGGTGTTCTAATTCTACAGGTAAATGACAGGCTTTTCCAAATACGAGCCTGTAAGGAGACATTCCTATGGGAGTTTTAAATGCAGTACGATAAGCCCATAATGCATCATCCAAACATTCTGACCAATCTTTCCTATCAGGTCTCACCATTTTCTCAAGGATATGTTTAATTTCTCTATTTGATATTTCAACTTGGCCACTAGTTTGGGGATGATAAGGTGTAGCTACCTTATGAGTAATTCCATATTTGTTCATTAATCCTTCAAAGTGTCTATTCGTGAAATGTGTACCCCCATCACTAATTATAGCCCTTGGCATCCAAAACGACTAAGGATATTATGCTGAACAAACTTGATTCAACTTTATGGTCATTGGTTCGAGTTGCCTTGGCTTCAATCCATTTTGACACATAATCAACTGCCACTAGAATGTATTCGAATCCAAAAGAGGAAGGAAATGGGCCCATAAAATCAATACCCCATACATCAAAAATTTCTACAACCAAGATAGGGTTTAGGGGCATCATGTCTTTTCAAGATATATTTTCTGTTTGTTGACATTGGAGACAATTACGGCCAAATTCATGTGCATCTTTAAAAAGAGTTGGCCAATAAAACCCACTTTGTAGTACCTTTGCTGCAGTTTTCTTTCCACTAAAATATCCTCCACAGGCAAGAGAATGACAGAAGTTAAGTATACTTTTGAATTCACTCTCGGGAACACATCGCCTAATCACCTAATCTGAACAGTACTTAAATAATTCAGGGTCTTCCCAAAAGTAATATTTGACTTGTGAGAAAAATCTATCTTTTTCTTGTTTTATCCAGTGGGAAGGTACTTTTCCTGTTGCCAAATAATTCACAATGTGGGCAAACCATGGAAGACTCTATGGGAAATGAAAACAATTGCTCATCAGGGAACTTATCTCTGATTATTTCTTTATTGTATTCCATTGAGATCCTAGAGATATGATCTGCTACCATATTTTCAAACCCTTCTTATCTAAGATTTCTAGATCAAATTCTTGTAGTAGAAGGATCCATCTAATCAGTCTGGGTTTTGTATCTTTTTTGATATAAGATGCCTCAACGCTGCATGATTAAATAAACTAAAACCTTAGATCCTAACAGATATGATCTAAACTTTTTAGGGCAAACACAACTGCTAGTAATTCTTTTTCAGTGGTAGTATAGTTCATTTGTGCATCTGAAAGAGTTTTGCTAGCATAATAAATTACATGAGGTTCTCGATTGAGTTTCTGTCCTAGAACTGCCCCTACAGCATAATCAGAAGCATCACACATGATTTCAAAAGGTATGGTCCAATCTGGGGCTTGATAATTGGTGCAGTGGTCAAACATTTCGAAGGATGTTATAGGCTGTTAGATAATCTTCATCAAAATTAAAAGAATTATCTTAGTCAACATATTACACAATGGTCGAGAAATTTTACTGAAATCTTTGATGAAGCGTCTATAAAAACCAGCATGACCAAGGAAAGATCGTACTTGTTTAACTGAGGTTGGGGGTAGTAGATTTGAGATCAATTCAACCTTGGCTTTATCAACCTCAATACCTCGCTGAAATAATGCGTCCGAGCATAATTCCCTCACGAACCATAAAATGGCTCTTCTTCCAACTTAGGACTAAATTCATTTCCATACATCGTTTCATACCTTAGTCAAGTTTTGAGACAGCTATCAAATGACGCACCAAAAACTGAAAAATCATCCATAAATACTTCCAAAAATTGACCAATCATATCAGAAATATGGCCAACATACATCGTTGAAAAGTGGCTGGTGCATTACAAAGACCAAATGGCATATGTCTAAAGGCAAATGTTCAAAGGGACAGGTGAAGGTGGTCTTTTCTTGATCTGCAGGAAATACTGGGACTTGATTGTATCCTGAATATCCATCTAAGAAATAAAAGAAACTTTGTCCCGCTACCGTTCTAGAATTTGATCGATAAAAGGCAAAGGAAAATGGTCTTTCCTAGTCACGGCATTCAACTTTCGATAATCTATACACACTCTCCAACTAGTTGATGTACGAGTAGGAATTGATTCGCCCTTTTCATTTTTAATCATGGTAATACTCGATTTTTTAGGTACTACTTGGATTGGACTGACCCATTGACTATCTGAAATTGGATAAATGATACCAGCATCAAGCCATTTTACTACTTCTTTCTTAACAACATCCCTCATGTTCGGATTTAGCCTTGTTGCATGTCTTTATGTGGTTTGGCTTCAATTTCACTATGAATGTGGTGCATGCAAACGGAAGGGTCAATTCCCTTAAGATCAGCTATTGTCCATCCAATTGCCTCTTTATGTTCTTTAAGCACATCTACCAATTTATCTTCCTGCTCAGAGGTTAGGGTAGATGCAATGATTACTGGAAGGTATCATTGGGTCCAAGGAATGAATATTTTAAGTCATCTGGAAGAGGTTTCAACTCTAGTTGGGTGGTTCTTCCAAGGATGGTATTAAAGGGCTTGGTTTAGTTGGAAGTGGTTCATATTTTATAGTCCAAGGAGGGATGGTGTCGAACTTAGGTGGTTCTAATAACATGTTTATCTCTTTGGTATACTCATCAATATCAAAGTCATCTATTCCAAAATGTGTAAGACATGTTTGTAAAGGATCCGAATCAAGCAAACTTTGGAATTTCTTATCTACTACTTCCTCTATCATGTTTACTTCATTTAAATCATACACAGGTGGTCCTTGGGAAGCATTAAAATATTTAATCTTATCTTCTTGTTTCCAAAAGATACATCCATCACACATGTTCTACAATTTATACATGCATTAGCGTAGCTAGAAAAGGTCGTCCAAGGATGATGGGAATTTGGTTAGGATTACACTAGATTTCATATCTAACACAAGGAAGTTGACAGAAAATAGAATTCATCCACCTTTACTAATACATCTTCCAATATTCCACGAGGTTCTTTGACTGATCTATCTACCAATTGTAGTGTTACTGTAGTGGGTTTCAACTCTCCAAATCCGAATAATTCATACACTGAACTTGGGAGAAGATTTACACTCGCACCCAAATCTAATAATGCTTTCTTGATTGTGAAGTTTCCTATGACACATGATATAATCGGGGTACTAGGATCTTTTAGTTTGGGTGGGGTTATTTGCTGAACAACTGAGCTGACTTGCTCAGTCAAATGTATCTTTTTTGGTATTTGTGTCTTGGCTTTCCGTTTTTGTGTGCATAGATCTTTCAAAAATTTGGCATAAGCTGGAACTTGCTTGATAGCATCGAGAAGAGGTAAGTTTATTTGGACTTGCTTAAATAACTCAAGCATCTATTTCATCTTTATATTCTTCTTATCTGAAGGCAAAGGAGATTCTAAAGCGCTAGGGAATGGGGCTTTAGGTGTGATTGCTTGATCATTGAATTCTTTTCTTCTTTTTTTTCTTTTCTGGTTTAGCCACTTCTAATTTCTGGATTGGTTCAGGTGGGTTCAATGTTTTTCACTTCTGAGAGTCATGACTGATTTAACATATTCTAGAAATTTGCCAGGACTATTGGAACCTTCAGCCATGAATTGTCCTTTCGGGTTATCAATAGTCTGACTAGGTAACTTACCCTCCTCCCTTCTACTGAATGCATGGCTAATTGACCTATCTGAGTTTCTAGTTTTGCAATAGACTATGTGTGGGAGTGAAGGATTTGGGTATTCATTTCTAGCCCTTTCAATGCTTGTAACACTTTGTCTTCGAAAGTAGGATGATTATTCGGTGGAGGTTGTGGGATGTTTGGGTATTGTGAATATGGCATGCTTCTAAAATTAGTTTCTTGATAATTAGGTCTGATCGATGAATTAGCTACAGGTTGAGGTTTTCAAGAAAAATTTGGATGATTTCGCCAACCAGGATTGTAAGTATTTGCATATGGATCATTTCCTATTCTAGGAGCTAATCGGGTTTGGGCTTGGTGGGCTTGCTCTTGAACAAGTTCAGGAAATTGGTATGCAGCTGGACATTCACCTATAGAATGGGTTGGACTTGAACAAATTATGCAGACCTCATGTAATTGAGTAGATGGGGAAGAGATGTTTCCAACTTATAGAATCCGGTCAAGTTTATGGGATAATTCATCTACCTTAGTATAGATATCTGTAGAATGACTATTTCATATATTCCACCTCTTTTAGGTCCTATGGGAGGGTCTCGACGAGCAACTGACATGTGATGTAATGAATTCTCACTCAACGTCTCAAAGAGTTGCCAAGCTTCATATTTATTTTTTAATATAAATATCCCACCATATGAAGCATCAACCATTTGCTGATGCTTTCTGATAAACCATCATAAAAGCACTGAACCAGTTGCCATTTGGGTATAGCATGATGTGGACATTTTCTAATCAGTTCTTTTAATCTCTCCCATGTCTCATGGAACATTTCTCCATCTATCTAGAAAAAACTTGTTATTGCTTTTCTAATTTGATTTGTTTTTCCTATAGGAAAATATTTCTTAAGAAACTCTCTCTGAAGATGATCCCAAGTTGAAATTATGACAGTGTCTAATGAATTTAACCAATATTTGGCTTTATCTTTTAGGAAAAAAGGAATAACTTAAGCCTAAGTGCATCATCAGAGAAATTTTGAATCTTGACAGTTGAGCAAATTTCAAAGAATTCATCTAAGTATTTGTAGGGATCCTCATTTGTAAGTCCATAGAAAGATGGTAACATTTGGATTACACTTGACTTAATTTCATATTGGACAGCCTCTACTGGAGGCACTTGAATGCAGGGAGAGTAGGTATACCTTGAAGGAGTGAAATACTCTTTTAGCTGTCGTGGTTGATTATTTTCGTTATTAGGATCCATAATTCTGAGTCTGTTTGCTCTAATAGTTCTTTCTATCTCAGGATCTAAGGGTATAAGGTTGGGTTGCAACGATCGGCGACCAAGCATACACACTACCAATGACTCTAAAGCAAACAATAATTCAGTTTTTTATTTATTATTTTTTAATAAAAAAAGAGGGAGATTTTAAAGAAAATACCCTAAAAATTCCTAGAACTAAGAGGAATGAATAATTTAATTAGGGTTTAATAATTCTTAGCAATCAAGTTAGCAAAGATTAGACTCTCTATTCTAGGTTTACCCTAGTTCTAGACAGCTCCTAACTTCCAAGACCGCTTGTCCTATTGAGCTCGAAGTCCTTAAGGCTGATGTCTAATTAATTTTAGAGTTAAAGGTTTGGGTTAATGTAGAATGAAGGATGTGGTTTATGGGCCAAGGAAGGGTGATGAAATTCCCACCTTATCTTGATTAGGGGTTTGTGCCCTTAAAGTTAATTATGATAATGCTATGCAACAAACAGATGTCCAACTCTTGAAATTATCAAACAAAATTAATCTACAACTTTTTTTTAAAGATGTTTGTGATTAGGTTTCTAATTTCCTAATAAATTATGAGATGTCAATGGGAGAATTTTGAGTTTTTTTTAGAAATTAAATTTACCTAAGTCAATCTAAGCATAAAAAAAATAATTATTTTGTTTATATATTTTTTTTTATTTATATATATATATATATTCTTAAATTAATTTGTTTTATGGAAGGTGTCTTAGGTTTTCTTTCAGGTTTTTTTTAAGGTACGTTAATTAAAAAAAATGATTAGGTTAAAAATAGATTTGTGATCAAAAGGGAAAATTTTTATGTTAAAAAGAAAATATGCAACTCTAACAATTAAGGTAATAAAATAAAGAGAAATAACGAATAAATTAAGAGAAAATTAATCTATTTTTTTTTCATTTTTTTATTTTTTTTTTATTTTTTTTTAAATAACACATTTAAGTCCCCGGCAACGACACCAAAAAATCTGATGCGTGTCGTAGCGCAACAATTAAAACACCTTAATTTCACTATTAGAATAGTGAGAGTAAGAGATCGATTCTATAGGGACTCTAGCGATTATCTTGAAATAAATTTATAAATTTAACTAAATAGATAATTAGTAGTGCAAAATAATCAAGATATGGTCTATCTTATAAGAGCACGGTTAAATCACGGTCCGTCCCTTTTAACAATAAATCAGTCTAAATTATTTTTACTTAAATAGAATTTAATAACAATCAAACTTTATTTCATATAAGTAAAAGTTATGATATTAAGAAGGCAACAGATTGCAATAAATTCTTCTTAAATCAAAAAGCAAAAACGAGCTGAACCGGATTAAAGACTTTCTGCAAATGCCTCCAGAACATCCACGAATGATGCCTTGCAGACGCCTCTAGACTCCTCCGAACAGAGCCTCCACGGACGCGCGACAGAACCTTCACGCCCACGGACGGACGCCTTGGAACTCTCTCAATCCACGGACTCTCCTCCTTCAACAAAACCTCCACAGACTCTCCCAATCGCCTAGAACAGAGTCTTCTTCACGGCTGGAACAGAGTCTTCTTCACGAAATTCTCCCAAGCCACGGAACAGATCTCTCCCTCACGGCTTGGAACGGATGCAGATCGTTGGACTGGACCCCTCTAGCTTCCCTCCTTGCGCTATTTATAGAAGTCCAAACGCGGCCAAGACGCGAAGAAGCAACGATTCTATTGCCAAAATAGAGACGCAGAGAAGCAACGAGCGGCGCAGAGAAAAATCCCAGAGAAATCGTGAATAAATTCAAATTCCTTCAAGATGAATTTAATTCTTTCAATTTGATAACTTCCTATCCAATTATTCCGTAATTGGTGGAGAGAAAGATTAAATTTGAATAGGAGAAAGAATCGGCTGAAAAGAAACAGATATCTGCAGAAGACGATGAAGTCGGCACTTGGTTTGCCGACTTTGCTTTAAAATAAGTGCTAAAACCTTATAAAATTAATTTCGAGCTCGTTTTAAGTCCGATTTGAGTGCCGTTTGCATCATTAAATTCTTAAAATTGAGCTCTTCAAATTGATAAGGTTTTACTTAAAATATTATATAAAATATTAAAATATTAAATAATAATAGGTACGTTGATTTACTAATTAATAGGTTTTGTGATAATTATTTATTCATTTATCACGAATTCCTCCTGGGGTGTTTGCTGCCATTCGCTCTTATCATGTTGAAACCCACGACACCTAGTTCAAAAACCCATGACATCCTAGTTCAAACCTACAATACCCTAGTTCAAAACATTAAGACAAAGCATTAGTTCAAAACCTACGACACCCTAGTTCAAAACGTTAAGACAAAGCAGCATTAGTTCAAAACCTACGACACCCTTGTAGAAAAACCCACGACACCCTAGTTGAAAACTCACGACACCCCAGTTGAAAACCCATGACACCCCATTTCAAAACCCACGATACCCTAGTTCAAAACCCACGACATCCTAGTTCAAAACCCACGACACCCTAGTTCAAAGCCCACGATACCCTAGTTTTTATCGTCAAGCTCATAAACCACAACAACCTCATAACGAAAGAATGTTTCGTGCTGCGGACGATATTTTCTCCAGAAGTTTTTGTACAAAGACTCTAGTAGCCAGGTATTCCAGCCTCGAAGCTGAAATATTTTTTTTCGACCGGACTCTCAGAGCGAGGGCGTAGGATTGTGCTCAAGCCTTGGACTGATTTCTTAGCATCCGAAAGCCAGAGCGAGGGGGAAGAAAGGGTTTTTCTTGCACATATAAAATCCAACGTAAATGACGATAGAATGGAGGAAAAGGGCATTTTCATCTGCACGCTAATTTAAAAAAAAGCGAAGCGCTTTAAATAGCCGTCACGTTCAGAACGTAACATCGTAGCAGAGCCATACCGCCCGGTACATCATCCACGTAGGATCCATATGGACCAATCAGAAGAGACGGTGCAGCCCACGTAGGCCTTGCTGCACCGAGGATGGTGTACAAAGACTTTTTCGTAGCTAGCTTATCGGCGCCATCATGTCAGCATAGCCCACTTCATACGGAGCTAAGCATCCATCTTGGATTATTGCCTATTTGATGCTTTAATTGATGGTTAAAAAATAACTTAATTTCTAATATTTAAAAATTTAGTTTCCAATCCTCAAACTTTTAAGTTGTCATGGTTTATTTTTTTATGTCTTAAAAATATTATATTTTTATATATATTTAATAAAATTAATTAAATAGTTGATATAATTATCTTATCAATGAATTGACGTATCAATTATTTTACTAATTATAATTAATTTTATGCTATAAAATATTATAAATATAACAAGAATATAAGTTGTAACAATAAAAAGTTTGAGGTGAAATTAAGTTTAAGAGAGGATTTGGGGATCAAAGATATATATTTTTATATTAAAAAAAAGCTGGGTTGGAAGGAAGAAGGCGTCTTGCGTTCCCCCCGGGCCATAATTGGGACTTTGAAACCGTGCATCGCGCGAGGAAAGCGGGTTTCTGCTTAGATTTTGAGTGCCAATTATAGACACGTGATGGCGAGTGAATTTTTTTTGGGTACAGACGGGCGATCACACTTGTCTAGTGCGAATCAGCCCAGAAAGATCAGAATACATTATTTGCTGCAATAGAGAAGGGCAGAAGTCTCCCGGCTTCCAAATCCACGAACAAGATAGCTGGGCCACGGACGAAGCCACCCAGTCTGCCGCAGAATTTGCTTCACGATAAATATGTCGGGTTTGGGCGCTTTCAACATCCCGCAGGATAGACCAAATATCTGAAATAATCGGATTAGCAGGGCCAGAGTGGCAACTCTCCCTCTGAAGCCAAGAGATGACCGTTCTGGAATCACCCTCAATCAGAATCCTCTGGGCATGAAGAGTCCGGACAGCATAAGAAATACCGGCCCAAGCTGCAAGAAGCTCAGACATAGGGACGGAGGAGTCGAGAGAACCAAAACCTCCAGCTCCCGGCAGTTCACCTTGTGGACCACGGATGACGAAAGCAGAGCCAGCCGCTCGACCTCGGACACTCCCATCAAAGTTGATTTTGACAGACCCTGGAGGGGGGGGCTCCTAAGAAATAAAAACGTATGCCGGTTCGCTGCCGAAGCAGCAGGGGAGCCCCAGAGGCCAGAGACGTCAGAACCACCACGGGCGCAGTCCGCCACCATAGATCGAATCCTCCTGACAATCCTGTGGGAAGAAATGTGAACATCTGTGAAGAGGAGCTGGTTCCTCGAAAGCCATATCTGATAAGCTGAGACAGCCCAAAGACAACTTTTCTGAAGAGGTCCTCTATGCATATCAAGGAAAAAAGTGGAGTGAGGGGATCCCATATCATCCAACCTGACTGAATAACCCACCATGCGCCATATCAGTCTAGCTCTGGGGCAAATGAATATAGCATGCTCAGCAGACTCCTCCTCCAACGTGCAAAAAGGACATGACGGCTGAATCGATAAACCCCTCCAAGAGAGAAGGGCACAGGTTGGAAGACAGTCCCACATAAGCTTCAGATAAAAAGCTGCACCCTAGGGAGAATGGGAAGCCTCCAAATCCATGCTGCATCCACCGATCTCTCCGGCACCGGCCTGAAAATCGCCATTAAGTCCCTGGTGGGAGCCCTAGAGAGGCAGGAATTCTTCCAAAGTCTGGAGTCAGAAACCCGGCCAGGAGTAAGGGCATCAAGAGAATACGCCTAGAGAGCTCCATCCCGAAGAATCGGGTCACCGAGGGGGCATGCCAGGCAGGGGGATCCAAGGTGATCAGATCCTTAACCCTTCAACTAGGAGGGATATCAATACTGATATATGAGGGCCATCGTGAGAGAGGAAGTTCAGAAATCTAGGTATCTTCCAAGACATCTATCAATTATCCATCTCCAATCATCCAAGAAATATTACCCAGAATAGCCTGACCAAACCGGCAAACTTCCTTCCAAAAGAAGGAGCATCCCCGAGGCGGCCTGATGAGAGAAGCCGCCGTCCAGTCCCCATACCTGGCACGCATCAGAGTACTCCAAAGACAATGCGGCTCCAGGAGGAATTTGGATCCATGTCTAGCAAGAAGGGCATCCCTTCTAACGATCAGAGACTGAATCCCGAGACCGCCAACCTGAATGGGCATGCAGACCGTAGTCCAGGATAATAGGTGAGTACCATGACCTTCTTGCATGGATGCCCATAGAAAATCACGGAAACATCTCTCAATCCTCTTCAGACAAGTGATCGGAATGACTGAGTTTGACAGAAGGTACAGAGGAAGAGAGGAAAGAACCGAACGGATAATGATGACCCTAGCCATCATAGAAAGGCCTGTAACCTGCCATCCCTCCATACGCTGGCGAATCCTCCTCTCAAGTTCAGAATAGTCAGAGCAACGGGGACGACGCCCCGTGATAGGAATCCCCAAATACATAAACCTGTCAGTCTGAGAAAATATGCCTGACAAATTAATAATGGCTTCCCTGGTAGCCCTAGAAGTCTTCGGGCTGAAGCATATTGAAGACTTTTGAAAATTCACCTTCTGTCCCGAAGCCTGACAATACCTCTGAATAATGGAGTAGTATGAAGTAGCATTTTCAATGAAAGCTTGACCCAGGAGGATACAATCGTCCACAAATAGAAGATGAGAGACCATGGGGCCCTCAGTACCAGCCATAAAAGGGACAATCCGCCGATTTACCTGAGCCTGGTAGAAAGCACGAGAAAGATCATCCACAGCCAGAATAAACACAAGGGGGATAGAGGGCATCCCTGCCAAATCCCTACTAAAGAGTGAAAAAACTCAGTCAGACTCCCATTTATGATCAGAGAAAAGGATGGCCTCTGAATACAAGCCATGATCCATTCAATGAACAGACCGTCAAACCCAAACTCCTGAAGAGAATGGTCCAGGAAGGCCCAGCTCAATCTATCATAGGCTCTCTCCATATCAAGCTTAACAGCCATAAGACCACGGCTAGCCGGAGCTCGCTGAAGATCGTGCATAAACTCTTGGGCGATGAGGACATTATCAGAAATGGAACGCCCTCTAATAAACGCCCCCTGCTCCACTGAAATGAGGCGGGGGATCAGCAATCCAAGGCGGCGAGCTAAAATCCAAGCACATACCTTATAAAGAGTAGTACAAAGACTAATAGGTGAAAGTGCTGCGGTCGAGAGTCAACAGTTGCTTGGGCACCAAAGAAATAAAGGTCTGGTTCCATTCAGCTGGAATGTGTTTAGATAGGAACACTGACTGAATAGCCTGAGTCACCTCCTGCCCAACAATGTCCCAATAGTGACGATAAAAGAAAGGCGGGAACCCATCAGGCCTAGGGGCCTTCTCCGGTCCAAGCTCCCAAAGAGCCGCCTTGATCTCTTCCACTGTAATGGGTCTGACAAGCCTGGAGTTTTTAGCGGAAGAGACCTTCCCAGAGTCCGGAACCAGAGTAACTGGGCCCCCCTCTCCAGAGGTCTCTGCCCACCTAGACTGAAAAAAAAATCAAGAAGCTGATCCCTGATAGAGTGGATGTCCTCATGAATATTCCCCTCATCATCAACTAATCTCCGGATCCTGTTTGATGCTCGCCGCTTCAAAGTAGCCTGATAAAAAAATATGGTATTGCGGTCACCATCACGGATCCACTGAAACCTAGACCTCTGCCACCAATAGATCTCCTGTTGACGAAGGAGAGAGTGATGCCGAGCAAGCTTATCCCGAAGCAAAGAGAGATCAGAGTCTAGCAAAAAGCCATCTAGGTCTTCCTTAGTCTGAATGTCACTAATCTCTTTTTCCACCAATTCAATTTGCCTAACCAAATCACCAAGC
This sequence comes from Calamus simplicifolius, assembly GCA_900491605.1. NCBI lineage: Eukaryota > Viridiplantae > Streptophyta > Magnoliopsida > Arecales > Arecaceae > Calamus > Calamus simplicifolius. The sequence continues at coordinate 160,767 of UESW01004034.1, forward strand.
TCCTGCCTATTCCACCTGGATAATCTGTGCCTGGCCATCTTGAGACGGCGAGATAACCGATAAATAGCATTGCCCCTGACAGGAAGATGCCAGATCTGAGAAATAATCGTACGTGCAGCAGAGTGGGCAGTCCAAAACTGCTCAAATCTAAACTGCTTACGCTGATACTGAGCAGTCTCCGTGGATATCAGAATAGGGCAATGATCAGAAGCAATCCTAGAAAGATGGGTGACAGTAACCGCAGGGAACAAATGAAGCCACTGAGCCGTCGCCATAGCTCTATCCAGCCTCTCCCAAACACGGCAGAGCCCTGACGATTATTGCACAGGTAAATTGGGGTCCCGAGTACCCCAAATCAACAATCCAGCTGAAGCAATAAAAGATCTAAATTCACTGATGTCTGGAGTATTAGTTACCCGTCTGCCCCCTTGTTTCTCATTTGCCTCAGTAATGCAATTGAAATCACCGCAATGATAGAAGGAAGACCATGAGCAAGAATGGAGCTTAACTCAGACCAAAGGACTCTTCTCTCCCGGAAGTCTGTGCTGGCGTAAACCACCGATAGAAGCCAGGGGTCAGAAGATCCCTCAGATACAATAAGGCTAATCTGCTGACTGCAGTGATGGAAAGTATCAATCGTGACAGTAGAGGTACGCCAGATAGCCAAAAGACCACCAGACAGCCCATCAGCATCCACAGCATAAGAGGACCAAGAGCGGGCAATCTGCCTCCGAAACCGAGCCAGACTATCACCCGACAACCTGGTTTCCAAAAGAACACATATATCAAAATTATATAACTGTACCAGTCTAGCAAAGGAGGATCGAAAAGATGGCTTTCGAGCTCCTCTCACATTCCAAAGTAAAAGCTTCATTCTACAAACTGGGGGAAATTGGGACCCCTTCCTGGTCCTCTATTATAATACTATCAGCAACCCCCTGTTTCTCCAGGGAGCCTTCAACAGTCATCTCTATTGGACAGGCCAATGGCCCTTCTAATTTAAAAGCAGACTCTGCGACCTGGGATGACTGCACCGGGGGCAAAGGTCCAGAACCCAAGCCAACATTGTCACCGGCTAAAGCCTCCAAAGAAGACCCGGCACCCTTGTCACAAAATGACCTAACCGACACCTGATCGCCATCCTGGTGACAAGGGGATTGATCAAACCTGGCTGGCGATATAGTATTGTTTCCTCCTTTTTTCAGCAAAGGAGCCTTACCTTTTCCCTTCCGATTCATCAATTTGGTGGAAGACCTTGGAGCCACAGATACCTCCGGTCTAGCCCGTTTCAGGGGACCCAGAAAACCATCCCTATTATTAAACAGGCCTTCAACAACCAGATCCGATCCAAGATAGGAAAAGGGATTATTGGTCTCCACAGAAATATTCAGACTTAAGTCCCTAAAGCCTTCCTTCTCAACAGCCATCAAATCCTTTTCAACTACCTTAAAACCGGCACGGTCACTCAGGACCGGCACGTCCTTCAAACCAGGAGACTCCGAATTCATCTTCCTCCCAGTTTGATTCGACGCAGCTCCCGGATCAGCCACAACCTTCGCAGCTGACAAGGACCTCCGGCGAGCGATCTTAGCCGGAGCCACCCATCCTGCAGACGTTCCCTCCGACCCCTTGCATAGCCCGACCTTAACGCTCGGGGAATCGGAACAGTGGACAACAACAGGCTCTGAAGCTTGCCTCTGAGACTTCCCCTTCCCTACTACCTGAGGACCAGAGGTAGACCTCCTCTATCTGACCACCGTTAACCACGGCCCAAAGCCAGGGGCTGGAGCAGAGCCGCCCTCATCAGGTCGAGCCGGAAGAGAGCAGAGGCCTCCCAAATGCAGCGATCCGCACACCATACAAACCCCCTGGAGATTCTCATAAGTGAATTGCTGCCAGAATCTCTGATTGATTCCCTAAACCCTAGTACCTGGCCGAGAGGGAGACGGAGATCTACCCGAAGACAAGCCCGTGCAAAAGCTCCCCTGTTTTTCGCCAAGGTTGCAGTATCAGCAAACAAGAATTCACCCGCCGGTGCCAGAATGGATTTGAGGAAATCCTCCTTCCAAAATTCCAGTGGAAGATTCGGCAGTCTTACCCAGATCAACGCCAACGGGATGGAATCCTCTGCCGGTGAGAATTCAGGTCGCCAAGCTTCAACCCCTGTCACCTGACCATTTATCACCCACGGACGCTGCATAACCTGATTACGAGCTTCCAGGAATCAAAACGAAAGACATGGCACCAGAATGCCATGCTAATTGGGACAATTTCACCTGAAATTCTGGCACGACGAAACTCCCTATAAATGCTTCTGCCGGAACCCACTTCGGAAAAGATTGAACCAGGATGGACGTCTGTTGCCATCGAGCCACTTCCTCTTCAAGATCCACCACCGGAAGAGTAACAACTTCAGGAAATGAAGACTCCAGCCTCGCCACCTCCGCCGGTGAGGGAGTCGAAGATACCCAGATGAACCCACCATCTGGAGCCCTTCTCCCAGATACCCGGCCACCAGCAGCCGAATCCGACGCCATGGGAGCAGCGGGGACAATGGACGGACCAAACAGAGCTGAGACGAAGGAAAGAAGACAGCGCTCGCCAGAAGATCGGAGAAGATAACCTCAAAATATGAATCTTAAAGCACGACGCAAAGAAAGAGCCAGAGAGCTTTACGCACGATTCTTAAAGCATGACACCCATCACATACTAGGCTTGGCTTTTGCTCTCTCTTTGGCAATTAACATTAAGTGATGGCGAGTGAATTGGCATAGTTTATTAAATTTATTATTAGACATAATATTAGTTGATCATTAAGTTGACTTAATGAATTTTGTGTATATAAAATGGATGGCCTGTACACGTAACCGTATCTCGGTTGGTTCTGATAGGATTAATTATTAATGATGGCAATTTATTTGGAATGAAATTGTTTGTGCAATATATTCAAATAATTTTCATTATGATTTTATTTTTTCAAATATTGCGTGGGTACATGTTCTAGAAGTGCATTTGATATTAGTATATTTTCATATATTATTTTTTTAAATAATTTAAAATATAAATATAATTGTGTTTAATAGATATTTGTTGCCAATATACCCACCATTATATAACTATGTAGGAAACAAATATCACAAAATATGACCTTTTTTTTTAAAAATGTTTAGTATTTGAACAATGAATTTATTGTTATTTTTTTATTATTTTTAAAAATAAAATTTTAATTTTAATTATTTAATTTCATCATATAATGCACATTATGTTCTTATATATTCAATTCAACTCATCTAAGCCTTTCTCAACTATGGATTTCTTATATAATGTTATATATTTTTAGAATTACAATTATTTATGGCATTGATGTAGGGTAAAAAGGTCTTCTCATAAATTGGCTGACGTAGGTAGAAGAACCGGGCCCACCTTGGGATCACAACCAACCCTTTTCTTTGGCCCATCCTCGGCCCACGCCGAATATCTCCGCTATCAAATCACTGAATCATGAAGATCTTAGAACTCCTTTCCGAAATGGTCATCCATAAGCGAAAACGGGAGCCTAATATGTCTTCCTTTCTTTATAATTTGTGGGATCATGAATCCTCCTGATAAGGTATATGCCAATTCGGCTTTATCATAACTTCCATAACAATCTTCCAAAAATCAGGTAACAGCTTACCAGATTCTCTTCCTTCAAATATCTAGCCCTAAGAGCCCTAAAAGGAGAGAAATCTCTCTTTGAGAACTCTAACTCCCACTTTATTCTCCTCTTGAGAAAACCTTCTCCTCATATTTAAAGCCCACCTCCTTCCCCGCGACTAGACGCTGTTTTGCAGGTCCACCAGAATAGGAGAAAGTTACCCGGATCCAGACATGCGCCGCCCTGAGTTGGAAAATGAAAATCCGCAGCAATAGATTACACTAAATGGAGGGCCTCAAGTCCCTCAAAACTTGAAATCTCAAAAGAAAAGGTTTAAAAAGAGGAAAACAACATTTAAAATGATGAATCGCAAGAGGGCAGCCATAAATGCCCCCGATCAGGCCGCTTCTCAAAGGCCTCATCCCTCACAGAATACAACATCTTCGCCACCGTCCCAGCCTGACGCTTCGCCACCACTCGCAGCTCCTGTCATAAAAGACCAATTCAGCACATTGGTCCAACAACTACAGGCATTAGCGTAGCTGGTGCAGGAACTCCAAGAAATTCCTCTCTCGACTGCATCCAATCAACAACCGCTCGGTGAAGCAACTGATTGGTTTAACCGACAGCCTCTCCACCCAACCAATTGGAGAGTACAAGCCTCCCATAGCACCCTGGCCATGGGGCAAAGGAAGTGGAGCCCATTCCAGCGAAAGCTAGAGACAGGGGCTTCCCCCCGCCTCACCGGGTTCGCTCCTTACCTCCATTTTTTTCTCACCATGGTTCAAAGCCCAAACGTCAATCTCCCTGCCCAGCCTCTCCGACCATCCGGACCAAGGTGTTTGAGCGGAAGATTCAAGAAATGCGCTTGGAATTAGATGCTGTGAAGCATGCCTCCCTGCCAGAATCTCAGGCGGAGTAAGGTCTACCCTTCACCAGGAGGGTTACGGATGAGGCTATCCCACCGCACATCAAGCTCCCTGCCATTGAGCCATACAATGGGAGGATAAACTCGGATGACCATTTGAGCAACTTTTGATCAATCATGTTGTTCTATGGAGCCTCAGATGCGATCCTATACTGGGCTTTCTCCTCTACTCTTAGAGGACTAGCTAGAGTATGGTTCGGCACACTAAAGCCAAACTCCATTGATTCCTTCGACGAGCTTGGCCGGTCCTTCACCAGCCAGTTTGTCAGCAATCCAAATTAAAGCAGTATGAACGAGAGTTCTTAATGAGTTTCTTGAGTCGTTTTAACATGGCTATGTTGGAGTCGACCAACTCAACCATGAGATGGCCATGTCCGCCCTACCAGGCGAAGTATTGAAGGAGGAAGACTTCTATTTCGCTCTAGAGGTGAACTACCCCCGAAGTCTCTCTAACAGATGACTCTGGCGGATAAATACACTAGAGTGGAAGAATCCAGGAGGTCAGCATGAGCTCAACAATCAAAGAAGAAGGAGAAAACTAACTCGGACAACCTCCGAGTGTACTATCAGTAAGATATTCCTCAAATAGAATATCTTACTCCTTGTAATAGACATCTCCATATGCGAATGTATTTTCTCTAAATGACCATCTTTTTCAAGATGTTGGTGAGGAAAAGGTTTTCTCCTAGTTATTGACCAGACGGGTCAAATCTCTGAACCTTGGCTGGGCTGCGTTTTATCGAACCTCGCCTGGGCTGAGCAAATTCTCCGTACCTTGGCCATGCCAAGTAAAACATAAAGTTTCTCCAAACCTTAGCTAGGCCAAGCTATCTCCGAACCTTGACTAGGGCGAGCAAATTCTTCGTACCTTAGCCATGCCAAGTAAAATATATAGTTTTCTCCATACCTCGACTGGGCTGAGTTATCTCCTAAACTTGGCTAGGCCGAGTAATTTTTTCGTACCTTGGTAAGGCCAAGTAAAAATTCCTTCGAACCTCGACATGGCCAATCAGAGTTTTTCGAACCTTGGCAGGGCCAAGTAAAAATTCCTCTGAATCTCAGCATGGCCGATCGGAGTTCTTCAAAACTTGGTAGGGCCAAGTAAAATATTTCCTCCAAATCTTGGCATGGCCGATTAGAGTTCTCTGAACCCTAGCAGGGCCAATCAAAAATTCCTCCGAACTCCAGCATAGCCGATCGGAGTTCTTCAAAACTTGGCAGGGCTAAGTAAAATATTTCCTTCAAACCTTGGAATGGCCGATCGGAGTTCTCTGTGCCTTAGCAAGGCCAAGTTAAAATATTCTTCAAACCTCGGCAGGGCCGAGCTATCTCTATACCTTGGCTAGACGAAGTAAAAATATTCTTCGAACCTCGGTAGGGCCGAGCACTTTGATTCTTCGAACCTCGATAGGGCCAAACACTTTATTTCTCCGAACCTCAGCGGGGCCGAGCACTTTATTTCTTTGAACCTCGTTAGGGCTAAGCATTTTTTTTCGTACCTTTATAGGGCCGAGCACTTTGATTCTCTGAACCTCGGCAGGGCCGACACTTTATTTATCCGAACCTCGGCAAGGCCGAGCAATTTCTCCATACCTTGGCTGGGCTAAGTAAAAATATTCTCCGAACCTCGTAGGGTTGAGCACTTTGATTCTCCGAACCTCGGCAGGGCCGAGCTATATCTGTACCTTGATTGAGCCAAGTAAAAATATTCTTTGAACCTCGGCAGTGCCGAGCACTTTGATTCCTCAAACTTCGGCAAGGCCGAGCACTTTGATTCTTTGAACCTTGATAGGGCCAATCACTTTATTTCTCCAAACCTCGGCAGAGCTAAGCAATTTCTCCGTACCTTGGCGAGGCCAAGTAAAAATATTCTCTGAATCTCGGTAGAGCCAAGCACTTTGATTCTTCGAACCTCGGCAGGGTCGAGCACTTTATTTCTTCGAACCTCGGCAGGGCCAAGTAAAAATATTCTCCGAACCTCGACAGGCCGAGCACTTTGATTCTTCAAACCTCGGTAGAGCCAAGTACTCAATCTCTTTAAAACTCGGTAAGGTCGAGTACATTTTGGTGGCTCGGCATTTATGGTGTCATCGTGCTGCGACTCTACGAATTCGATCTCCGTCAATGAAATTTGACCACCAGAACTCCACTTCCTAAGCTTGTTGGCCCAGATGGCAACCCAAGAGGGGGGGTGAATTGGGTTCTTTAAAAATTTTAACACTTTAAAGCTATGTGCCTAATTGAAAGTGGTTGAGTGCAATGAATAGATAAATGCTAAGCACAAATAAATGAGATAGAGAGAGAGACAAAGCACGGCAAACACAAAGATTTTATAGTGGTTCGGTGTATCCAACACCTACGTCCACTCCCAAGCTTCACTTGGGTCCACACTATAATCCACTTGATTACAGTCGAGTTGTTTTACAAGCTCACAACCCAAATTTATTGTTTTTCCGGGGTCACAACGAACCCAGCTGGTTTTCACAGGCTTACCAGCACAAAACCTAACCACAAGCTAACCTTAGCTTGTCCGAGGTATACTACCTCCACTAATTCAATCCCCTGATTGAATTAGTAAACAACAATTTAAAAATAAAGTTTACAATACAAGATAGCTCCTTAAGTGAGAAAATATATAATTAAATAAACAAGGGTAAGAAAAGCTGTTTGAAGCGAATTTGATTTGAGCTTTTCTTCTTTTCTTCTTTTCTTCTTCTCCTTTAAAATGTTGAATTAGGCCTCAGCTCAGATTCTTCATAAAAAATTGCAGTTGAGAAGTTAAGAAAAAATAGGGCTTTTGCTTTTTGTTTCTTCACTTGGAAATCCTCCGATTTTGAACTTGAATGCTTTGGATTTCTCTTTTTACTCTTTAGGATTGGTTGATGTGGGCTCTGAGTTTTTTCCTCTTTGATTTCTCTCTCTTTCTTTCACAAGATTTTTTGATTTTTCAGTCTCTTCTCTTTTCTCTTTTCAAACAGACGGTTCCCCCTTTTTATAGATTCCTTAATCCAAGATTAGGTGGAAAAATAGTCGTTGCAGAGTAGTTGGATTGCTTCTACACACAAAGAAAAATGACCGTTAGAGATTAGGTGGAAAAATATTACCGTTGGAGTCCGTTCTAATATTTGAAAAATCCGTTCCTGACAGGTTGGAGTCGGCTCCAATTTTTCTGGTGTCGGCTCCAAATCGGGGTGTCCAAAAATAGTAATAAGAAGTTCGTTGAGGAGTCGGCTTCGAAAAAGTTAAGTGTCGGCTCGGCGCTATCGGGAGTCGGCTCCAAAATCCAGAGGTGTCGACTCTAACTTTGTCCAAAAAATATGCTCTCTGTTCTTAAGTTAGAGTCGGCTCCCAAACTCTAGGTGTCGACTCCGGACCATGCCGAAAATGTAGAAAGGTTCTGATATGCCCTGGGATTCGCTCCTGACTGTTTGGGTGTCGACTCTAAGTTTGAACTTACATATTTTCTTTTCAATTTTGATTCAAAACTCATTTCCTTACACCTTTTGACTGATTAAACATTTTTAATCCTGAAACACTTATTAAATTTGTTAGAAACATAGTGAATATACTCATGTCTTTTGTTAATCATCAAAATCAATAATTGGTCAACAATCTTCCCCTTTTTGATGATGACAAAAACATAGAGTATATGCATGATTAAACATATGAGTTTCAAATCAAATTTCTCAATTTTAAGTTCTCATAGTTAAGCTCCCCTGAATGAGGTAGCTCCCCCTATGATACTCAACTTAACATCTTCTCTTCCTTTATCATTAAAACTTAATAAGCATATCAAATGGTCATTAAAGCTTGATACTCATTGAACTTATCTCATCGAAACTACTTGATACCAATTAATTAAGCTTAATTGTTCCAATGCATATACAATCTTCTCTCCCCCTTTTTTGTAATCAACAAAAAGGTTTTAGAAAGATTTAAGTTCAATTAATCTTTCTCAAAGAATAATCAAATTGCATTGCAAAATACAAGTAATTCATTCATTTCATTTCATCATCCAAAATACAACATTATATTTGATAAAAAGTAAACATTTACATCAAAAAGAATTTCATTTCATCAACTTCATTACATTAAAAGTAACTTCATTTCATCAAAAGAAATTTCATAAATCAAAAGAAACTTCATTATATCAAACTTCATTACATTAAAAGTAACTTCATTTCATCAAAAGAAATTTCATAACATCAAAAGTATCAAAATGCAGTATTTAATGATTTCTAAGAAGTCTTTGCAATTCTTCTACAATTTTTCCATTCCTTCACTTTGAGTTCTGACAAATTCCTTCAGTCTTCTATCAATGAATCCACATGCAGTAACAATTTTGTCTTGAAGCTCTGCATTGCATTTGGAATAAGTCTCAGAATCTCCTCCAATCTCTTTGAGTTCTTCAAAAATGTTCTTAAGATCATTCTTTAATGCTTCTGAAGAAGATCCAAGGATGGACTCAATCTTGCTCACCCTTTCATCCAATGAATAGAAAATCTCTCTCAAGTTCATAAATTGCTATCTAACTCAGTCTTCATCTCTTCTTTATGATTCAAAATAAGGATTTAATTGTTCCACTGATATCAGAAAAACTGGTAGAAGCTTGAACAAATGAACTTAAAGCAGGTGCAGGAGCTGCTGAAGGTGCAGGGCTACTAGGTCCTGGTGAAATATGTCTCACAGAGGATCCAGGTGATGTAGCTCCAACATCAGTAGCTCTTTCATCCAAGAGACTTTTTCTTTCCCAAATTCCATCCTTTTTCACAAATTTCATTCTATGCACAGTTGCTAAACTATAGTAATATGTGTGCCTTAAATTCTTTTTGGGTTCATTTTAGAAATAACAACACCCTGACTCTGAAATGCTAAAGTCAATATCATACCATAGGGTAAAGTAGATCTTTTCTTATTCCCAGCTTCAGCATATATTATGAAGTAATTTCAACTCAAGAGGTAACTGGTTTGCCCTAATTTCTTCAAATTCAGTAACTTCTCTTCCTAGCATCCTTGACAAAGCATTTGACCTTTCACTGTGAATGCTTCTAGTAAGCCTAGTAACAGGAATCCCTAAAAGGTTTCCTAAATTTCTGAGGTTATATGAATCCTTTTTCCTCTAACAGACTAACATTCCTCCATCTCCTCTAGATAATTGAAATAAAATTCCTTGACTAAGGCTGGATAAGCAGGTAAATCAAGGGAACATACCTTATCCCAACCTAGTTCTATCAACTGCCATCCAATGGTGAAACCTTCTTCCTTCAAAGAAATAAAAATCTACCTTTCTGCCCATTGTGATGACTCGGCCGGCTAAGGTATCGATTTGAGGTGAGGAGGGGCTTGGAGCAGCGCTCGGTGTGATGACGAGGAAGAGGATGAAGAACTGGCGAAGGCTGCCTTGCCGGACGCCTCACTGTCCGTTTCCCGGTCGTCATCGCTCCACCAAACATAGATCCCCTATGTTGGGTGCCATTGAGAGCTAAGAAGTAGTTAATTTGAGGGATTTTGGGTTTTGGGAAGAGTTGGAGAGAGTTTGGAGGGGTTAGGAGTCGATTGAAATGAACGAGGAGTCGGCTCTGCCCTAAATAAGTCAACCTGGGACCACTTGGAGTCGACTCCCGCAAAGTGAGGTGTCGGCTCCAGGTCGCTAACACAGTCAGCGCTCAAACTGGAGTCGGCTCCGCTAAGGCGGGTGTCAGCTCTAAGGTCTCAGACCGTGAGCGACACAGACAAGGTGTCGACTCCACAAATTAAGGTGTCGACTCACTGGCAGTTTTAGAAAAAAAGAGAGTTTCAAACATCGAAACTTGTCAAAATAAAATCAATAAATTTTGATAAAATCTTTGGAATGTAGAGAATCAAAATGTTCAAATGTCTAGATAAATTTCCTTAAAATCATGAGAGAAATTTTAAGAAATTGATTGAATTCTAGATAATCATTCCTTAGGGGTTTCAAAATCATTCCAAAGGGTCACAAATCCCTAACTCTCCTCTAAGATAACAAAATCTTTCTTCACTCAAGGGTTTTGTAAATATGTCAGCTAATTGTTCTTTAGTACAAACATAATCAAGACAAATGTCATTATTAGCTACATGTTCTCTAATAAAGTGATATCTAATTTCAATGTGTTTAGTTCTTGAATGTTGTATAGGATTTTTAGTTAAGTTTATTGCACTTGTATTATCACATCTAATAGGAGTTTTATCAAGTGTTATGCCATAATCTTCAAGTTGTCGCTTAATCCAAAGGATTTGAGCACAGCAACTTCCAGCTTCAGCAGTAGATAATGCAACCGAATTTTGCTTTTTGCTAAACCAAGAGATTAAGTTACTTCCTAAAAATTTACATGCACCACTTGTACTCTTTCTATCTAATTTACAACCAGCATAATCAGAATCAGAATAAGCAATCAAATTTAATGTTGAGTCTCTAGAATACCATAATCCTACATTTTTAGTTCCACTTAGATATCTTAGTATTCTTTTTACAGCAATTAAATGAGATTCTTTAGGTTCAGATTGAAATCTAGCACATAGACAAACAGCAAACATGATATCAGGTCTACTTGCAGTTAAATAAAGTAGAGATCCGATCATACCTCTATAATGCTTTTGATCAACTTTCTTACCATCTTCATCTTTATCTAATTTGCATGAAGGACTCATAGGTGTTCCAAGAGGTTTGATTGATTCCATTCCAAACTTCTTGAGAATTTCCTTCGTGTACTTTGTTTGGTTGATGAAAATCCCTCTTTGCTTTGTTTGATTTGTAGTCCTAGGAAGAAGTTGAGTTCTCCCATCATGCTCATTTCGAATTCACCCTGCATTAACTTAGCAAATTCTTGACACAAAAGATTGTTAGTAGCACCGAATACAATATCATCTACATATTTGTACTACCAATAAATCTTTATCTTTTCTTTTCAAAAATAAGGTTTTATCAACATTTCCTCTAGAAAAATCATTTTCAATTAGAAATTTACTTAACCTATCATACCAAGCTCTAGGTGCTTGTTTTAAACCATATAGTGCTTTGTGTAATTTAAAAACATGATTTGAAAATTCATGATCTTCAAAACCAGGTGGTTGTTCTACAAAAACTTTCTCATTTATAAAACCATTTAAAAATGCACTTTTAACATCCATTTGAAATAAATTGATATTCATATGACATGCAAATGCAAGTAATAATCTAATTGCTTCTAATCTAGCTACAGGTGCAAAAGTTTCATCAAAATCAATTCCTTCTTCTTGATTATATCCTTTTGCAACTAATCTAGCTTTATTTCTAATTACTATGCCATTTTCATCTAATTTATTTCTAAATCATTTAGATCCTATAACTGAGTGACCTTTAGGTCTATCAACTAAGGACCATACATTATTCCTAGTAAATTGATTTAATTCTTCTTGCATAGCTAAGCATCCAATTACTATCTTTTTCAGCTTCTTCAATAGTTTTAGGTTCAATTTGAGATACAAATGCAAGATGATTATTGATATTTCTCATAGATGATCTAGTTCTTACACCTTGAGATGGATCACCAATAATCAATTCCTTTGGATGACCATAGGCATATCTCCAATCTCTAGGAAGATCTATATCATTACGAGTAGTATCAATAACATCAACCCTAGGAGAATCATCATCTTTAGTTCTTGTTCATGATCTGAAGATACATCTACATTTAATTTTTCAATATCTCTTTCTAGCAAAATTGTATCTTCCTCATCATCAATCTTTTCTGAACTTGATGCTAAAGATTCATCAAAAACTACATGAATAGACTCTTCTACAATTAAGTTTTTCTTGTTAAATACTCTATAAGCTTTACTAGTTGTTGAATATCCTAAAAATATGCCTTCATCAGATTTTGCATCAAATTTTCCAAGATTATCTTTACCATTATTATGAATGAAACATTTACAACCAAATGCATGAAAATAACTAATATTTGGTTTCCTATTATTCCATAATTCATAGGGAGTTTTCTTAAGAATTGGCCTAATTAGGGCTCTATTAAGATGTAACATGCCGTGTTTATAGCTTCCGCCCAAAAGTATTTTGGAAGGTTGCTTTCACATAGCATGGTACGGGCCATGTCCTCTAAAGTTCTATTTTTCTTTCTACAACTCCATTTTGTTGAGTGTTCTAGGTGCAGAAAAATTATGATGAATGCCATTTCAATGCAAAAATTTTTAAAAAGTGATTTTCAAATTCTGTGCCATGATCACTTCTAAGAGACACTATGTGTCATTTTTCTCATTAGTGACTTTCTTGAAGAATTTCATGAATATAGGAAAGTCTCATCCTTATGAGCCAAAAATAATACCCAAGTGAATCTAGAATAATCATCTACTATCACAAGACCATATTTCTTTCCTCCTAGACTAGTGGTTCTAGTAGGTCCAAAAAGGTCCATGTGAAGTAGCTCTAGTGGCCTAGAAGTGGAAACAATATTTTTAGATTTGAAAGAGTTTCTAGTTTGTTTTCCAAATTGACATGCATCACAAATTCTGTTATTTTCAAAATCTAACTTTGGAAGACCTTTAACTAAATCCATTCTAATTAATTTTAAAATTAGGTGTGTGCTTGCGTGACCTAATCTGCGATGCCATAGCCATCCAATCTCATTCACATTAGCATTATTAGCAACTAGGCAATGATTACTAGTAGACAGATTGTCTAAATCAATTAAGTATACATTGCCATTTCTATTACCAACAAATATAATGCTATTGTCTATGGATTAAAAATAGTGCAAATAGAAGCTTCAAATGAAACTTTGAAACCTTTATCACACAATTGGCTAATGCTAATCAAATTATGCTTTAAACCATCTACATATAAAATATTTTCTATAAAAGTGGAGGGAGTTATTTGAATTTTACCAAATCCCATAATTTGGCCTTTACCGTTGTCTCCAAATGTAACTCCTCCTCCTCTTTTATCTTCAAGGGTGATGAATTGATCTTTGTCACCCGTCATGTGCCTTGAGCAGCCGCTATCAAGATACCACTTTCGTTTTGATCTTTTGGCCGCAAGATACTCCCGCAAGATGATCAAATCTTATGTTTAGGTACCCAAGCTTTCTTGGGTCCTTCATGGTTAGTAGCAATAAGGATTGTTCCTTTTGGAACCCATATTTTCTTTCCTTTAACACTTAAATTCTTATTAATTTTTCTAAACTTGCATTCATAGGCTTTATGTCATTTCTTGTTACAGCAATAACATGAAACATCATTTTTATCTTGTTTCTTTATAAAAAAATTTTTTAACAAACTTTTGTTTCTTGTTAGGCCTATAACCTAATCCAGCTTTGTCAAATACAGCTCTTTGATTACTTAATAGCAAATTAAGTTTTTCAGAAGTATATGTAAATTTATCAACTATAATTTTACTTTTATCAACTTCTTTCTTTAAACTAAGGTTTTCACTTGATATCAATTCTTTTTCTTTTATCAAATTTCATTTTCAGATTTCAGTTCTTCAACTTCATGAGTTAATTTATCCTTCTCTTTGACAAGATTTAAATTATTATTTTTCAAATATTTGTTTTTCTTTTCAAGACTTTAAAATCACTAACTAATTCGTTAAATGCATCAAACAATTCATCAAAGGTAAAGTCATGAGTTTTGGTACTTACCTCATCGTCATTTGCCATAAGTAAATGTTTACAACTTCGTTTGTTCTTCCTCGGAAGAGGATTCTTCGCTATCGCTCCATGTTGCAACATAAGCCTTCTTCTTCTTTTTGTAGGCTTTCTTCAATTGAGGACAATCAATGCAAAAGCCATGAATATTTCGGGTTTAGGAAGAAGGCTTATGCATGGCTTTTGCATTGAGCTGAGCCATTTTTCTATCGTTCTCATTCCAATCCCTTTCGGGTTTAGGAACTATTGAACCATCTACTAAGTGTGTGGTGTGCTAGGTCCATTAGTGATTACACTCCATAGTTCATAATCTAAAGCTTGAATAAAAATTCTCATTCTAGCTTTCAATAAGAATAATTTGAACCATTAAATAAAGGAGGTCTATTTGTGGATTGACCTTCATTAAATGAAGATCCAGCTTGAGCTGCCATTTGGATCTTTAACTCTTGATCGTTGGATCGAACTAAGAATGAGCACAAGCTCTGATACCAATTGTTGGCCCAGATGACAACCCAAGAGGGGGGTGAATTGGGTTCTTTAAAAATTTTAACACTTTAAAGCAATGTGCCTGATTTGAAAGTGGTTGAGTGCAATGAATAGATAAATGCTAAGCACAAATAAATAAGATAGAGAGAGAGACAAAGCACGATAAACACAAAGATTTTATAGTGGTTTGGTGTATCCAACACCTACGTCCACTCCCAAGCTTCACTTGGGTCCACACTATAATCCACTTGATTACAGTCGAGTTATTTTACAAGCTCACAACCCAAACTTGTTATTTTCCCGGGGTCACAATGAACCCAGCTGGTTTTCACAGGCTCACCAGCACAAAACCTAACCACAAGCTAACCTTAGCTTGTCCCGAGGTATACTACCTCAACTAATTCAATTCCCCTAATTAAATTAGTAAACAATAATTTAAAATAAAGTTTACAATACAAGACAACTCCTTAAGTGAGCAAATATGCAATTAAATAAATAAGGGTAAGAAAAGCCTGTTTAAAGCGAATTTGATTTGAGCTTTTCTTCTTTTCCTCTTCTCCTTTGAAATGTTGAATCAGCCTCAGCTCAGATTCTTCACAAAAAATTACAGTTGAGAAGTTGGGGAAAAATAGGGCTTTTGCTTTCTGTTTCTTCACTTGGAAAGTCCTTCGATTTTGAACTTGAATGCTTTGGATTTCTCTTTTTACTCTCTAGGATTGGTTGATGTGGGCTCTGAGTTTTTTTCCTCTTTGATTTCTCTCTCTTTCTTTCACAAGATTTTTCGATTTTTCAGTCTCTTCTCTTTTCTCTTTTCAAACGGACGGTTCCCCCTTTTTATAGATCCCTTAATCCAAGATTAAGTGGAAAAAATAGACGTTGCAAAGTAGTTGGATTGCTTCTACACACAGAAAAATAGCCGTTAGAGATAGGTGAAAAATATTACCGTTGGAGTCCGTTCTGACATTTGAAAAGTCCGTTCCTGACAGGTTGGAGTCGGCTCCAACTTTTGAGGTGTCGCTCTAAATTGGGGTGTCCAAAAATAGTAATAAGAAGTTCGTTGAGGAGTCGGCTCCGAAAAAGTTAAGTATCGGCTCAGTGCTATCCGGGAGTCGGCTCCAGAATCCAAAGGTGTCGACTCTAACTTTGTCCAAAAAACATTCTCTCTGTTCTCTGGTTAGAGTCGGCTCCAGAAACTTAGGTGTCGGCTCCGCAACTTTCAGGTGTCAGCTCCCGAACTCCAGGTGTCGGCTCCGAAAACTGATGCAGAAACCACTTCTCTGTATCTCAGGTTGGAGTCGGCTCTGAAACTCTAGGTGTCGACTCCGGACCGTGCCGAAAATATAGAAATGTTCTGATACACCCTGGGTCGGCTCCTGACTGTTTGGGTGTCGACTCTAAGTTCTGAACTTACATTTTTTTCAATTTTGATTCAAAACTTATTTTCTTACACCTTTTGACTGATTAAAATTTTTAATCCCTGAAACACTTATTAAATTTGTTAGAAACATAGTGAATATACTCATGTCTTTTGTTAATCATCAAAATCAATAATTGGATCAACAAAGCCCAAACATAAACTTTGGACTAAGAAGTGAGGAGGCAAGACTAAGAAGTGAGGAGGCAAGTGATGCGAGATAAAAGGTCTCCACATAAATTAGTTGATGTGGGCAGACGAACTGGGCCCACCTTGGGATTACAGTTGACCCTCCTCTTTGGCCAATTCTTGGCCCGTGTCGAATATCTCGGTTATCAGATCATTAAATCACGAAGATCTTAGAACCTTTTCGAAACGGTCATCCATAAGCGAAAATAAGAGCCTGGTATGGCTTCCCTTCTTTATAATTCACGGGATCATGATTCCCTTTGATAAGGTATACGTCAATTCGGTTTATCACCTCTCAACTTTCACCACAGCTCTCCAAAAATTAAGTAATAGCTTGCTACATTTTTTCCTTCAAATACCGGGCCCCAAGAGCTCTAAAAGGAGAGGAACCTCTTTGTGAGAACTCCAACCCTCTTCATTCTTCTCTTGAGAAAACCTTTCCTCATATCTGAAGCTATGAATCTTTACTGACTTGCATCGAAGGGTCTTTTATGAGGAGCGCCCACCTCTTTTTTTGTGATAGAACATTATTTTGTAAGTCCACTAGACGAAGAAAGCTATCCAAATTCAGACGTGCGCCGCCTTGAACCGGAGAATGGAATCCCAGCAACCAGCATCATTCAAAAACAACATAGAGTATAATGGAATTTATCTTCAAGTATTGAATGTTAGTGAAAAACAAATAAAATAATACATATGTTGCATAACAGAAGGGAAAAAAGTTGTTTAACTTAAAAAAAAAAAAAGGAAGGAGACATGTAATTGTTAAAAAGCCATAAGAGATTAGAGCACAAGCAAAAACGAAGAGCTCATTAGGGCTCTATATATATATATATATATATATATATATATATATATATATATATATATATATATATATATATATATATATATAGAGCTTTTTAGCACTCACTGCCGGTCAAACTCAAAAAAATACAATGAAATGATAGCTTCAATACGAGAGAACGCATCGCTGACGTGAATGCTTCGGAAAATCTAGGCATCACCGTCTCCTTTTATCATCAGCCATAAGTGGAAAATAACACGCAAGAAAAAAAATAGAGTCTGAACCAAGCGTCTCCTCCAACCACCACCAGCATCGAACCCCATCTGAAGTGTGCGACCACGCCAGCCTGACGCACGGACGTAGGGTGCGCATCTTAAAGCACCAGCGATGCCATCATCGATGGATACTTAAGATGCGCGCCCTGCCTACCCTTAACTGTATAACAGACAGTCAAATTATATTCAGATTATTATTATTATTATTATCATTAAAATAATTTTATCTTCATAAATCTTAAAATAGAAATATGTTTTTTAGTATTTTTTTTATAATTTTCATGTGAGGAGCAAGTGTCAATCACCTGTAACTCGTATCTTTTTTGTTCATCTTAACATTTTTATAGCGTCTCTTTTTTGGTCAAACAAAATTTGGATTAATAAAGAGTTGAAAATGAATTTAAGTCCACCGTTGACGAAGATGACGGAATTGATAAATGCTTTAAGATACGCGCTCTGCATCCACGCGTCCGCAGGCCATTTATTTACTGTCTCTTTTTTTTACAAATTTATTTACCTAGGTTCAAAGGCTTGAAGCTGTTAGCCGTGGATCTTTCTCGAAGCGAACTCCTCGGTCCGTCGTCTTCCAGAGTTTTCCACCGGTGTTGCCAGTGCTGGAGATTGGGGGGTAAACTATCAAGCATCTCGACCGCACGTTTGGTGAAGACGATCAAAACGCCACACGTGGCTTAGATTAGCAAAAGGACGGTCTGAATTGATCAAACGGTCAGAGACCCATTGCTGTGCGAGGTCACCAAACGAGTGAAACATTGCGTCCGGCGCGCAAGGTGGGACTAAGGTCGGGCCTGCGCCGCCGCTCAAGGAACGTCTTCGAGGGTTCCAGAAACAGCTCCGCCTCCGGCGCCTCTATATCTGTCTACCCGTTCTGCCGGTCGCCTGAGGCCGAACAAAAAAAAAAAAAAAAAGAAAAAAAAGGGTTGAACAGACGTTCGATCCAGAATCTAGAGGGCTCCCTCTGGGCATCGGAGTTTCGAGGCCCGCGAAAGGTACGCTATATCGTCTCCTTGCCAGATCTGTTCATTTTTCTTCTTCCCAAAACCCTAATTTCTTGCGGCACACTTCGATCGATCGAGAACCAAAACCCTAATAATATCTGCGCGTTGATTGTGTTCACTCTTTTTTTCCCCTTTGCTTTTAAATTCTGTATGATGTTTTAGATCTCATGAGGCACTCTGACCGCCGATCTCCTATTATTTAGGAGCTTATTGTGATGTTAATTCTATAATTCGATGTAAGATCTTATTTTTCGTGAGCATTTATTGTCCAGCCTTTGTTTTCTGGGCGAAATCCTTGGCATTTTAGGGATGGTCTGATTGCTATTGTTATTTATTGATGCTCAGATCTTCTCTTTTTCGCACCGGAGATAGCGATAGATTTGGAGAACGATGAGCGTTGTCGGATTCGATGTCGGAAATGAGAGTTGCATTGTTGCAGTCGCTCGGCAACGCGGCATCGATGTGGTTCTCAATGATGAATCCAAGCGAGAGACTCCGGCGATCGTGTGCTTCGGGGAGAAGCAGCGTTTCATTGGGACTGCTGGTGCCGCATCCTCTACGATGAATCCCAAGAACTCCATCTCCCAGATAAAACGCCTGGTGGGCAGGAAATTCTGTGATCCCGAGCTCCAGAGGGACCTGCAGTCCCTCCCCTTCTTGGTAACGGAAGGCCCTGACGGGTTCCCTCTGATCCATGCTAGGTATCTTGGGGAACTGAGGACCTTTACTCCAACACAAGTCCTCGCAATGATTCTTTCTGATCTGAAGAGCATCGCCGAGAAGAATCTTAATGCAGCGGTTGTGGATTGCTGCATCGGTATCCCAGTATATTTCACTGATCTCCAAAGAAGGGCTGTTTTGGATGCTGCTACCATTGGTGGCTTGCATCCTCTTCGGTTGTTACATGAGACTACGGCAACTGCTTTGGCTTATGGTATTTATAAGACAGACTTGCCTGAGAATGACCAGCTCAACGTGGCCTTTGTTGACGTTGGTCATGCAAGCATGCAGGTTTGCGTTGCTGGATTTAAGAAGGGACAACTGAAGATCTTGTCCCATGCTTATGATCGGTCTCTTGGTGGGAGAGATTTTGATGAGGTCCTCTTTAAGCACTTTGCTGCTAAGTTCAAGGAGGAGTACAAGATTGATGTTTACCAGAATGCTCGTGCCTGCCTTAGACTTAGGACAGCATGCGAGAAGCTGAAGAAGATGCTGAGTGCAAACCCTGAGGCACCGCTGAATATTGAGTGCTTGATGGATGAGAAAGATGTGAAGGGTTACATTAAGAGGGAGGACTTTGAGAAGATCAGTCTTCCAATACTGCAGCGTGTTAAGGGACCATTGGAGAAGGCACTTTTGGAAGCTGGGCTGAGCACAGAAAATATCCATGCAGTTGAGGTTGTTGGATCAGGATCTCGTGTTCCAGCTATTATTAAAATATTGACAGAGTTTTTTGGAAAGGAGCCTAGACGTACCATGAACGCCAGTGAGTGTGTTGCCGGGGTTGTGCTCTTCAATGTGCCATTCTCAGCCCCACATTTAAGTGCGGGAATTTCAGGTATCATTTTTTTTTCTTTTTTGGCTGATTCATTCCATATAATTCCATAAATTTGCATGGTCTGCTGTGAAAAATTTGGTAGAGGTCATGCTTGGGTTTTCATACAGTAAATTTTCATATCCCTTGAAGAAATTGTGATCTTAGTGGTCAAAGCGTTAAGTAGTTATCCTTGTAAGCTGGGCCTGCACTTTTTATGTATTTGCAAAAGCAGTTTTTCAATTACATCAGTGCACTGCAAAATTCTAGTTTTCTTGCTTGTCTGTGCTTGAATGTGAGTTGATGGTGCTTTCTTTTCTTTCCCTACCCTTTTAAGGTATTAATCAATAAGTGATGCATAAGATCTGCTTGGTCAGTTGTTGGTGTTTATATCATGTTGCTTGATTGGAAGTTAAGCCTGAAATTTAAATTGGTCCAATGCAATTGATATTGCTAGCCTAACGTGCAGTCTGAAGTCAGCCTCAAAAGGCTACCAGCCTTTTTCTTTTTAGGAGTTAACAGTGATTTATTTGTTAGCTTTTGTGAGGTTGATCTGATGGATGGGCATTGTTCATGTGTACCTCAAAGATTTTTTTTCTATGGTAAAGAAATTTGATTTTAGCTTAGGCGAATTAGCTAGTGTCAAATGAAAGGTCATTTTATAGTTAAGATTCTGCAATTCCTGAAAACCTATCATCTTTTGCTTCTTCTTTTTTTTAAGCACTGTTCATGATAAGAACTAATAATTTATTTAGGCAGGGTGAATCAACCCATATCAACATTAGCGAGGAAAGGTTTGCTTACATTTCAAGGATATGATTTTACCATGGTATGTATATATTTCTGGATTTATTATGATTGAGATTCCTAGGGAGTTCCACATTGGTGTTCCATTAACTGAGTCATTTCTGCATCTAATAAATAATGTAAATGAGTTTGCTTATGATTGTCTCTATATTTCTTTGTGCCTCTTTGGTGAGTTTGTATTCTTCTTACTTAAGATTGTTTGGGTTAACTCTGAGTAGCCTAATTCGTTCATTTGAAAGATTGGTGCACCAGATTGGTGCCGCTTTCAATTGCTTTTATATCTGGTAGTGAAATATTAGTTAATAGGTAAAATTGTAACAGTCTTCTATGATGTGAAAGGCAATTTCATTTTGTTTCTTGGTGTGTCTATCAGCTTTTATGGACAGGGGTACATTGCCTCTGATATTATTTCCAATACCTAGAACCATGAGCCAAGGCTGCAATTTAATTGCTAGTGTGCTGCTGCTATCTATATTGTTTGTTTTAAATTATGTCATACAAGATTTTAGTTTCTTTTTTTTTATACTATTATTGCTGTTTTCTGGTTGTACAATTTACGGAGGTACATTGTCTCTGATATTATTTCCATTATCTATAACCATGGGCCAAGGCTGTTTGTTTGCTAGTGTGCTGCTGCTATTTATATTGTTTGTTTTAAATTATGTCATACAGGATTTTAGTTCTTTCTAATCTTTTTTTTTTTAATAACTATTGTTGCTGTTTACTGGTTGTACAATTTACTTACTGAGCCATGTCTCATTTGTCGTTCATATGGATATATGATAATACTGTTGACTTTATCTATGTCTGAAGGTTCATGAAAGCTTTCCTTTCCCAATTGCCTTGTCATGGAAAGGATCTGCCCCAGACTCACAGAATGGTGCAACAGAAAACCAGCAGAGTACAATTGTATTTCAGAAGGGGAATCCAATTCCTAGTGTCAAAGCTCTTGCATTCTACAGATCTAGTACATTTGCAGTTGATGTGATGTATGCTGATGTGGGTGATTTGCAAGTTCCAGCAACAATTAGCACATTCACGGTAAAACTAATGTTAACTATCATTCATTTATATGATGTTGTATATTTTATGTGATACAGTCATAAAACTAGCATTCTGCTGTTCATGATGATCATGGATTGTGTGGGACAGATTGGCCCTTTTCAAACCAGCAAAGGTGAGCGTGCTAAATTGAAAGTTAAAGTTCGCCTGAATCTCCATGGGATTGTTTCTATCGAGTCGGCTACCGTAAGTCTGCAAGAAGTCGTCCATAAATTATCTACAGTTTATTGCCTTCATCCCACGTCCACAATCTGAAAAATAAGCTTGTTGTGTTCTGCAGATGTTGGAGGAGGAAGAAGTTGAAGTTCCAGTATTGGCTGCAAATGAGCCTCCAAAGGAGGCTACCAAGATGGACACAGATGAAACAAGTGACTCCTCCGGAACTGAAAACAATGCAAATCTGGAGGATTCCAAAACTGAAACAGCAGATAACTCTGGTTCTGGGGTTGAAAATGGTGCGCCCGAAGCCGAAGAAAAGCCTGTGCAGATGGAAACTGATGCCAAGGTTTGTAAATAATCAGATACTTGTTTTTTCAATATGCTTATTGCCTGGATTGGGATTTTGCACTCAAATTATCTCATGCTCCCAGGCCCAATTTCTTGAGGAACGATATTTTTGCTTGCAGTTGGATTGACATATATATATATATATATATATATATATATATCTGCCATAGTTGGAGTTTATTGCCTTATCAGCTAGTTTTGAAGAGAGAATTGTACTTAGTACAAGTTTGGACCTCACAAACTATTCTTCTGTTCTCTGGTTTCAAGCGGTTGGCTGAGAAAACAGCCTGTATGGTATAGGGATTTCCATGGTCATGGGATTGAGGTTGGGCTTGTTTGAGGATAATCATAGGCTTTATATCAAGAAGTTGATTGTTGACTTGGCTGGTAGAAACATTTTCTTTTTTTAGTGATTGTATTGAACCCTTTGATGTTTGTTCAGTCAAAGATTGTAATTTGCCTATGTTTTCTTACAAGGTGCTTCCTTGATATTTGTCCTATCATGGTCTTTTATGAATGATGCTTACCTAAGCTTTCCTCATTGGTTTCTCTTGTTTAGCATGCCATCTTGTTTGGCTGTTGTTTGCCTTTTCTGACATTCTGAGTCCGTTGAGTTTTTTTTTTTAATGATCATTTTCATGGGAAAGCTGCATAGATATCTGAGTTGATAGTCTCCTGTTTTATGCTTATGATACAATGTATGATATCCCCTGCCCCCCCCTCTTTGCCATACCATCATCTCCTGGTGGTAGGCATACCTCCAGGAAAACTAATTTCCTTTTATTGAACAAAAACTTTTCGCAACTTGTCATTTTCCCATGCTATTTGGTGCTGCTAAACAAAACGTCAGTGTCAGTGTATCTTTATGTAAACCCAGACAGATTACTGATGTGAATTTCTGTTGGACTCTTCTCTTACTGAATTCTCATCCTCTTTGGTTGCTCTAGGGTTGTAATTAATCATGCTTTTGTTCCTCCAGATGCAATTCTGCTTGTGGGGTCGGTTGATCTTGCTTTCATAGAAAAAAACATGTTCCCAAGTCTTTTCTTTTCTCTCACTAGTAAATGACTTCTTATTATTAGTTGTACTTGTCCATGACACATGAAATGTACATGACAAGATGCATGGGAGGGGTAGGGTTTAGTTGGTTAAGTATTCATGATTGTTTCACGTCGATATGATTGTATCTTATCCTTTCTGTGATCTTGTGAGGCTCCAGTTTCTTGAGAGTCTGGCTTCTAGTTGGAGTCCAAGCTTTAGTCCTCTAGTTGTGGCGCATGACTTTCTTTCTAGAAGATTGCATGTGCAGTAATCATATATCCAGTTTGGTGACTGTCAATTTCTGCTGAGTTTCCATGATATATGTTATAAAACAAGTTTAGAATTAGTTGTTTAATGCACAACTGTTGTCATTTTTTTTCCTCGTTGAGTTTAAAAGTAGATTGCTAATCACTGTTGATAATTTCATGGTTGATTGATTGTACAAATTATCTATAATAATTAAATTATATATCGGCTATTCGTTTGTTTACAAGACTCAAAAATACTTTCCAAGTTTTTTGTGATATATAAAATAATTATGTTATTTGGGTTTGGCTGACCTTTGCAGGGCTTTTTTTTGGCGCCTTTTTGATTGTTTATGTTTTTGCATGGGCTTTATGCAACAGCATAACACACTAATAGCATTATTTTCTGTTCACAAATTTGCTATTAGCTTTCCACAATATTTGCATATTCACAATATTCTCATAAACAGGATTTTTAGCAGTGTCCCCACCCCCCCCCCCCCCCCCCCCAAAAAAAAAAAAAAGAATCTTATATTATACATCTTTTTTTTGCCAATGCCTCATCTGTTCCTTATAGAGCATGTTGTGGTTATGGAAAAAGGTTTCTTTCTTATGGTCAGTCATGAAAACATTCTCTGCCTGATTTTTCTGGCTTTTCCCTTTTAATCTTTTCTTACCCAACAAAAATAAGAATGTTTGGTATCTTTACTCACATGTTATAATTTAGGATCATTGAAAGTAAATCACAATGATTATATTGTATCATCTTAAAGCTTATAGTTGAGGATTTTGAATGAAGCATTATATTTAATTAATTATTTTAATGTTTTCTGTACAATGCAAAAGCTTTGTAATTGATTTGAAATAAGCTAGCATTTGGTATTTTTTGTGGATGTGTTTCAACTCATGCTTTATAAATGTTAGGAAACTTCTTTTTTCCTACCAGGAAAAACAAAAGGTGAATCTCCTGGCTTCTTCCTATTTTATAATGCACTCTTCATGTATTTTCATGCCTAGACTTTGGTGAGTTTGTTAGTTCTTAGCTAATATGAATATTGTATCCGACCTGTGTCTCTGCTGATGTTTGACAGAAGTCTCCTCTTCCTATGGGATGCTATATGGTTATAATATATCTCTCTAATAATTTTCTAGCTATGCAATTTGATTATCCTACTTAAAAAGATTGTGTACCATCCGACAAAACAGTTAATAATCTTTATTTGGGTGCTATTCCCATGTATTTTATTCGGCTCTTTTAAATTACATCCCTTTTTTTTCCATTGGTGGTGCAAAACCACATCTGAAAGATTAGGAATTGTTATATAATGTTGGCCCTTCAGGTTGAGGTACCAAAAAAGAAGGTGAAGAAAACAAATGTTCCAGTTTCGGAACTGGTTTATGGCGGAATGTTGGCTGAAGATTTGCAAAAAGCAGTTGAGAAGGAGTTTGAAATGGCTCTTCAAGATCGGATAATGGAAGAAACCAAAGACAAAAAGAATGCTGTGGAAGCGTACGTTTATGACATGAGAAACAAGGTACCGATCATCTGTTCTAAACCTATTTGTTTTATATTACTCTATTGACCTACAAGGTCTTATGTCAGTACTCTCTCATTTTTGTTTTCAGCTTTATGATAAATATCAAGATTTTGTAACAACAACAGAGAAGGATGATTTCATTGCAAAGCTTCAGGAGGTTGAGGATTGGTTGTATGAAGATGGTGAGGATGAGACAAAGGGTGTTTATGCTGCTAAACTTGAGGAGCTCAAAAAGGTGAATAGTTCTTCTGTCTTCTTTTAGTTGTGTCGACCTGAGGGGTTCAGTGTACATGACTTGGGCTGTCTGATTGCAGCAAGGTGACCCTTTTGAAGAACGGTGCAAGGAGTGGACAGAGAGAGGTCCAGCCATTGATCAACTTGCCTACTGTATCAATAGTTTTAGAGAGGCTGCCTTGTCTAAAGATCCAAATTTTGATCACATTGACATAGCCGATAAGCAGAATGTATGATGTTACATTGTCCCTCCGTTCTGGCCCTGATTTATATGCTTTATGATTTGTTTGTCGGTGAAACTTAAAATATTACCTTTTTTTACCTCTTTGTGGTTTGCTATCAACATTCAGTTGAAAAATGTCTGAAAATTGTTTTGCATTAAAATCGGATAGCTTTGCTGTTTCTTTTATTAGAACCATCCATATATCTGCAATCAGTGTTTGCCCTTCTTGCATGTTTTTGCCAATTGGCACTCAACTGGGATTTTTCCCCCTTTTTAACTCTTAGCCACCAAGAGTTTTCATTGCCTTCAGTATTGCGTATGCTGTAATACAAGCTTATCATCCGATTGGTTAACTTACTCCTGCATTAATATCTGGCATATACTGCATATTCGATATATTTCCTGTGGTTCTTGAATTGAACTTGATAGAACAATAGTTCCTGTGATTTGTTTTTTAAAAACTGTGGAAATTTTGCAGTCGTGTGCTTATTTCTTAAATTGTTAATATAGGTCATTAATGAGTGTGCTGAAGCAGAAGCCTGGTTAAGAGAGAGAAAGCAGCACCAGGATGCCTTGCCCAAGCATGCTACTCCTGTTCTTCTGTCTGCAGATTTGAGAAGAAAAGCTGAAACACTAGACAGGTAATAGTTTTAAGTTTCATTTGATACAGCATTTTGTTATCTGTTTTTCAAAACTCAAGAAGTGAATTAGAATTTGACAGGTAAGATGAAAACCTTTTGCATTTTATTTTTGGTAAAGTCTGGTGGAGAGTTTTGGTAGAAGGGCTTTGTTACTGTCAAAAGGAGAGAGAATTGAAAAAAACGTGGAGTAGCAATAGTTTTGTGCAAATGCTATCTTCAGCATTAATTTTTATGTGGTATTTAACTAATTTGTAGAAAAACAAAAACGATGATGATACCACATGCATTTCCATTATGCATGCGTTAGCTGATAGAAATTAAAGTTGATAATGAAACAGTTTTCCTTTCACACTCTTTGAAAGGATTCTTTGCAACTTGATCTATAGCAATGATCATCTGAATCCTCCTTTTGTCCTAAGCTGAATTGTGTTCAAAATTTGGCATTTGTGATCCCTATTATCGTTGTTTGTCTGATTGGCTGATTGACTATAAAAAAATTGCTTACACAGGTTTTGCAAGCCGATAATGACAAAGCCGAGGCCACCTCCGGCCAAGCTGCCGACTCCACCTCCAGCTGAAACACCAGGGCAACCTCAGGCCACTGAGCAGCAGCCTCAAGGAGATGGTGCACCCGGAGAGCACATGGCTGATGAAAGTGGTCAGGCAATGCCTTCTGCACCCGAGCCAATGGATACAGACAAATCACAGGAGGGTGGCACAGATCCTGCAGCAGCTTGAAAACATTACAGTAGCCCCCTGTGGTTTACACTACATAGAAGCTCTAATGCTGTGCTTTTGTTTTCGTTTTGAGTCTTGCTTTGTGGTAGGCGAGAGGGTCACGTTCTCTCTATAGGTGATAAAAAATGTGTTTTAATATTCAAATCCTCCTCAATATTTTGTAATAGCGACCAAAAATCGGGGTTTTTTTGGAAAGTGGTTTACGGGAAGAAAGGATTTTCATTCTGATGGATTTTGTTTCATTTTCTGAGATTCGGGCTTTTGGTCCCTTGATCTTTGCTTTACATGCGCTCTTCGGTCATCTGTCTGCATCGGGGATTGAGGAACGTGGAAATGCGGTTGAAGAATCTCTTTTCTATTATTGTTCTTATGATAAGAATTTAAGTAAACTATCGGAAGCTATGATGGCCGTATTTGATTATGTTCAACTGTGTTCTTGCCATTAGTATCATCTCCTACGCTGTTATTATCTGACCCGCGTTGAGGTTTTAGTTTGCGTTAAGTTCCACCATTACCATGAGATCTATATTTTAGCGGTTAACTAGCATGATGTTTCTGCTGATAAGTTGCCGTCATGGCGGCACTGCCGAATTGATAGACTGATGGACTGGAGCAAAAAGTGGTTGGGATTTGTCTGAAATGTTGATCGGGTTCCAAGTCCTTATATATTTTTGATATAATTTATTGGAAATATTTTATATAATTATATATTTATATTTTATATAAATTATATTATATATATTTTGTTTGAAATATTGAAAATTATAGTTACATTCTAAATCCTAAAATTTAATAGAAATTTTGATTAAAAAAATATGCTTTTTTTTGTGATTTGTAGATTTTTTTTTTCTTCAAAAGATAGGTTGGTTTTGAAAGCAACGTAACATATTTTTATATAGAAATAAATAAAAAAATAAAATAATTTTAATTAAATTAGTATTAAATTAGAAATTAATATATATTATTAATGCTTATATTTTTAAAGTAGATATATATATATAGAAAATGATAGACTTCAAAGATTAGCAATGATATTTGTAGAAATGGTAGAAGGTCTTTGTGATCTATGTTGATAGATAGATTCCTAGCAAATAATTTTTGAAAGTGGCCACTTCAAAGGAATTTTTAAGGTCTTAAAGTTTCTCAAAGAAAGTAAAAATAAATTATGGAAATACCTATCAAATCAAAGGTTTCTTGGTTGATTTATGATTCTACGGTCAATGGACTCTTTTTCGTTTTTATCTTGGGCTACTTGAAGTTTGTCTCATCTAGAAAAGAAGTGGGCGCCAAGCCTAATGTAGCTTCAACTAAGATGAACTACCGCGGCTATTGCCGTCAGCTGGTGAACTTTATAACAAGCTCTTTATGGGATATGCAACCACCAAGATGATGACGGTTCCCTTATTCCCTATTTAGTTCTGATACACTACTGGAGATCATACCTATGTGAAAAATGAAACATCTTCCCATGAATGTTCAAAATCTTACGGATCATCTTCATTTTGAACTGAACTCAGATGTCTCAAGGCCAAACACCTCAATCATGCAACTATTTGATACCACTTATCATGAGCTGAGCGTGTAGTTTCTGCTCTGTAACACCCATGTGATGCCTAAGCATGCCACACACCAAAGGTCAGCCCTTCTGAATCCTTTCCCCGAACTTATACACAAATATGCAATAGCCCAGCCTCATAACCACCTCAATGTCATAGCTACAGTCTTTTAATAGGTGATATAAAAGCGATTCCTTTTGCCCTTTCCTATAAAAGGTTCAAATTAAGAGCGGCAATTTCACCTTATAAAACCGGAACTCGAATGGGATAAAAAAATTTCATCTTTTACGGGTATAAAACTTATTTTTATCCCCACAAATAAAAATGAAATATGTGATTTCCTTCAACAAAAATAAAGATTAAGAACCTACCATATTCCATTACCACCCTTAGTTAATATCAGTTCCAAATTCTGCGATCAAACAAGACCGACAGCAACAAGGCTGGGTGACTCGGCCATTTGCCATTAGTGGAAAACGACCTACGGAAAACCCACCACATTCCGCAAAATTCCACTTGACGCATTAAAGAAAAGTCAAGAAAAGCAGCGGCAGCGGAACGTGAGAAACCCAATACGGGGACACTGTTCCCCTCTTCGGATCAGTTAACAACGATTATGCTTTCCCTTCCCTTCGCCTGGTACCTGATCATAGATGTCTCCGCTCCGCCTTGTGCTATTTAAATTAGAAGCTTGCATGTTAAAAGCGAATACATCGTTCCACTAATAGCAACAGATTGGAACTTTGTTCCTTCCACTGTAAACTGCCATTGGTCTTGCTTGCTGTATCAATGCTAAAGAAAGAGACACCATATGATAGCTCGTATCTGTAGCTTGTAAGAGTCTATAATCTTAAAAATTATAAGGGTACTCTGAATGATGAACACATCCAAGTTGTTCAGGTTAAAATTTGCAAGTGAATAAATTCGATTTAATAACTTGCCTGTTTCTTCAATCAATTAAAGAAGTGCTCTCAAAACCACGCCCCAAGGAAATGCCAGAATATTCTTGGGTACCCATCGTTACACGCATTTGCAACGTAAATCTGTGATCCTTTGATGTACCAATGCATCATTTCAAATTATTGCATCTTTTCAAGCAAGGTGTTTGGTTATTCTTTGTCAACTTGATACTCAATGTCTAATTGTGTATCAGCGAGAAGGTGCAGGCCTCGGAGGAAATATGCTATCTCAGTAATAAGAAATAGAGCGAAAAAACAAATCACCTGCAAGAATGTTGAGCTCATGCAGAGGATGAAAAGACTTGAGCTATGAAGAGGTAACAGTGGTGAAGAAATTATTTCTGCGTGGGGTCCCTTGTACATTGCCAAAAAGGCAAAGTTTTTATAAGATTCTTGCTTTTGGCTCTTGAAGCTTTACCCCAGCACAAGGATTTGAAACGTGGCATTCCTAAAATCAATCATGCTGTTACAAAAGCAGGACACACACAAACAGAGTCTTAAAGAGCTCTATGTGTTTCAGAAAACCAGAAATATAGCCAAGAAGCAATGAAAGATGATTCTTAACTAATCATGACATCCTAGCAATTTTTTTCCTAATTGCTTTCTCGTGTGGAGAATCAAGGACATCTCAATATCCAAGGGTCAAAAGTATCCAAAAGAACGTCCAGGTTTCAAAGCTTTAGCCTACATTGCATCATTTAGGTTCGAGTTGTCCCTGTATTTTTTAGCAAAAGAATCTTCAATATGTACATTCATCTTTAGATAATATTGCAATTTACTGTTCCCTAGACTACATGTGAGATTTAAAAACTATGCAAACCATAACAACCCATCATGAGCTTCCCTAAACATAGATTTGTGTTCTTTGCGAAGGAAATTCTTAAAAGTTCATGTACAATCACACACAAAAACTGGTTGATTGAAAAGAAAAATTGACAGTGTACAACCTTAGTTTCTTAAACATACCACTGATTTAGATTGGCTGAATGACCAAAAGTTACAAAGTGGGCTTTAAGGCAGTTCCCATTTGGCAGATTTCATAAAGCGGAGCCACATCTATAATCCTAGTTACAGCCAATCAGGACAAGTATCAAGTCAAACTCTGGTCCAAATCGAACAGAAACTAGTGTCAGTTCATCCCATGTGAAAGCTGGTAGTTTGAATTTAAATCCTTGCATTAACATGTGCTCCTTAGACTATTAAGAATTTGATCATGAAAGCAGTTTCTCCAATGATCATGTGGGTTCACCGTTGCTAAAAATTGCCTGTCACAAGGGGAAAGACTTATTTAAAGTTAAATAACATCTATGCTAAAACAATTACGTACATATGTAAGTTTGTGAGTGTGTGTGCACCGGGAGATTGGAAGCATGAGACTACCAATCCTGCATAAAAGTCATCACTTTTCTTTACTTTTACCAAAGAATATGGAAATGAAGGTGCACAGGGGAGAAGATTTATTAAAAAGTCTGACCCATATATCTGGATATCAGAATAGAATTATCTACATATGCAAATTATAAATCAGGATGCTAGAACTAGTTCGAACACATGCTTTGGCATACTACATACACCCCTTTGATGCATGTAATCTTTCATGTAGAAACACTACCAAGGCATGCGGGCCTATTTAGATAGAGGGCACGAGAGGGAGAGGAGGGGAGGGAAGGAAGGAGAATGGTAAAAAAGTTTGAGAAGGAAGTAAAAGGTGGGGGAGGGAAATCATGGTTATTCATTCCCCTTCATTCTCCTTCAAAGAGTGTTTGGATGGAGGGAAATGAGAGAGAGGGAAGGAAAAGGAAGAAGAAAAAGTAATAAAATCCCTTATCTAAAAGGGAGGGGAAACAAAGAAGGGAAGAGATTTTTTTATTTTTTTGTGGGGGTGTATTCATTCCCCCTCAAAATTATATACCCCCAAACTAAGCGTATGATGTTTGGATGGAGATTGATGTGAGGAAGAAGAAGGGAAAGAAATTATGTTTAAAAAATCACAAATCTACTCTTACTAATGAAAGAAGTCTAAATCAATCTGAAGAGATAAAGTTGGAAAGATGGATCAAAAATTATAAACTCATTTCTCTCTCTCTCTTTACCCTCCAAATTGGGGGAACAAAGATATTTTTAACTTTTTTGAAGGAAAATGGAGGGAAATGAGTAACCCTCATCCCCCTCCCCTTTCTCTTTTCCCCTCCCTTCCGAACAAGGGTCCTCAAGACTATTTCCCTTCATTCCCCTCCCTTTCCTGGTATCAACCTCCATTCAAATAGACCCTAAGGGGTAAAAAAGGGTAGAAAAATGTTTTATAATTTTTGCTATCTTTATAATTCTATCCCTACAAATTAGTTTGGACTTCTCTTATAACAAAACATATACGTGTAATTTTATAAGCGATACTTTCTCCTCCTTTCTTATTTCTTTTTATCTATACAAGATAATACAAATTACCCTCTCTCTCCTTCCTTTCCTCCCAAATAAGGAAAGGGAAAAAATCCTTCCTTACCCTCCCTTCCTTTTCCTTCATCCTTTCATTTTTACTCCCCTAAAGATCCAAATAGACTCCAAAAGTCTTGATTTCTTTGCCCTTAAGGCTTTGTTTGGATCTTTGGAGGGAAAAAAGGGGAGAGAAAAAAAAAAAGAAAAGGAATGGAAGGAAAGAAAGGGGAAGGAAGGGTTGTTCTTCTTCTTTTATTTGGAAAGGATGGAAGGAAAAAGAAAGGTATCTTGTTTGAAGAGAAAAAAAAAAAAAAAGGAAAAGAGTTATGTAATAATTATATTCCTTAGGAATGAACAATGGAAGTGAAAAAATAAAGAATAAAAAATAAAGAAATATTTTGGTCTATGATTTAAAACTTTTCTCCTCCTCAACTTATCTGGTTTCCTATTCCATTTTCTTTCTTTCACCCTTCTCCCAATAAGGTAACTTATAACCTTTTTTTTTTTTTCTTTTCTCTTTCATTGGAAAGAGACCCTAAATAATGGGATAAAGGGGATTTGGGGGCAAAAGAGGAAGAGGAGGAACAATTTATAATTTTTGGTCTATATTATCCTTCTTTTCCTTTCCTTCTTTCTAAAGAAGTGAAGGGTAACAACTCTCTTTTACCCTATCCTTCCCTCCCCTCCCCTCCCCACCTCTTACCCTCCCTCCCCTCCCCTCTCACACCCTTTCTTACCCTTCCTTCCGCTCCCTCCCCTCCCCTCTCCTCCCTTCACCCTGCCTTTCCTTCCCCTCCAAAAATCCAAACAGATATTCAAGATCAAAGGTTACTGGTTTCAATAAATATGTTTGCAAGCCATGATTAGAAAGTTCAAAGGTAGAAACAGACCAACTGCTTATTTAGGAATACGCAGGCAGGAATGACATTGTACATGGTAGGAGCTTTTCATTGACTTATCAAACTTACCCATGCTTGTTGAGCCCATAGATTGTGGATTAATGGTGATGAGATTGGGAAGCATTGCTAACGAGGGAGGGAAGTATTGCTAACCAGGGAGGCATGGGAAATTTCCTCATATAGGCCATGTTTTTCCATCCCTTTTAATTCAGAATAATAAATCTAAATGCAATAATATAAAGCTGGAGCCAAAAAGAAAAATATTTGAGTATATATATATATATATAGAGTTGGTCATACCTCACCCACTCAAGTCCTCTTCGGAATCACTGATCCCATCATCTCCATCCTCATCCTCTTCCTCCTCGTAATCTTGCTTAAGCTTTGCTATCTCTGCCTGCGCCTGCTCCAGAATCAGCTTTTTGTGGACCTCCAAATCCTTCCAGAACTCTTTCCTCATCCTCTCCAACTCCAACATCTGCTGCCGCTTACCCTTCTCAATCTTCTCATAAGTCTCCCCAAACTTCTGAATTGAATCTGCTAGCATCTTAAACGAAGTGGTCTTTGAATTCCCCAAACCATTCTCCCTCCTTGGCGGAGGCCCCTCCGACTTATCATCCTCGTCCACTTCGTCATCATTATCCTCCGCTCCAGTATCTCCCGGGCTATCTCTCATCTCATCCACGCCATTTGAGTGGTTCAAATGAAGCATAGAGCTCGTGAACACATACTCCCCGGCATCAACCCCACAAGGGAGCCTCGGCCACGACTGCTGGACTTCCGCTGGAGGCGACGATGGAGATGAAATGAGTTCATCCATCTTGTCGAAATAGACCCACTCGCTGCTCGAGTTCGGGTTCTCTGCCATCCTGGCCTTCTCCTTCTTGTACTTCTTCTTCAAGGTATCCACCCGGTTCCGGCACTGAGCATCGGACCGGGGGACCTTGGAAGCCCTAGAGACCTTCTTCGCGACCTCGTTCCACTCGTCCGCCCGGAGGCTCTTGCGGCCGTTTTGGAGGTAGAGGTTCCCCCAGGCGCCGAGAAGCACGAAGGTCGCCCGCTCCGACCAGTCCGCGACGGCGTTTCGAGCCGAAGGCTTTGGCGGAGAGGCAGCCGGAGCCGAGGGTGGGGCGACGCGGCGGGCGAACTCGAACCCTAGGGCGAGGGTGTCCAGCTTCCGCCGCTTCCCGCGTTTCTCCGAGGAGACATCGTCGTCGTCTCCAGACCGGCAGCCGTCACCACCTTGGCCGTCGTAGTAATCGTCGTCGTCGTCCTCCTCCTCCTCCTCCTCCTCCTCCTCCTCCTCCTCCTCTTCGTCGTCGGATTCCATGGCTCGAGCTCTGCCGTAGCGCTCGGCGTCGTCATCGTCGTCTTCATCGCCGTCGGCGAAGCGGCGGCGGCGGGAAGCCGGAGGGGAAGGGGCATCTCGGAGGGGGATATTGGGGCGGTTGGAGGAAGGGAAAGGGCGGCGGTGCTTGGGAGGGTAGGGGTTCGAAGGATACCTCGCCTCTTCTTCTCCGTCTTCCATCGATGGATTGAACGGAAACACCGGCCTACGATCGGGGAAAAAAATGAAACCTCAACCTGGATTCGGGGTTCGAACCCTAGTTTTGTTTGGGGAGGACGACGCCGAGGGTTGAGGACGAGGATACACGGGGAAGGACTCACCGTGACTCGTTTGGGGGAAAGGAATCAATCGGAACCCGACGCGGAATTTTCTTTGTAGCCTCGTTTTGGAAACCTTCTCCCAAACCTCCGTTGATTCTTGGACATTGAATTCTTGGACATTGTACGTGAAAGTTTGGAATTAAAATAAACTCTCTTAGTTGGAGCAGAACAGATAAAGGCTAAATTCAATGTCCCCAAATTACTCCTATTTAATAACCAATTCAGAATAATTATTTAAAATTATTATATCTATTTAATATTATATATTATAACATAAATAATTCATATTGTTAATATAAATTAATATTATGATTATATTAGTGATATGTTAATGATATTATATAATTATAACTAAAAATAGTATAATATTATTTAATGATACATTATTAAACTGTTATATAATATTCTAATAATATGTTACTATATTATTTAATATTTATAATATAATCATAATATTATATTATATGTTACAATATAATATAATATTATTAATATTTGGTATTTAGTATTTAATATGCTATTTAATGATATTAATGTTATATATTAATAATAATAATTTTTGCCATCATTTTTTGTTAAAAACTATTATCCATTAATCGGGATAATTTTATTAAAAAAAATTATTTACTTCATTTTGTGAAATTTATTTGTAAATTTTATCAAAATTTTAAGATTTGTAATAAAAGGAAACAATTTCATAATCTTGTAGTTAAGATTTTAAATTTGTGGTTTGTTATGTTCTCAAATATAATACATTATAAATCTATAAAGAAATTTTATAATTTTATAAAAAATATAAAATTTATTTGTTCCAATGTCAAAGTATCTCAGAGAAATGTATGAGCCGCCAAGAAAAATGGTCATGACCTATCAAGTTTCTTTAACTCTCTAAATTTGAATGGAGGAAAGTTATCAACATCGATCTTTGGTTTAATTATCATAATTTTTTTAATTAACTTGATAAGCTTACCTTTCAAGAATTAATGGCATATATTTATAGGTGAAACCAAACATGAGATCCACATGGAAGCTCTCTACGTAATCCTAATATCTTTTAGTATGAAAGGATTTATATAGTTGAGAAAAGGCTTAGTTGAGTTGAGTTAAGTTTGAACATGCTAGCAAAAAGGTCTGAATTGAGAGATAAATTTGTATTCTTTTTATAGACTCAAAATTAATTTTAAAAAAACTATAATTGCATAAATGGGGCAGCCAATTGCCATGTACACATTTTTTGAACTTGAAAACCATTCTTGAGAGATGATTGGTATTCGTCAAGAGCTCTTAAATTATTTAAGAATTTGCAACTACAAATTGTTGGTGGCAGATAGTGGCTATCTAATTGATAAAACTGAGTCTAGAGTTATACTCTATGTCCTTATGATAATTTCATCCCGCAACGATGCTTACGATCAGTATGACGATTGTCTCCTAGAATACAATAGTCTTCTTTTGATGAAAGCAACACTACAATTCATCAAAAATATCGAACCAAGAATGCTTCTCTTTTTAATATACTATTGCTATACTACCATTAGAAAAGTATGCAAATGCCTAAGAGAAGAAAGGACTTTCGGATTGAATCTGGATTGAATGGACTCAATTCGGAATGAATGAAATGCAAAGGTCTAGGGTCCTATTTATAGGTTTTAGGTGCCCTTTGGAAGCAATCCTATGATTTAATTTGAATTTGATTTAATTGATCGAATTTAATCAAAGGATACCTTTGATATACCGATTCATTCTATGATCTGATGATCAGCCGATCAAATAAGCCAATCCGCATCCCGATATGCCTTTTCACCATCATGATCCGATGATCACGTTATCAGATAGGTGGTTGCATGGCTTTGATACGCCGTTTCAAGATCGAAACGTTGACTTATCACAACGGTCTGATCGGAGCGATGCCTTATCTTGAACGGTAAGATCGGACGGGCGCCTTATTACCAATAGTTCGCTGACAGTCAATTGTTGACTGGTTAACCTATGGTCAATAGTTCAATGGTCTTCTCATCAACAGTCATGATCAATCCAAGCCATGATCAGCCGATTAACACTGATTTGATCAATCATATCAGTCAACAGTCTTCTTATCAATGGTCATGATCAACCAAGCCATGATCAGCCGATCAACACTAATTTGATCAATCACATTAGTCCATCATTTGATCTCAGCCCTTATCTTAATCCGATCAATCTCTATCATCAGATCCTCATAATCAAGGAAAAATTTAAAAGCCCGTCATCTTAATCCGATCAGTTTCCACCGTCGGATTCTCATGATCAAGAAAAAATTTAAAAGCTCCTTAAGCTTCTCGTAAGTGCAAAGTATGCCTACATTGCGCCCTTCGTACGTGCGTGCATGATAGTATCATCCTTAAGCTCTCCACTTATGGTAAGCGGAACTTAAGCTTTAAAGAAGAGATTTCTATATAAGTGAACCTTTCTTTCTTGATTTTTTCGATGTGGAACTAAATGTCCTTACAATTTCTCATTCACACACAAGGAGGTAATGGGCTTCCAAGGCCCATTATGGTATTCAGGCCTATTGGACCATTTATCCAACACAAATTAATTATACCAATCTTTTGTAAAACATCTACCGTAAGAATTTCTCTATTGAATTTATATTCACAATATATAATCATGGTTTGAAATTAACTAGCTATTAAATTATCATGACTTTTCTCCTTTTATCTATGCAGAAAATCTCATACATGGATGGCTTTACCTATCACAAGAATTGAATGTTAGAACAACTTTTCTTTGGATATGAAAATCATGCATTGTAATGTTTGTACATGTATCCATCAGCAAGCAAAGCTCTAGAAAAAGAAGGATAATAGCAGGTTGGGAGCAGGCATCACCAACTCATCAATCCTCTTCAGATGTGATTATAGTTCAAGCATATGTTCAGGTATACGAGCAAGCCTTCTTCCTAAAGACAAACTTTTGGTTAGTTTTAAAAAAAAGAGTCAACAGTTAATTGGAAAGTAGTTAGGAACTCTAATCAAGTCATACAAATTTGAATTAGGCTTGTCATGGAAGGGGAAAAAAAAAAAAAGGAATCAATCATCCATCCACCGCTATATTTATTTATTGTTCAATACCCTTCAACACGTCCTTTGTTTAGAGAGACGAGCAATGCTACCTATCTATCGTTACAGAAATTTAGAATCTAATAGACCTTGGGTTCGATTGGGCGCCCATGATGGTTGACTCATCTTAGCTAATGTCACCTAGGCCTTAGCAAGTCGGGGTGAATTTTGTTTTTCAAACTCCGATGATTGGGTTCTAAGGAGTTGAGAAAAATGGTCCACCATGATTTTGCTGTGAATGTGGGAGAAAAGGACACCATTCGTGAGGGTAGGAAAAGGACGATGGATCCAAGGGCTCACGAAATGGGGATTTAGGTTGCGAAGAAGAATCCTTAATTCAATCTGTAACCAAGATTCATCGTGGGAAGAGAAGTATATCTCGAACACTTCTCATAACTTTAACCACTAATCCTAAGAGGTAAGTATTTAATATTGCTTGGTTTCTTTTAACAAGATCCAAACATCACCCATATATTATGGGTGTAACTGAGTCGGACAGCTCGTGAGCAGCTCAAATCGACTCATTGTTTATCGAGTCAACCTCGAACTCGAGCCACTCGATATATTATCGAGTCGAGTTCGATTATTAAAATACTCGGCTCGAAAAGCTCACGAACTTATTCAAGCTTACTTAATTTTACTCTTATATATATATATATATATATATATATCCTAACTATATAAAATTTCTTTAAACTTTTAGCTGAAAATATATTTTAATTTAATTTAAAAATTATTTTTTAAATTTTTACATAAAAATTCAAGTCGAGTCGAATCAAGGTCGAGTATATCGAGTATTTCATCGAGCTCGAGTTCGAGTTCTAAATAAGAAACTTGATCAAGCTCGAATCAAGTTTCGAGTTTCAAATTTTAGAGTCGAGTCGAGCTTGAGCTTGACACTGTATCGACTCGACTCGGCTCGATTACACCCCTGAGAACATTATATGATATAGCTCATGCAACTTGTTTGATAATCACGTCATGATTGGGTTGATATGAATGCATAACATTCATAAAATCTGAAATCTTTTTTTTTCTATCTAACCAATGTAATTTATATTTTAAATTTTATTTGATGTAGTATTAAAATACCTAAAATGATCTCTACTTTTTTTCTTCTATTATACTTATTTTATTTATTAAATAAAAATATATAGTATTTTTTCTAAGTTAAGCAGGTTTAATGTATTATGTTTGGGTTTATCGAACATATTAAATAAATTGATACATTTAATAATATATTACAAATCAATTTCTGATTAATGAACCAATCTAAGATATAATTATTTATTAATAATGTTTAACAAATTATATCAATTTTGATTTGAACTCATTTATACTCAATTTGAACCGTTATCTTTATATTGAATTTGAGTATTGTTAATAAATTGTATGCAAAATTATCACCTTAAAATTATAGTTTTTTAATTAAAAAATTTAATAAAAAATTAAGCTTAAATAAATATTTTGAAAAGTTACCTATAATCACACTGGCAGGTCCTTGCATCATCTGCAATCACAAAGAGAGCGCACTTTTTTTTCCAAAAAAAAGTAATCACATCATTAAATAATTATATTTTGAGATTCACTCACAAATTTTATGGAACTGTATTATTTATTTTATTAATTCATATAAATTTTACATTGTTTAACGGATGAAATAAAATAATAAAGATCATAATTATGGATTCGTAAGTGATATACTATCTCTAATAGAAAAATAAAATGATATATCTTTTCAAAAAAATATTATGGTACTTTGTTATAAAATATAGGCTAAAAAAATATTATAAGATTTCAATTATAAAATTACGATATTCTAGCCAAAAAATATGTACTGTATCACATAAACTTTTTTTTAAAAAAACTGAATAATATTAATGCTTAAAACTTAAGATCTTGCTATTCCATCTCACATCCCATATCAAGCCACGTTAAGATGCTCATGAATCAATAAAAAAATGTGCAGCTCAAGTAAAATTTGTTACACCGGCGGGCACAAAAACTTTTCCTTACTCATAAATGAAGCTGGGCCAGCTCCATTCACAGCAACGTTTGGGCCCCCACGCAAGGCATATGGACAAGAAGTCCTTGAGTCTTAGAGGTGGACCCAACTGGATACAAATGCATACGAGGTCCATTAATGGTGGATAAATAAATAAAAAGTAGTGGACCAAAGAATCAATTGCTCTGGTCCATTAATACAAGACAACATGGGAACGTAAACTCTAGTTATTCGAGCAACGGTGCATTGCATGGCAATTTGTCAGGAGACAGCGAGCTCGTGAAACAATGAATCCTTACCTGATTTCTTTGCAAACATGACACGAATGCGAGATGCTCGCTTAGAAATTTCAAGTCGAGTGGGTTGTTATTTTGAAAACAAGCATCAATTTTATAAACATCTTTATTTCATATGCGCCTGGTCAACCACTGCTTAAAGTTACGACAACAGCCAAGGCAATCTTTGAACCACCGAGTAAACTTTTATCCATTATAAACTTCTTTGGCCCAAAACTAATCTAAATTATTGTAAATCTATTTGTCAAATATTTATTTCACAAGTCTACTTCCAACTCCTCAAACAACAGCCTTTCTCATCTGCAGCTTTAGTTGGCCATAACTGAACGGTAAGTCCTCTAGTGCCTGCATTAGAGAAAATCGTCGGTTGGCGATAATAACAGAGGTGGCAGAGGAAGCAAACGATGACAAAAGAAGCGCACGAGGGGATGAAGCGAAACATTTTCAGTCAAATCTCTAGAATAATATAAATGATTA
This sequence comes from Calamus simplicifolius, assembly GCA_900491605.1. NCBI lineage: Eukaryota > Viridiplantae > Streptophyta > Magnoliopsida > Arecales > Arecaceae > Calamus > Calamus simplicifolius. The sequence continues at coordinate 201,119 of UESW01004034.1, forward strand.
TTATTGATTATATTGATTTTGATGAATACAAAACTATTAAGTAATTCTAAGCTTAATACAGAAAAGTTTGATCGCTTTGCAAGTAAGTATCTTCGTGCAAAATTGATTGGTAAGAGAGTATTTCATTCTATTTTGCCTTAGATAATTTTATTGGCTTGGGAGTTAACTGGTTAGCTAACTTGTTATTCAATTTAGCTAGTTGGCACGACATTCAGCTAACTGATAAGCTATCTCAGTGGCTTGGCTGAGCGTCATCCATTTTGAGCTAGCTAGTTAGCTAGCTGGAGCTCTTTCACTTAGCTAAGGTGCTCGTCACTGTTACTGGCCGAACGTCCTCCATTTTTAGCTAGCTAGTTAGCTAGCTTGGGATGCCTTGGAACTAACTGGATTTCATTTTAGCTAACTACCGTTGCCTATTAACATCCCCGGCCGAATGCTCTTTATTTTTAGCTAACTGTTAAGCTAGCTGCTAGATCTCCTAGCTAGCTGGCGTATCTTTTTAGCTAACTGCTTTGACTTGGTGCTAACTGCTTAACTAACTATTTTTCATAGAAAAGCTTCAAGTTGTGCACTGTCAAAATTTAGTTAGCTAAAGAGCTAACTTCCTCTCTCTTTGGCCGTTTGAATAGTTTCTGTAGTTAACTGGAGAGCTAGCTACCTGTTGGTTAGTTAGCTGAAAAGTTAGCTACTTTATATGTGGCTGCCTTTTTGCTCAGTTAGCTAGTTAGCTAACTAGCTTGGGCGATCTCTGTGTTGCCTTTCTCTTTAGTTAGCTGGAAGCTAACTATGTTGGATGGTTTTCTGTTGTTTTTGAACTTAGTTAGCTAGTGAGCTAACTAAAGAAGGAACTTAGTTAGCTAGTGAGCTAACTAACTCTTCTTTAGTTAGCTATTGAGCTAACTCTCATCCTCTGTGTCTCCTGCAAGCCATGAGCCATCATTTTTTAGTTAGCTGGGGAGCTAACTAGCATAGCATGGCTTCTTTCCTCTGCCGTTTGATTTGTTCGTTAGTTAGCTGAAGAGCTAACTATCTTTTGCTTAGTTAGCTGCTGAGCTAACTAAGTGCTCTGCACTTTTTTCTCCTGGCCATTTGCTTTTCCTGTTAGTTAGCTGGGAAGCTAACTAGCAATTGTTTTAGTTGCCTAAGGAGCTACCTCTGGACGCCTTTTCTCTGCCGTGGCCTCTCTTGTGAGCTAGCTGACTAGCTAGCTGGGATTTCCTGCTTGCCTCTTGGCGAATGTTTTCAAGTCTTCATCTACCTGGAGTTATTTCCAGTCAACTGCCGCCTGAGTTCTTGGTTCTTCCTTCCTCAAATGGAGACTTGCATTCAATACTTAAGGGAAACATTTTACAACGGTTATATTTTCTTCCCATTTTTATTTCCATTTGTTCCTAATGTATCTAACGGATATCTTTTTTGTTGGATCATTATAAATAGCTGTGATTAGAAGCACACTATGACGATTTTTGAAAAAGAGATTACAAGAGAAAGAAATCCAAGAAAAGAGCTTTTACTGCATATTGTTGAGTGGTTGATAAGGGAGTTGCTATGCATTCAAGTTCATTCATTACTCCAAAAAGTCATTCAGATCATTGAAGTTTTTCAAAGCAATCAAGGCTTAGCTACTTCGACCTCGTTCATTTATTGCTGAAATTATTGCTTCAAAAGTTGTAAAGTATATATTTTTGGCTTCCTTGTGCCGTAAAACAAGAGGACTAGCCTAGTTTGACTAGGGGTTTTTGGCTTCCTTGTGCCGTAAAACAAGAGGACTAGCCTAGTTTGGCTAGGGGTTTTTGGCTGCCTTGTGCCGTATAAAAAGAGGGCTAGCCAGGTAAGGCTAGAGGTTGTAATCATTGTGGTACGATTAGTATAATTCCCAAAGGTTTTGGGGAGTGGATGTAGGTGCTGAGTTTGGCACTGAACCACTATAAAGTCCTATGTGTTTGTGGTTGTTTGATTCTCTATTGTTATTATTCTGTGCACCCCACTTCACCGCTGCAAATCAAAATTAGGGTTTAAGTACATATCTGCATAGTAATCAATTTTTAATAATCCAATTCACCCCCTCTTGGGTTGTTACATCTGGGCAACAAGTGGTATCAGAGCAGAGTGCTCTTGATTCCTATAGCTTTGATTAGCTTGGAGCCAAAGATCAGTAGTAATCCCAATGAGTTCTATGTTGACTGAAGGACAATCAACTAATAGACCACCTTTGTTCAATGAAACAAATTACACATATTGGAAAGCGAATGAAAATCTTCATTCAAGCACTAGAATATGATTTATGGGGAATCATAATTAATGGACCACACACACCCACTATTATGATTGAAAATATTAATATTGCAAAACCTGAATCTCAATGGGATGAGCAAGATAAGAAATTAGCTCAATTAAATGCTAAGGCTATGAATGTTCTTTATTGCTCTCTTGATGCAAATGAGTTTAATCGCATATCAACTTGCATGTCTGCTAAGGAAATTTGGGATAGACTTGAAGTCACCCATGAGGGTACAAATCAAGTCAAGGAATCCAAAATAAATATGCTTGTTCATAAGTATGAATTATTTAAGATGGATCCTGCTGAAAATATCACTGATATGTTTACAAGATTTACTGACATTATTAATGGACTGAAAAGTCTTGAAAATCTTATGCTAACAGTGATCTTGTTAGAAAAATCTTAAGATCTTTACCTAGGACATGGGAAGCAAAATCACTGCAATTCAATAAGCAAAAGATCTAACACTTTATCACTTGAAGAGTTGGTCGGTTCTTTGATGACTCATGAGCTTCAGCAACGACAACATATCGATGAAGATGAATCAAAGAAAAAAAGGACCATGGCATTGAAGAGTGCAACTCAAGAAGATGAAAGTGAAGAAACCACAAGTGATAGTGAGAAAGATGATGAAATGGCACTTATTTCAAGAAAATTTAAAAAGTTCATAAAGAGAAAGAAATTTGAAAAAGAAAAATTTTATCAAAGGAGACCATAGCAAAGATAAGGAAAAGAGTGAACCTCCTACATGCTATTAGTGCAAGAACCTGGACACATAGACCAGATTGTCCACTATTAAAGAAAGGATCTAAAAGAATAAAAAGAAGGCAATGATGGCTACTTGGAGCGACAGTGAAGTAACAAGTCAGAAGATGAAGAGAAAACTGAAGTTGCAAATTTGCTTCATGGCTGATAATGATGAGGTAAGCCCTAACTTTTTAGATGACTTTACCTTTGATGAATTACAATGTGCATTTTATGAACTTATTGATGATTTTGCAAATTTAAGTTCAAAGAGCAAAGAATTGAAAAATGAAATCAAAAATCTTACTCTTGAAAAGGAAAGAATTTCAAAGGATAATGAATCATTGTTAAAGGAAAATCAAGATTTAAAAAATAAAGTGAATAAATTAAAACCAATTGTTGATAGATTTACTCTAAGCTCAGAAAAATTAGAAATAATTTTAAATAGTCAAAGAGCTGTTTATAATAGAGCTGGTTTGGATACAATACTTTTGAAAGACAGAAATTTTTGAAAAATATCTATAAGCATGCTGATGATTCTACTAAAATTACTTGTTTTAAATGTGAAAAATAGGACACAAAGCTTATATTTGTCAAACACAAAAGATAAGAAAAATATGGGTTCTAAAAGGAACCATCTTGACTAACCCTAAAGGACCCAAGAAAGCTTGGGTACTAAAAATAAAAATTGAAATTGTGTATGCAGGTGTGTCTTGCAACCGAGCAATTAAAAGACAATGGTACTTGGATAGCGGGTGCTCAAGACACATGACCGGTGATGAATCGCAATTCATCACTTTGGAAGCAAAAGATGGAGGTGTTGTTACTTTCGGTGATAATGGCCAAGAAAAATAATTGGCATTGAAAAAATAGGTATCACACCTCATGCTTATATTGATAATGTTTTGCTTGTGAAAGGACTGAAACACAATTTACTTAGTATTAGTCAATTATGTGACAAAGGATTTAATGTTACATTTGAATCATCCCTATGCATTGTTAAAAATCCTGCTAATAAAAACATGAAATTTGTTGGTCAAAAGGTAATGTATACATTGTTAATTTAAATGATTTGCATGATCAAAATATTGATTGCCTAGTTGCTACAAACAATAAAACTGATAATAGTTGGTTATGGCATCGTAGGCTAGCTCATGCAAGCATGGATTTATTATCTAAATTAATTAAGAAGGATTTAGTACATGGTTTGCCAAAACTTGTTTTTGAAAAAGATAAGATTTGTAATGCTTGTCAATTTGGAAAACAAACCGAGCATCTTTTAAATCAAAGAATTTAGTTTCAACCACTAGACCTTTGGAGCTCTTGCATATGGATTTATTTGGTCCTACAAGAACAACTAGTCTAGGAGGAAAAAGATACGGTTTTGTTGTTATTGATGATTTCTCTCGCTTTACATGGGTTTTATTTCTATCTAGTAAAGACGAAGCATTTTCAGCATTTCAAAAATTATTTAAAAGAATTACAAACGAAAAGAATTCTTCTGTTTTGTCGATACGAAGTGATCATGGAAAAGAATTTGAAAATAAATCTTTTGAATTTTGTAATGAAAATGGAATTGAACATAATTTTTCTGCACCAAGAACACCACAACAAAATGGAGTAGTTGAAAGAAAGAATAGAACATTAGAGGAAATGCGTACCATGTTGTGTGAAAGCAATCTTCCAAAATATTTTTGGGCAGAAGCTATCAACACTGCATGTTATGTTTTAAATCGTGCATTAATCAGACCTGTTTTGAAAAAGACTCCATATGAAATTTGGAAAGGAAGAAAACCTAATATAAGTTACTTTCATGTTTTGGATGCCGATGTTTTGTATTAAATAATGAAAATCAAACCTTGATAAATTTGATGCTAAGTCTGATGAAGGAATTTTCTCGGTTATTCTTTGCATAGTAGAGCTTTTAGAGTATTCAATAAAAAGACTTTAGTAGTTGAAGAATCAATTCATGTTATCTTTGATGAATCTAATGATCTTCCATCAAGGAAGGAAAAGGTATAAATGATGCAGATGACATTGAAGATCAATTCAAGGACATCACACTGAAGGATAAGAATGACTCAGATACACAAGAGGTAAATGAAGAAGGGAACGCTGACCTACCTGAACCTCACAAGGTAATGTTGAATTAGAAAGAGGTTGGAGGTATGTTCTTAGTCACCCTAAAGATCAAATTATTGGTGATCCTTCTCAAGGAGTTAGAACTAGATCATCATTTAGAGATGCTTGTAATAACTTAGCATTTGTATCTAAAATTGAACCTAAATGCTATGATGATGCTAAAAATGATGTTGATTGGATTAATGCCATGCATGAGGAACTTCACCAATTTGAAAGAAATAATGTTTGGACTCTTATTGAAAGACCTCATGATCATCAAATTATTGAACTAAATGGGTTTATAGAAACAAATTAGATGAACATGGTAATATAATTAGAAATAAGGCAAGATTAGTAGCTAAGGGTTATAATCAAGAAAGGGAATTGATTTTGATGAAACTTATGCCCCAGTTGCTAGATTAGAAGCTATTAGATTACTTCTTGCTTATGCTTGCTTTATGAATTTTAAATTGTATCAAATGGATGTTAAAAGCTTTCTTAAATGGATACATTGCTGAACAAGTTTTTGTGGAACAACCATCCGGCTTTGAAAATCACTTGTTTCCAAACCACGTTTTCAAATTGAACAAAGCTTTGTATGGTTTGAAACAAGCGCCCCGGGCATGGTATGAAAGATTAAAAATTCTTGATTAGTAATGATTTCATTCGAGGAACTGTGGATACAACTTTATTTATTAAAAGATAAAATAAAGATATATTAATTATTCAAATCTATGTTGATGATATCATATTTGGTGCCACTAATGATTCTTTGTGCAAGGACTTTGCTAAGCTTATGCAGGAGAGTTCGAGATGAGTATGATGGGTGAGCTGAACTACTTCCTCGGACTACAAATTAAACAAAGCAAAGATGGATCTTCATAAGCCAATCCAAATATACCAAAGAAATGATCAAGAAGTTTGGCATGGAGACATCCAAGAGTATCGGTACCCCTATGAGCTCATCATGTAGACTTGAATCCTATAATTCTGAAAAGTCTGTTGATTTAAAATTATATAGAGGCATGATTGGATCATTATTATATTTAACTGCTAGTAGGCCAGATATTTTATTCAGTGTTTGCATGTGTGCAAGATATCAAGCCAATCCTAAAGAATCACACTTGCTTGCTGTTAAAAGAATATTTAAATATTTAAATGGAACAGTAAATTTAGGTATATGGTATGACAAACAATCTAGCATTGACTTAATAGGCTACACTGATTCAGACTTTGCTGGATGTAAATTAGATAGGAAATCAACCACTAAACTTGCCAGTTTCTAGGTGTTAACTTAATTTCATGGTTTAGCAAAAAGCAAACTTCAGTAGCACTGTCTACGGCCGAGGCCGAATACGTTGCAGCTGGAAGTTGCTGTGCTCAAATCTTATGGATTAAGCAACAGCTAGAAGATTATGGTATTAAACAAAAAGCCATACCTATAAAATGTGATAATACAAGTGCAATCATTTAACCAAGAATCCTATTCAACATTCCAGAACAAAACATATTGAAATTAGACATCATTTCATTAGAGATCACGTAAATAATGAAATGTTGTTATTGAATTTTTAAATACTGAAAATCAAATTGCTGATATTTTCACTAAGCCTCTTGATGAAACAAATTTTATGAAATCAAAGAGAATTGGGGATGTTTGATCCAACCATTTAATGAATCAATTAATGAATTGATATGATCATGACATCTTTCAATCACATCAATTAAAAGGAACATCATATCAAATTAAATGCTGTGAGTTTTAAGTCTTTTCATCTTTATGAAAGCCTACTTCCATTAATTTATCCACCAACCGGCCATTTGCAAGCTTTTTATTTTATTGATGGCAGTTAACCGACCAGGCAACCAAACAGTCACCTGGCCAGCTAACCATCAAGCCTTACCCTATATAACCTTTTTCATTCCAACCAAATTCTTTCATTCATCGCCTCATTCTTCCTAAATTTCAACCGATCGTCCTCTCCTCTCCTTCTCTCATTCTCATCTCTCTTCATTCCATCAATCCTTCTATCAATCTTCTTCCATTACTCCATTTATCAATCCATCTTGAAGATAGTTGATGGCTCCCAAGAAGAAGGCAATCGCAAGAGATGACGATTGTGCTGATCTTCGCCGGAAGTCTACTACTTCTTCATCCCAGATCAACTCTCTTCTTGCTTTAAATCTTTGCTCATGGAAGGTTAGTCGATTTTAACTTCTTAGAACAAGAAGGCTTTAAAATTGGAAAACTGTTAGTTAATCAAGGTTGGGATAAGCTTTTATCTACCAAGAGACCTATTTATCCTGAGCTTATTAAGGAATTTTATGAAAATATATCTTTTGGTAGTGGGACTATTTCTTCCTTCATGAAAAAGACTAAAATCGACCTTGACTGCAAAATGTTAGGTTGTGCCCTAAATATTCCATCTAATGGTTTCTTAGAAGTCCTTCCTAGTGAACGTGGATATAAAATAGGTTTAATCCTTAATATTGACGACAATGAAGCCAGTAATATTGAAACTCTAGATGCAAACATGTTATCTGTAGAAAATAGGTTATTCCACAGTATCATCGCCAAAATCCTTGCCCCACGAGCTGGTTCGTTTAATGTTGTAAATGATAGGGACATATGTTTAATGTATGACATCTTAATAGAAGACCCTGTTGATCTACCTCAGCTAATGATGACCGTAATGAAAGAATCCTGTCTAGATCTAAGGCTGCATTGCCCTACGGAATGTTTCTCACATACATATTTGAGTTTTTCAATATAAAGCTTAAGGAGAAACTGCAGTGGCATTACGTCACTCTGACGTATTTAATGCGCATTCACTGCACCGTATGGACTTTGCCAAACGGGATGGTATTTGGTTAAAGGTTAGATCAAGAAATGGTCAGTCTAGTATGCGCCAAATATGACTCAATCCGCTTGTTCTCCTCAGAACTTCTTCAATTTTGACTTCAACCAACCAAATCCTTACCTTGCTGCTATGACTGCTGACCAAAATCCATTTCTATCTGATCCACCCAATATGAATGCTTCTGGACCTTCTTATCGTAATGACAACCTGCTCCTGCTCCTCTTCCTATCGTTCGTCTATGTGATGATCAAATCCATCATATTATCAGTGAATTGACCCTTGCCTCTTCTAGTCGAAGCTCTGGAGACAGTGCTTCTTCTGTCAATGATCAGACTCTTGTACCATATTTCTTCTATTTTTGAGACCATATCTCAGTTTAAAATTACTCTTAATCAACTTGTCCATGATGTGAACATTCTCAATGGAAGAGTTTTTCATCACAATGAATCTGTCATGGACCGGATCCTAAAAGATAAATTTCCTAAAAGGTAAGCTTGAGAATTTTGAAACTAAGGCAGAGTGGGTAGAATACCAAATGAGATCCAACGAGACCCAGACCCGAGATGCAACAAACGTTGTCGACCATTGGACCGCATCTCTCTCTAGGCTGAGTCATCTCGTGGAGACTTACATCACTCTTTCTGCCGCCTCTGCCTGATGCTTCTTATTCTCATCCACACCTCTGGACTCCGCCGACAGCCTTCCTCCGACAAGCCTGGATCTTCAATCAAGCCAAATGTTTCTTCAGTGCATATTTCTTCTTCAGATGATGACAAGTGATTATGCTTGACTTATGTAGTGAGTACTTGGTATCGTTTATGTAATGCATGTTTATGACTATTTTATGACTTGAAACCATGACATGTGATATTTGTATTGTCTTTACTCTATTTTGTAATGATCTGAATGACTGCTCTAATTATGTATGGATAATGACATCTCCTTTATATTATGCTTAAATTTATTGCAAGACTCTTCAAACTTCTTTTTGATTAATGACAAAAAGGGAGAAGAATATTGCATATATTAAGGAATGGAGTAAAATAATAACTCCATATATTCAGGGGGAGAAAAGAGTTCACTTTTCAGATTGACAGGGGAGAAAGTAATGTTTTTCTGATTACACTCCTATCTATTTATTAAACTTCCTATATTTGCTTCTTTCATGCTTAAGGGTTTTATCATCATCAAAAAGGGGGAGATTGTTGACCCCAATTGATTTTGATGAATACAAAACTATTAAGCAATTCTAAGCTTAATACAGGAAAGTTCGGTCGCTTTGCAAGTAAGTATCTTCATGCAAAATTGATTGGTAAGAGAGTACTTCATTCTATTTTGCCTTAGATAATTTTATTGGCTTGGGAGTTAACTGGTTAGCTAACTTGTTATTCCATTTAGCTATTGGCACGACATTCAGCTAACTGATAAGCTATCTCAGAGGCTTGGCCGAGCGTCATCCATTTTGAGCTAGCTGGTTAGCTAGCTTATGAGCTAGCTGGATTTCATTTTAGCTAACTACCGTTGCATGTTAATATCCTGGCCGAATGCTCTTTATTTTTAGTTAACTGTTAAGCTAGCTGTTGGATCTCCTAGCTAGCTGGCGTATCTTTTTAGCTAACTGCTTTGACTTGGAGCTAACTGCTTAGCTAACTATTTTTCAGGAAAGCTTCAAGCCGTGCACTATCAAAATTTAGTTAGCTGGAGAGCTAACTTCCTCTCTCTCTAGCCGTTTGAATGGTTTCTGTAGTTAACGGGAGAGCTAGCTACCTATTGGTTAGTAAGCTAGAAAGTTAGCTGCTTTATTCTGACATGTGGCTGCCTTTTTGCTCAGTTAGCTAGTTAGCTAACTAGCTTGGGCGATCTCTCTGTTGCCTTTCTCTTTAGTTAGCTGGAGAGCTAACTACGTTGGACGGTTTTCCTGTTGTTTTTGAACTTAGTTAGCTAGTAGCTAACTAACTATTCTTTAGTTAGCTATTGAGCTAACTCCCATCCTCTGTGTCTCCTGCAAGCCGTGAGCCATTATTTTTAGTTAGCTGGGGAGCTAACTAGCATAGCATGGCTTCTTTCCTCTGCCGTTTGATTTGCTCGTTAGTTAGCTGAAGAGCTAACTATCTTTTGCTTAGTTAGCTGCTGAGCTAACTAAGTGCTCTGCACTTTTTCTCCTGGCCATTTGCTTTTGTTGTTAGTTAGCTGGGAAGCTAACTAGCAATTGTTTTAGTTGCCTAAGGAGCTGCCTCTGGACGCCTTTTCTCTGTCATGGCCTCTCTTGTGAGCTAGCTGACTAGCTAGCTGGATTTCCTGCTTGCCTCTTGGCCGAATGCTTTCAAGTCTTCAGCTATCTGGAGTTATTTCCAGTCAACTGCCTGAGTTCTTGATTCTTCCTTCCTCAAATGGAGACCTGCATTCAATGCTTAAGGGAAATATTTTACAACGGTTATATTTTCTTTCCATTTTTAATTCCATTTGTTCCTAATGTATCTAACGGATATCTTTTTTGTTGGACCATTATAAATAGCTGTGATTAGAAGCACACTATGACGATTTTTGAAAAAGAGATTACAAGAGGAAGAAATCCAAGAAAAGAGCTTTTACTGCATATTGTTGAGTAGTTGATAAGGGAGTTGCTATGCATTCAAGTTCATTCATTGCTCCAAAAAGTCGTCCAGATCATTGAAGTTTTTCAAAGTAATCAAGGCTTCAGCTACTTCGACCTCGTTCATTTATTGCTGAAATTATTGCTTCAAAAGTTGTAAAGTATATTCTGAATATTTGCTCATTGTAGGAGCTTCTCTTTATCATTCTGATTATTTTGTAGAAGGGTTAGTGTTAACTCTTAATTATTTTTGGCTTCCTTGTGCCTTGAAACAAGAGGACTAGCCTAGTTTGGCTAGGGTTTTTGGCTGCCTTGTGCCGTATAAACAAGAGGGCTAGCCAGGTAAGGCTAGAGGTTGTAATCATTGTGGTACGATTAGTGGAATTTTAAAGGTTTTGGGAGTGGATATAGGTGCTGAATTTGGCACTGAACCACTATAAACACCTGTGTGTTTGTGGTTGTTTGATTCTCTATTGTTATTATTCTGTGCACCCCACTTCACCGCTGCAAATCAAAATTAGGGTTTAAGCACATATCTGCATAGTAATCAATTTTTAATAACCCAATTCACCCCCCTCTTGGATTGCTACATTTGAGCAATAATTATAATTTAAATTTATTTATTATTAATTAATTTTTAATTTATTAATTGTTTCCACAGAAATCTATTCTCCGACTCGGGTGCGCTTCTGGCTCCTGATCCGGACACCGATCTCGTCGCCTCGAGGTGAAACCTGCAAGACAGTCCACATGCAGAGGGTGCCTTGGGAGTTGCCCTCTGCGAATGACCCTTCGATGCCCAAGTCAGTGGAGATTCATAGCAAGAAGACTCTCACAGAAGAGTTTTCCTTTGGCAGGTGTTCTCTCTCGAGAGCTCTGAGCTCAGGGGGAGCTTCAATGGAGCATCAGAGCCAGTGAATGAGTGTGAGTAATTGCGTAAAAGTTTACGTAAGGATTGCCCAAGAGTTGCGTAAGAATCGCGTACCTGAGAGATTGGAGGGCTGTGGTATTTATAGGCGATCACTTGATTCCTTGGACGTGCCCTGGATGGGGTCTGAAAACTGTTAGGATTCGAGACGGATCCGAATCAAGTTTGTTACAAGGCCTGTAGGGTCCGCACCTTGTTAGTTAGAGGATCGACGGCTGGGAGAGCTAGTTGATGCCTTGAGATTCAGTGATCATATAGATCTAGGCCACTCTTGCGGGTCCTAGGCCACTTCTGGGTATGATTCCTCATTTGGAATCTTATTCAGTTACAGTGAGTTCGAACTCTCCCGCGCCGGATTCCGCAAAGGCATTTCGAATGCCTTGGTTCGGCCAGAATGAGGAATAACCTGTTTTCCGAGGTATAGAATGGATCGGCTCGAATGGTCAAGGTACGATCGGCTCGGATGGCCGAGGTATAGTCGGCTCGGATGGCCGAGGTATAGTTGGCTCAAATGCGGACCTCTCGGCTAAAAACACAACAGATGTTCAGTTAAATAGTAGTAAAATTACATAAACGCGCTGACCATTAGAGCAAAGACTCACCTTGAGGGTCGATAGAGCTAAGCCCAGCGGCGAAAATGACATCCTCTGCTAACAAAGTGCTGGTTGAGACCTCCTGACCACTATGAAGGGTAGCCAGATCTCTTTTCTCCTGCTCACTCAACTCCGGGGGCGCCTCCGGATCCTTCACATAACTCGCCCATTCTCTCGGAAAATCCGAACCAATGTTTCCTTCGGCAATGAAAAATCGAGACTTCCACTCCTTTATCGAAGAAGGGTTATCAGAAATCATTTTGAACGACTTCGGGACCAATATAGGGCCACTTAGAGCTCTTCCCGGAAACCAGGTTTGTAGCAGACTCGAAATATGGGAAGGGTCGCAGTCACCCCAACACGACTGCACATCGAGATGAACCCAACAAAATTGCACCAACTATTTTGGGCTACCATCGTTGGGCATATATTGTAAAACCTCATCACCTCATGTATCAGCGGGTGAAGAGGGAATCGGAGACCTGCCCTCAGGCTCTCCTCGTAGAAGAAGACTTCCCGGCTTAACTCGGTTGAAACCATGTGCTCGGTCTTTGTCACCCATAAGGCTACATCCAGAGGAACCCTATAATAGTGACGGATCCTATCCAGATCGTCCAAGGTTACCTCAGAAGCAACATCGCCTGGACCCTTCATATCGGCTGAATGGGGGGTAGATACGAACAGGCAAGCAAGGGCTCAGAGAAAGAATGGAAAATCTCTATGACAGGGACAAAGGAGCGTTGCAGAAAGAGCGCCGCCCCAGCCCTCTTTAAATAAATGCTTCAGAGAGAAAGCCCGAGACACCAAAACCTCTGATATGGGTACCAGAAATAAAGGAGTCCCGCCACGTGAAACTTCCACTATCGCGGCTCGCTGGAAACGAGGCGTTCCCTCCTCGAGCTGTGGCAAAAAATGATGACGAAACAGCGGCCCGTCATTTACGAGATTATCACTATCCGCCTTTTTGAATCCCCAAATAAGATTGCTCCGGAATTCTACTCCCTATATCCGAACTTACACTTCGAATTATGGAATGGGGGGCATGTGATGAGGGGTAAAATCGTCATTGCATTATTGACCGCCCACATCGACAATTGGGTCATGCCCAATCCAAACACCCTACCAGCCAGCTGGCATAACATCCAAGCAACGAAGCCGAATCGCCTTTGACAAAGTGGGTCGCCCCGACAACCCGAACCATCCTCATACCTCGGCCATATGAGCTGAGCCATTCCTCGGTAACACGAGCTATCCTCATACCTCGGTCATCCGAGCCGACCATACCTCGACCATCCGAGCCGACCGTACCTCGGCCATTCGAGCCGATCCATTCTATACCTCAGAAAACCAGGTTATTCCTCATTCTGGCCGAACCAAGGCATTCGAAATGCCTCTGCGGAATCCGGCGCGAAAGAGTTCGAACTCATTGTAACTGAATATGATTCCAAACAAGGAATCATACCCAGAAGGGCAACCCCCAAGGCACTCTCTGCGCGACTGTCTTGCAGGTTCCATCCCGAGGTGACGAGATCGGCGTCCGAATCAGAAGCTAAAAGTGCATCCAAGTCAGAGAACAAATTTTTATGGTAACAATTATTTTTTAAATTATTTTTAAATAAATACTATCCTATATATTTACCTAAAAATAATCTTTTATGAACCAAACAATACCTTAATAACTCGAAATCTTAACTCAGCTGGTGCGTTGTACTCTCACCGCCCTCCTTATAATTATTGCATTAAGAACTGCGCCACTCAATGAAGCAATGCGAAATTGCGAATAATGGAGGAAGACCATTGAGAGACTTTATCTTTTTAACGATGTTTCTTCGATGCCTCAGCCTCGCTCTAGTTTGTACGAGGCAGAGTTAGTAGAAGAGTCTGATTTAAGGAATATATATATATATATATAATCTTAAAAAGCTGAGATAAACTGACAGCTTCTTCCCAGCCTTCGTCCAAATAAATAATGCGAGCATTTAAATAACGCTTTTAGAAGTTAACATACGTAATTTTTATTTTTATTTTTTTTCACTTCCCCTCTTTCCTCTTCTCAGGATAAAAGAGCGAAAGGGAGGCCATGGAACTCGAACCGGAGAGGTGTACCACTACCACTGCTCACTTAGAATAAATTCTTGGTACAATCAAATAATACGATCATCGCTTGCCATTAATAACCAGAGCAAGGTCCAAAGCCACTGAAACGTACCCTACAAACTCTAGACAACACTTCTAACTACAACATAAATGAAGAAAAGTACCAACTTCAACTACAAGCGTTTAAGACGGTCCCTGCAGATGCTTTCTTTCTTTGCGTTTATAATGCCCTGAGTATAAAGCCAAAAACCGCTTGAAGCTTTCGAGCAATTTTTACTTAAATTTTAATGTAATAACTGTTTTTTTTTTTTTTAGTTGTTGAATATCTCTTCATCACCATCTTTAACGACTAACTTGTGATTTTTAAAACCTCTTCCAGCTGTGTATCCATTTTGCTTATATGAATTGACTTGCTACTTTTGATGCTATTGGTTCTTTTGCTTTTCAGTTTAATTGACCAAAAATATTATCATATATTGCTTTTATGAGTTTTAAAATTAATGAATTAATTTTTTTAAAAAAATGATACATGGCATTAGATTCGAATAACCTTTCTTCCATTGAAAGGCATTCATTTTTAACTGAAAAACTATTAGTTTTTGATGAACTAGATGGTATTTTTAGCTTGTTCCATCCTTCGAAATTAAGGATAGAAATGTGATGTCTAACAATTATCCAATAATAATTATTGATGTGATCTTCTATATATTTTACAAACCATCACACCATTTATTTCATCATATTTGCATTTGCACCATGTGCAAGATAACGCAAGCTTGCATCCTTAAAACCTGGGAAGGGATCATCAAAAATCATTAGTTGCTACTTCACTTAAAAAAACATAATAGTCTGATTATCCAATGTAATAACTGTTATTTGTTTTTTAGTTGTTGAATATCTCTTCACCACCATCTTTTAACGACTAACTTGTGATTTTTAAAACCTCTTCCAGCTGTGTATCCATTTTGCTTCTATGAATTGACTTGCTACTTTTGAGGCTATTGTTTCTTTTGCTTTTCAGTCCAATTGACCATAAACATTGTGTTGTTCAGCTTCCGTCAAGATCAGATGCATGAGAAAGATAGAGGAGAAGAAGAATATTAATATAGAAGAAAAAGAGAATGCATTTACTTTTATGATGTTTCGTTCAATATCTGGTTATATTCAGATAGAGCCTTAAATAACCATCCATCTTGGATGATAAGACTTATCCGCACTAGCCTATAACCAACTCCCTAACAAACTTTCTAAAATATAGAAGTCTATCCAGAAACCTGAGCTCAATCCTCCTGGACCCAGATCCCCTCCGATTAGATTATTAAACATTTTCTCAAAAAACTCCCTTCTAAGCCATGCAAGAAAGCACTCAAACCCGAGCCTATGTACACCATGACTCACATGCTCTCTATTCTTGGGTCACAAGCCGACCCAAATGACTTAGGAACCTGAGAACTTATGTAGCCTAAGCTCTCAAACTTATGTGACTCTCCTGAACTTTGGATGTGCCACATCTGAGCTTACAATCTCCATCTTGGTGCATCCATCTGAGCTTACAATCTCCATCTTGGTGCATCAAAGTTACAGTAAGCTCCACCTGGTCCATCAATCCCATAAGTGCTCCACATCTGAAGAAGCTATCCCGAGGTAGTACCTTAGTGAGTGCATCCGCTGCGTTATCTTTGGTAAACACTTTCACAAGCTCCAACTCACCATCCTCCACAAGCCCCTGATCCTATGGTATCTGATGTTAATATGTTTGGTCCTAGCATGATAGACTAGATTTTGGACCAAACATAAAGCACTCTGGCTATCAGAAAATACCCTGATCACCCCCTATGTTATCCCCATCTCCAGTGCAAGACCTTTCAGCCACATAGCCTCCTTTGCAGTCTCTGAAATACCAATATACTCTGACTCTGTAATAGACAAAGCCGTCACTGGCTGCAGACTTGACCTCCATGATATTGGACCACCATTCAACATAAAGACATACCCTATCGTCGACCTCCTGGTGTCCAAATCACCTCCATAGTCAGCATCAACAAAACCTGCTACCCGATCCTGAGCCTTCATGGTCAGTCTAGTGCCATCCTCCATGCTACTATACCCATAGCATATACCAACACTGACTGTGCCAACAAGATATTTGAAGATCCCTTTCAAAGTTCTCCAATGTGCTTTACTCGGACTAGCCATGAATCTGCTAACTTAGCTAACAGCATATACAAGGTCAGGCCTACAACACACCATAGCATACATGAGGCTGCCAACTCCTGAAGCATAAGGTACTTTGGACATCTCTTCGGCCTTTATCTCAAAACTTGGTGACATAGTCTTGGAGAGCTTAATGTGACCGGCCAATGGTAATGCGGCTGGTTTTACACTATCCATACTTTACCTCTCCAAGATCCACTTGATATAAGTCCCTTGAGATAAATGAAGCAACCTCCTGTATCTGTTCCTGAAAATTTTTATCCCCAAAATCCATGTAGCAGGACCTAAATCCTTCATTTCAAACTCAGCTGACAAAGCTACCTTTAGATCCTCCACAACAGCTTTACTCTTGTATGCAATTAACATATCATCCACATACAAAAGCAAGTATAATCTAAAATTATCTTCTAAAATCTAGAAATAAACACAGGGATCATACTCATATCTAGACATGCCGATGCTCCTCACAAAGGTATCAAACCGCAGATACCACTGACGTGGTGACTGCTTTAAACCATATAAGGATCTCTACAAACGACATACCTTTCTTTCTGATCCCGCTTCTATAAACCCCTCTGGTTGCTCCATATAAATCTCCTCCTCCAAATCCCCATGAAGGAAGGCTGTCCTGAAATTCATCTGCTCCAGTTCCAAATTCTGCATTGCTACAATGCTCAGCAACATCCTGATAGATGTGTATCGTACCACTGGAGAGAACACCTCATTATAGTCAATGCCTTCTTTCTGAAAAAATCCTTTGGCCACTAATCTAGCCTTATACCTGATCTTCTCCTTCTCTGTGGCTCCTTCTTTGCACCAAAATACCCCTTTACAACCAATGGGCTTCTTTCCACTTGACAGTGACACCAATCGCCAAGTCTGATTCTTCTATAGGGACTGCATCTCTTCTGCCATTGCCTGGACCCACCTGTTTCTATCCTGGCTTGTATTACCTCCTAGTAGGTAACTGGTCCTCCACTGGCAGCCACCAATGCATATGACATGGTCTCGCCAAACCTATATCGCTCCGGTTGCCGAATGACCCTCTTTGGCTTATGTAGTGCAATGCCGATGCCTATCCCAGGATGTGACTCCTCTCTCTGCTCATCTCTGCTGTTAGCATGCATCTGGCTGATCCCCGCATGTGAAGACATATCTGGAGTATGCTCCACCTGATTCTCATGTCCTCTTGGCGATCCTACAAAAGGTAAAATATCATAAGAGGTTATTTGCTCAACTGCGCCCTGCTGAGCCTCCTGCTGCCCACCCGCGTCCGATTGGGCCTCCGGCTGAACCTCTACCACTTCCTGCTTCTTGAGGACTGAGCTCTCATCAAAAACCACATCCTTGCTGATCGTGGCCTTCTGCTCCAAGGGATCCCATAGCCTGTATACCTTGATTCCTCGCGGATATCCAATGAACACCATTTTTTGGGCTTTGGCGTCCAACTTGGTCGCTGACTGGCATCCACATGTACAAATATTGTACATCCAAAAACTCTGATATAACTAAGATCTACCTGTCTACCAGACCACACATCCTCTGGTAACCTCCCATCAAGCTTGACATGAGGAGACCTGTTCATCAAGTAGGCTGCTGTGTCAACTGTGTCCACCCAAAACATTTTAGGTAATCCTACTTGCAATCTCATGCATCTAGCTTCTCCATGAGAATTCGGTTCATTCTCTCAGCCACTCCATTTTGCTGAGGAGTTCTAACCACTGAAAATTGCCTTTTGATGCCTTCGTCTGTGCAAAATTTCAGAAACTCCTTACTTGTGAATTCTCCACTGTTATCAGACCGCACCACCTTTACATATCTCAATGTCTCCTTCTCCACCTCAGCCTGCCATGCTTAAAATTTGAAGAAGATCTCTGACTTTTCCTTCAAGAAATATACCCAGACCTTCCTTGAAAAATCATCAATCAAAGACATAAAATATCTGGCCCCATTCCTGCTCAAAACTGGAGCTGGACCCCAAACATCACTGTGTACTAGCTCCAAGGGACATGTACTGTGCGCTAAACTGGTAAAAAATTTTACTTTGTGTTGCTTGCCAATCTGACATGGCTCACAGACCTCTGCAACACCCTCATCCAAAGTTGGAATCCTCTTATCCTTCATCAGCACCCTCATGCCCTGCTCTCCCATGTGACCAAGATGGTAGTGCCATATGCGGTACATATCCTGCTGACTGTGTACTGTTGTTGCTGTCTCAGACCCTCCACACATCACAGACCCAACCAGCTGATACAAATTATTTTTTAGCCTCTTTCCCTCATCACAACATGGCACCTTTCATGACGTTGAGTACACCATTCCCAAAATGACAACTGAAACCAAATCCATTCCTCTTCAGGTACCCCAAGGACACTAGGTTCTTCTTCAAGTTAGGAACATGCTTCACATGAGTAAGAGTTCTCACAACCCAATCAAACATTCTGATCCTAACTGTGCCAATTCCTGCCACCCTGCAAGAATGGTTATCCCTTAATGTCACATTCCCCACATCAATTTTAGTATAATCTGTAAACCAAAACCGATGCAGTGTATAATGATGTGAGCAGGCTGAATCAAGTAACCAACTATCCGCTGTACTTTTGTGTGCATCTGAAACCACCCAGAGGTCCTCATCGACCCCTACATCTTCAACAGTATTGATAGATTCCTTCTCTTTCTTCTCTTCTTGAGGTTTCTTCCAAAGAGGACAATTCCTCTTTATGTGTCCAACGTCATTACACTTGTAACACCTGAACTTGCCTTTGCCTTTCTTTGACTTGGACATGGATTGGCCCCTATGCTTGCTGACCTCCTTACCTCTGCCGGTTCTCTCTTCTACCGTGAGGCCCTCTTGAGGTACACCTTCCCCCGCTGCTCATTGGATCTCAACACAGACACAATATCTTTATAAAGTAGTGTTTCTTTTCCATAAAGCAGTGTAGTAACAGAGGATCATAAGACATAGGCAATGAACATAACAAGAGAAGGGATTTATCTTCTTCCTTCATCTTAACACCAAGAGTCATTAAATCATTGCATATCATATCATACTTCTGAATATGAATAACAATATCCCCGCCTTCCTGCATCCGAAGACTATATAATTTTTTCTTCAACATAAGTTTATTGCACATATTTTTGCCCATGTATAAGGAATGCAACTTGACCCAAAGACCCTTCAGTTTCTTCTCATCACACTGTACAAAACTGAATCAGCAAGACACCCTCTGATCGCTGCACTTGCCCTCTTCTCAAGAGACAACTAATCCCCTCCTGACATCTGCTCATGCTTTGATTCCAAAGCAACATCAAGAAAATTCTGCACTAGTAAATCCTCAACCCTCACCTTCCACATGGAAAAACTCATTTTCCATTAAATTTTTCAAACTCAACTTTGCTTACTACTTATGGTTGATCAGGCCACAAACAGTAATCATAGAGATGAATTAAGAAAAAATACCTAAAGGTGAAATCTTAGTTGAAATCTTCTCCTGTAGCCCTTCCAAGAAGTTTTCGCTTTCCTTGGATAAGATGCTTGTTGCAATCAAATAAATTGCTGCATAGGTTAGTTGCCTCGTGCTTCTTTTCTTTGGTTGCTGGTTCAAAAACCCACCTTAACCAAAGCCTGAAAGCTTTACCAAAACCTACACACTATGAAATTAATGTGGAATTAATGTGAGGGAAGGAAATCTTCACAGCCCCTTTTATTTCAAGAATTTATTTTTCTTTAATACTGACCGAAGACTTTTCCTCCATGTTCATTCCGTTCATGAATTTGTCTGCTTCGTTACCATGAGAAACTCTTCAATGTTCTTCACGGCCTGAAACGCCCGCTTCTTGGGAGAGGCACTTGAGAAACACACTAAGCTTCGGTGAAGCCCCTCCACGAACTCAATGTGAAGTGCGTTTTCTTCACGCACCGGTTCTTATTGACCCTCTTTGTGAAGTCTTCTCCTCCACGCGCCTGGACGTGAAACCCTCCACAAACTCAGACTCCAGCACACAAAGCTTCCCTTTTCACACGTGAAAAACTTCTTGGAGAGAGAGAGAGAGAGAGAGAGAGTAAGAAAATTATCTTGAGATCTGATTTCTCTTTTCTTTTCCTAAACGTCTCTGAAGCTCTGATATCACTTATTATGCAGCTTTCGCCGAGATCAGACGCGTAAGGGAAGATAAAGGAGAAAAGAATAGATAATATAGAAGAAAAAGAGAATGCCTTTATTTTTTTTGAGGTTTTGTTCAATATCCGTTTACATTCAGATAGAGTCTTAAATAACCATCCATCTTGGATATAAGACTTATCCGCACTAGCCTGTAACCAACTCCCTAATAAATTAGCATGTAACCAACTCCCTAATAAACTCCCTAAAATATGAAGTAATCTTCCTGGACCCAGATCCATAACCTACTATTAGGTTATTAAACATTCTCTCAAAAAAACTCCGTTTAAGCCATACAAGAAAGCACTCAAATCCAAGCCCATGTACACTCATGACTTACATGCTCTCTAGTCTTGGGTCACAAACTAACCCAATGACTTAGGAACCTGAGAACTTATGTAGCCTAAGCTTGTGACTCTCCTGAACTTTGAATGTGCCACACCTGAGCTTACACATTGTCATATATTACTTTTATAAGCTTCAAAATTAATGGATAGATTGAAAAAAAATGATACGTGGCATTAGATTCGAATAACCTTCTTTGATCAAAAAGCATCCATTTTTAACCGAAGAACTATTAATTTTTGATGAACTAAATGGTATCTTTAGCTTGTTCCATCCTTTGAAATTAAGGTTAAAATGTGATGCCAACAATCATATTATTGATGTTATTTTCTACATATTTTACAAATCATTATACATTACTCATTTCATCGTATCTGCAGATAACACATACTTGCATCATTAAAACTGAGGAAGGGGTCATCAAAAATCATTAGTTGCTACTTCACTTAAAAAGAGCATAATAGTTTGACTATCCAATATAATTCAAGCCATATTTGAGATGAGAGTTTCAAAATATTCATAAAATAATCTAAATGTAGGAAATAAAAAATTTAAGAATGTGAAAATCATGAAATTAGAAGATTTACTTATTTGTCCTACAATCCTTTATGAATTTTTAGCTTTTATTTTTATCAAATATTCAATTAGGTTAAAAGATAATTATAAAATAAAATAGGTTCATTGAGAAATTTCAATCCAAACTAGTTTCAAATTAAGATATTATTATTATTATTAATGACAAGAGATATCAATGCGGATATTCATCAAACTCATCTTTCATTTGCGTTTTCAATACCATTTTTTAGTTCTCCACCACAGCGAGAATATCAAATTTGCGTCGCACACGCATGCCTCCGGTGTGTGCCCTTGCTTCTACTCCAACAACAACATGGGAAGTAATTTTTATATCTCAAATTGTTGGTGGAACGAGCGCCTCGGATTGTGCCCTCCGATCCTTCTCGCACATCAAGAGACGCGCGCGTGCCTCTTGTTGCGATACCCCGGCGATCTCCGGCAACGGGGGCAATTGGACGGTTTGCTTGCTTGCTATTTAAAAAGGCCTTGCTTAATTTTAATTGTAGGCCAAGATGCTTCAGTTGAATTGAACGATGACGTTAAATTTTTTTTTTTTTTTGGGTTACAAGTGGGTGATCACATCTGTCTCGCATGAATTAAACCTGAAATGTCAGAATACATAATTTGCTATAAAATAATGGGACATGGGTCACTAAAATGCCAATCCCACTGGCCAGGATAGCGGGCAACTGTATAGGCGATCCAATCTGCTGCAGCATTGGCTTCCCTACAGACATGACGAACCAATGTCGCACTGTTGGTCTGGAGAGAAGCCCAAATATCACGTATAAGAGGTTAATGGGGGGAGTCAAGGTCACATCCCGGCAGATCCAACGAATCACCGTAAGCGAATCTCCCTCAATAACCAAACACGAAGAGTCCAACTTGCGAACTGCATAAGTAATTCCAGCCCAAGCAGCCTGAAGCTCCGCCATAGGGACCGAGATGTCAATGGAGCCATGACCACCAGCCGCAAGCATCACTCCATCCGACCCTCTAATTATAAACGCAGATCCGGCCATACGATCCGAAACAGAACCGTCAAAGTTCACTTTAACATAACCCGAGGGTGGGAGCTTCAAGAGATAAAAACCGTAGAATGGTGCGCTGGCAAAGCAGCAGGGGAATCCCAGAGGCCGGGTCTGTCAGAGTAAAAGCCAGAATCAGAGCGAAGAAACTCCGCAGCACGAGAACCAGCAGTGTGGATGATAGTCAAAGGCGAGATCGTCTCCTCAGCAAAGACAATCTGGTTCCGAAAGAGCCAGATATGGTAAGCCAAGTAAGCTGAAAAAATATCATGATAGCGGAGACCTCGTTGTACCGCCAAACGGATGGCGTGCCAAAAAGAATATCGGGTAGAACTTCCTAACCAATGGCTGAAATGGAGCTACTGCCATATCCCATACGTATGAGAACAAGTAAAAATAGTGTGCTCAACCGTCTCCTTCTGAAGTCCACATATCGACATAGGGGCAAAATAGAAAGATCTCGTGCTGCCAAAAGAGTACAAGTAGGAAGGCGGTCCCATAATAACTTCCACAAAAATAGCTGAATCCTGGAATGGATGGGAAGCCGCTATATCCAGGCCACATCAACCAAACTCGAAGCCCGGGCCGAATACGATCAACGAGGTCCTGGGTAGGGGCTCGAGCAAGGCAGGATCGATGCCACAGTCTGGTATCCGGGCCAGCTGAATAAGCAAGAGGGATAGCAAGGATCCTTTGCGCTAACTCGGTCCCAAATAGCTAGAACACCATAGGGACATGCCATGCCGAACTATCCTGACTAACCAATGCATGCAAAGAGGGCCCTACCTTTGAGCTAAAGAAGGTCAGCCAGTGAGAAAAAGGAAGATCCGCTATCCAGGTATCTGAATAACATCAGTAAAGCTTCATCTCCTATCATTCAATAGATATCTGACATAACAATAGAAACAATCTAATAAATCACTCTTCATATAAAAATAATTATAAAAATAATAAAAAATTAATCAAAAGTTAAGCACCATATCTACCTCATATAACAAAGCTTAAAAAATAATGTGAATCGAGCATGATTCTAAAGACATGCCTACCAAACAACAACGTTGTTTTAAATTTGAAAACAACAAGCATGGTGTGTTTACCCGTGCACTTGCTGTATTTTTATACTTTTTGGTTAATGATGTAGTCACATGAAATGATTGATGTCAACCGGGAAGCAGGTCGGCCCGGCCAAAGCTGCAGGCCAACCCCACCACCACCAAATAAAAGGACAAAAAAGCCACTTCGCCATTTAGATTGTTTTAGTTAAAGAAAATAGGGATCAAGTAAGATATCCTTCTAGACACCGGAGGATTAGGAGCCTTACGGACTCTTGGAGTTGGAGGAGATGCAAGCCAACGGAAAAATAGTGAGACATTGAGCATCTTTGCATTATATTTCATGATAAGAATCATTTTACTTCAGGAATGATTCCATGCCGCCTTTCCCGGATGGGGCCGATTCTAATATTGAGATGGATGGCCAGTTTGTTCGCCGGCCCACCATGGCTCGTTCCCTCCACGACGAGGCTCTCATTAATCATAGATTCTATACACCACGAGCGATTTATTTCAATCGTTCAATGATTGCACGGAGGATACGTGAACCTTGGCTTTTTTTTATTTTTATTATTGTTATCTTTTACTGCTAAGTTAAAGTAATCTTTTTTGTTTTCTTGGTAAACTCTTTTTTTTCCTTTGGTTGAATCGTTTTTATTCTTTTTAATCCTGGCTGAAATATATCCAGGGCTATCTGTGCTTCTCGACTAATTGTATTCTATAAATAAACGAATAAGCTCAGAATAGCTAATCCTCCCATATTATTAATTTTTTAAACTTGTCGGTGGAAATTGGACTTATATCAGACTTTGTTCCAGCCCTACTTGGAACCACGCATATAAAGGACTGCATTTGGTTCAAGAATAAGAAATAGTTGGATGAAAATAGTTTAGAAATAATTATGCTCGCTGTTATTTTTGTTTTTGTTTAATTATATCTCATTGTAGTTACTCCAGCTTGCAACTGCATTCAACTTTAGTAAAAAAAAAGAAAAAAAATGAAAGACATACGTAATGACTTCATGTTACAAATAATTTGTGCCATCATTTTTGAATATAATCATTTAATATTAGGCTTTTGTTTTGAAATATTTATCAGTTTTTGGATTGATGTTATTTTTTTTTTTTTTTTTTTGGATAAGATCAAAAATTGTAAAAATAAAATATATGATAATAATATCATGTGCTTTTTTTTTTTTTTTTTTTTTAAGCAAGGATATGACCTACCTTGCTTTATTCTTGAGCCAAACGCTCTATAAGGCCGTTGGTGGAAAGTAATGGCTACGGGTACGCTTGAATTGATTAGGTGTCATATCACCTGGTCCTAAAAGGCTACTTGGAGCAATGGAGCTCAACGAGGACTTCACAGACTTGTGCTACTGTACAATTTTGTGTCGCCTTTATGCAACCAGCTTTAATTTTAAAAACAAAAAACAAAAGCATTTAAATTGCCCTGAAATCGAGCTTTAGAGGCAAAGCATTGTGAGAATGAAATTATTTTTATAGAAAAGCCATACCAGCCGTATGACCACGAGGCTGGAATGCGATGGCGTCCATGATAGGGAAGTTGCTGCCCAATATGCCAAATACTATATGTTTTATCCCAATAATTGAATGTCCCACTTAATTTATTCCATCTAGTTGGATATCATGACCATAATCTCCCTTTTATTAAACCAAAAAAAAAGAGAAAAGTAGACAAAGTTATATAAATTTTAATAAAAGCAATTGATACCAAAGGAGGTTGTATTTTTTAGATATTTAAGTTATATTTTTCTTCATCATTTTATATTTTAGATTTTTAATATATATATTAGAAGATTGTTATTTAAATTTTTATGTATCATATGATGACTTTATTATAATATTTTTTTGAGATATATAAGACTTAGTTTTTTCAGATGTTTCCATAACATTGCTTATGTTGAAATTTAATAGGTTTCATTTGCTCGAGTTTGCTTTAAAAGTATACACCTATATTGCGACATCTTTAAATTGATTTCTGAATCAAAAGTTGCGTGGATAGTACGGAAGCCTAAGCTTTATATCTTAAAGAGAAAAAGAATAAAGTAAAACCTTAGAGAAATGCAGAGATGCTAAGATATTTAATTATTGTTATAAGAATTAATTGATGATAGCCAATATGCGACATTGGTGTGCACTAGTTAGTGAGAACCAATATGGCATTGGTGTGTTATTAGTTGATTGCAAGTTAAAACATAGCAAATAAATCTTAAACTTTCAATGTAGATATTGGATCACAATAAAAGCATGATCATAACTAGTCCAATGCTAAAATAATAAAAATAAAATTTATTAATATATTATTTTATATTGTAGCAAGATATTGAAATTATTTTAATACATGCATTACTTAATTTTTAGTAATTATTTATTACTCAAATTTATATTCTATTAATGAATATATATTTAAAATTTTAAAATTATATATACTTGATTCGATAGTAGATTAATTGAATTAAAAAATAAATTTAAAATATTACAATGTATATATTAAAAGTTTTTACTAAGTTGTAAACTAATATATCATCTGTTATATTTTTTATAAAATTTTAAGATATCAATATTGGCATACATTCGTATCTTTGGCTTGAACTTGGTACTGGCTCCAAGACATGATATTCATCGGGAAAAGACTTATTGCATCGTCTTTTTCAGTGCTGCTAGCAAGTGCGTATCGGGCATGCGGATTGGCTGATCACCTGTGCCACCATGCATGCTGAGGTTCGATGGGCTTTGGCACACATCGCACGGGCAATGACATGGGCACGAGGCCAATCCTCACGCTTGGTATGCGCTTGCTCCATCGAAGAGCGGTGCAGCAACATTTTTTTTATTCATCTTACTGAGCATTGAAAATATAATTACATTTAATTTTAACTTCATCCTCTTTTTTTTGGGTAAAAACGAATGATCACACTAGTCTAGTGCGAGTCAACCTTGATACATCAGAAAATAGAATTTGCTTTAAAATAATGGTGCAGGGGTTTCCATGTCTCCACATCCAAAAGCCAGAGTGATAGGCCACTAAGGCCATCACCCAATCCACTGCAGCATTAGCTTTCCGATAAACATGCCGGATCTGGACAGTGTGAGCCTTCCGTAGGATAGACAAAATATCATGGAGTAAAGGGTTGCTTAGAATGTGGTCATCGTAATCCTGCCAAACCCATCGGATGACCGTAGTAGAGTCCCCCTCAATGAAGAGACAGTGATCATGAAGGATCCGAGTGGCGAACAAAATGCAAGCCCAAATTGCATAAAGCTCAGCCAGGGAAACCGAGGAGTCTAGAAGGCCGAAGCTACCCGCCGTCAACATAACTCCATCAGTCCCATGAATAATAAACGCTAAGCCAGCACATCTTCCCCAAACACTCCAATCAAAATTAATTTTGACAAATCCTGGAGGGAGGGCTCCCAAGATATGAAGATCGTCTACTGGTTCGCTGCCAAGGCAGCAGGGGAGCCTCAATGGCCAAAGCTGTTAAAATTAGAAGCAGAATAATGGAGTATGTATTCTTCAGAGAAAGAAATAACTTTCCTCACAACTTTGATGGAAGAAACTGTATCATCAGTGAATATAAGCAGGTTTCGCGATAACCAAATCTGGTAGGCTATGCCAACCCAAATAGCGCCCTGCTATCAAAAATACCCCTTCGGATGTCTATCAATAGAGCAGTCATTCGAATGCCATCAGCGCCTTCCCTAGGTTGATAATCCATCCTCTGCCAGATCAGTCTTGCTCTAGGGCAGCTAAAGATGGCATGATTAGTGGTCTCCTCCTTCTGTCCACATAACGGGCAGGTAGCCTTAATGGGCAGGTAAACTAAATGGGCATTTTCCTCTCAGCAAGCAATGAGCAAGTAGAAAGATAATTCCACGCAAGCTTCTAGATAAAGAGCTGTATCCTGGGATGAATAGAAAGACTTCAGATCCACACTGCATCCATAATATGCTGAGGTCGTGGCTTGTAAAGCTTGATTAGATCCCTGATAGGCGCACTAGTAAGACATGATCACTTTCATAGTCTTGTATTAAATGAGTGCCCCGGTAAGAGCGGAATAGAAAGAACCCTGCGTGGTAACTCCTCCCCAAAAAATGGGACACCATGGGAGTGTGCCATGAGGTATATCCTAAGAGATCAAATCTGTAACTCTCATGCTGCTAGAAACATCCACGCTGATAAAAGTAGGCAAGAGTGAGAGGGAGAGCTTAGCAATCCACGTATCCTGAACAACATTAATCAAGAATCCATCACCAATCATTCACGCGATGTTATTCAAGATCAGCGGGGCATGTCGGCAGACCTCCTTCCTGAAAGAAGAATATCCACAAAAAGCCTGAAAATTCATAGAAGGAGTCAATGCCCCATAATGAGCCCGCATAAAGAAGCTCCAGAAGCAATGCGGAACCAGTAGGAACTGCATAGCATGCCTAGCAATCAGTGCCTCTCTTCTGACTGTCAGAGACTGAATTCCAAGGTCACCTTTAGAAATTGGCAACCAGATAGTGTCCCAAGCCAGCAGATGAATACCATGGCCATCCTGCATGGAGGCATAGAGAAAGTCTCTAAAGCATCTCTCTATCCTTCTCAGAGAAGTCCTCGGGACAACAACGTTAGATAGAAGATAAAGAGGAAGAGAGGTGAGAATCGAGCGTAGAAGAGTAATCCTCGCCATCATGGATAACCCGTGACCTGCCAACCATCGAGACGGTCATGGACCCGATGCTTAAGATCAAGGTAATCACTACATCGTGGCTGTCTTTCCGTAATAGGATTCCCAGATAAGATAGCCAGTCAATCTGAGTAGAAATGCCCAGGGTTTGAATGATGGCCTTCCTTATCATAGCAGTCGTCTTTGAACTAAAACTGATCATGGACTTGTGAAGATTTACTCTATGATTCGAGGCCTGACAGTAGAACTGAATAATGGAAACAAAGGTCGTCGTATTGTGGATAGTGGCCTGGCCCAGTAATATGCAGTTATCAGCAAACAGAAAGAGAGACCGAGGGACCATAGGAAGCCGTCATAAAAGGGGCAATACGATAATCATCCTGAGCCTGAGCGAGTGCTCGAGATAGATCGTCAGCAGCAAGGATGAACAGGTAAGAGGATAAGGGGCATTCCTGACGCAGTCCAACAGCAGAGTGGAAAAATCAGTCTGACTACCATTGATGATAGGAGAATGATGGCCTATCAATGCAAGCCATGATCCATTCTACAAAAAGGCTGTCAAACCCAAATTCATGAAGAGTACGGTATAGAAAAGCCTAGCTCACCCTATCATAAGCTCGCTTCATGTCTAGCTTAACAGCCATGAGACACTGGCGGGTAGAAGATCTCTAAAGGTCGTACATAAATTTTTTGGTAATAAGGATATTATCAGTAATGCAGCTCCCTCTGATGAAGGCACTATGCTCGACAAAAATGAGGCAAAGTATCACTTTTGCAGGCAGGTGACTATAATATGCGCACAGACCTTATACAAGGTAGTGCAAAGGTTGATGGGCCAAAAATGTTAGGTGAAAGCATCAGAGCGCTTAGGCACTAAGTAATGAAAGTCCAATTTCAATCAGCAGGAATAGATTTGGATTGGAAAATAGTCTGAATAGACTGCATAACATCCTGGCTCACTATAGTTCAATAATGGCAAAAGAATAAAGGCAAAAACCCATCAGGCCCAAGAGCCTTGTCAGGCTCAAGATCCCAAACAGTCTCTCATATCTCATCCGCAGTAATCGATCTGATAAGAAGGTCATTCTCCTCTGCTGAGACCTTCTTAGCAGTCGGGATTGGATGGACAGGAAGCCCCTCACCAGTGCGCTCCAACCATCTAAACTGAAAGAAGTGAAAAAGGTGATCCTTGATAATATGAGTATCCTCCTGGTAATGCCCCGCCTCATCAAGCAATCGTCGAATCCTGTTAGAAGCACATCGCTTCAAGGTGGTCTGGTGAAAAAATCTGGTGTTTCGATCCCCATCACGAATCCACTAAATTCAAGACCTCTACCTCCAGAAGGTCTCCTACTGCTGAAGAAGAGAATGGTGATGAGTTAACTTAGCTCGTAGAGGTGAGAGGTCATAATCAGGGAGGCTACCCTCCTAATCCTCTTTGGTCTGTAGAGTTGCAATATCAGCTTTTACCTGCTCAACTTTCCTCACTATGTCCCTAACCTTCACTCTATTTTATCTGAAAAGCCAGTGCCTCGCAAGCTCAAGGCGCCGAGATAATCTGTAAGCAGCACTACCTCTCACAGGTATATGCCAGACCTGAGAGATAATAGATCGAATAGATGAGTATGAGGTCCAGAACTGCTCGAAATGAAACTATCACCGCATCAGAGTAGGCAACTCTGTGGATATCATGATGGGACAATGGTCAGAGCCAATCCTAGGCAGATGAGTAATAGTAGCGGAAGGATAAATCTGAAGCCATTGAGTCATAACCAAAGCCCTATCAGACTCTCCCAAACACAAGCTGATCCTTGACGATTATTGCACCAAGTGAATTGTGAACCCGAGAATCCCAGGTCTAGCAACCCAGCAGAAGAGATGAAAGACCTGAACTCAGTAATGCCCGCAAAACTTGCAGTCTGTCTACCCCCTTTCTATTCATTGGTCCCAGTGATACAGTTAAAATCTCTCGCTATAAGGGATGAAAATCCCTAAGCAAGAAGAGAGAGAATCTTAGATTATAGGACTCGTCTTTTCCAAAAATCAGTGCTAGCATAAACACCCAAGAGGAACTAGGGGTCAAATGTTCCTTCAGAGATAACAAGGCCAACTTGCTGATTGCATCAGTGAAAGGCATCAACCCTGATGGAGGAGTTGCGCCAAAGAGCCAAAATTTCTCTTGATAGACCAACAAACTCCACTGCATAAGAAGTCCAAGATCTAGAAACTTGTCTTCTAAACCGGGCCAGGCTGTCACCCGATAATCGGGTTTCCAATAGGATACAGATATCAAAATTATGTAACTGCATAAGTCTCCCAAAAGAGGAGCGAAACGAGGGTTTTCGGGCTCCTCTGACATTCCATATAAGAATCTTCATTTGATGGTTGAAGGGGGTTGGGACCCACTCTGGTCCTCTACCATATCATTATCAGAATGGCACTCATTAAGCGGGGTACCACCCTCCAGAATTTGACTAATGCATTCCACAACATGGGTGTCCTCCATAACTATTTCAGTCTCTTCCTCTCAAGGGGATGGGACCAATGTCTGAGTATCCTTGCCCTGCCCAAGATTGGCATCCTTCAGGCAAGAGACCATCAGATCATGATCCTTCTCACCAGTGGGGGTCACAATTTGATTGCAGGTAGGCTTAGCACCCGTGCCAACCAAGCTCTCAGTGCCCTTGGATGAATCCTGAGACGCTGAAAAGGTAAAGTTATTTTGTGTGAATCCTGGAATTGCTTTTCTTTTCTTTTTATCAATTTTGGAGATAGATCGTTTTGTATGAGTCTCCGTAGGCCTGGCCCGTTTTGATGGAGTAGGGTTGGCGTCCTTACGAATTGTAGGCCTTTCAGACCATTTATCTGTGCCAAGGAGAGCGAAGGAGTTCTCGGAAACCAACTTGGAATTCAAAAATTCCAGGGAATCATTTGTCTCGGGTTGAGTTGTTGGAAAATACTCATGTGGACCAACATATGTAAATGTATATATTAATTATCATAATGTTAGTCCAATAATAGGTGATCTAATAAAGTTAATTGGACATTAAGGATTAATTTTTGATATGGAACATAATGTGTAGATACCCGTAACATGTCTCTAATTTTATGATGGGCTGAATAGAAACATGATTACATAAAGTCAAATGGTTATGGTCCCTGGTTTGAACACGATTTAAACGTCACTTCCGAAAGGTCATGGGTATCTTTTCAGTAAAGAGATGCTTATTCAAAAAAATTGGAAAGGTCACGTCTCTTCGGAAAGGTCCCTACGAAAGGATAAGTTTTCCTATTTAAGCATTTCTGATAACTCCCATCTTTATCAGAAAGAAAAATTTCTGCAGTTGTGTTGACAAACCGGAAGCACCGTCTCCAACCAAAATCAGCCGAGCATTCGGTTACAGTACTCTTCATTTTTAATAATGGCAGAACAAGGTACGAATTCCATACTTTTTCAATTATATATTGTGTTTTGATATTATTGACATAAGGATTCTGGGGCATTGAATTCGTATTCGGTTTTCACGAAATCTATCAAGTGGTATCAGAGCCACCTTATGTTGTAATATCAAAATCATTCTTATTTTCTTGTTCATGCCTATCTAAATGAATGAATATATCTTCAAATCCATCCTGTTGTTTTATCTTGTTATACTTTGAATGATTCGGCGAAAGTGTCATTAA
Source organism: Calamus simplicifolius (assembly GCA_900491605.1). NCBI lineage: Eukaryota > Viridiplantae > Streptophyta > Magnoliopsida > Arecales > Arecaceae > Calamus > Calamus simplicifolius. The sequence continues at coordinate 233,092 of UESW01004034.1, forward strand.
GTCAATAATTGGATAAGATAACATCATTGATTCATACTATTTAAATCTGTTATGGATAAATGAGGAATTGGATAAGATAAACATCATTATTTATACTATTTGAATATGTTATATATGGATAAATGAGGAATTGGATAAGATAAACATCAATGATTCATACTATTTGAATATATTATGGATAAATGAGGAATGATGGCACCATTAGTGTTCTTATCAAGAAGAAAATGATATAAAAAAAAAATTCCGACATTCCATAATGGATACGGATTTATTTGGAATAAATCCCTCGCTTTCTTTCGGTTGGCAAAACTTTCTAAATGCATTTAATAAAGGCGGAAACGTATTTACTTGGAATAAATCACAGCCCTCCATTTCCTCTGCATTTAATAAAGGCAGGGGATCTTTCCAAGTTGGAAATAAATGGTAACAAAGAGCACCATGGTATAGCCTTAGCCATAGGTGTAATCGGAAGTCCGAAGACTGATCCCGTCCCGGCCCTGCGAGGGAAGATGCCAACCGTTTCTCTTTTCCCACCGAGAGAGAATGATATATATTATATATATTTTTTGAATTAATATAGCATATATTCCTGTCATTCAGAAAATAATTCAAAAAAAAATATTAAGAAAATTTCATTGAGTTTAATTAAAGTATATCAATTTTTTTAGAATAGATTGACTGAAACATCATCTCGCCAAAGTGAGCTCTCAAGTGTAGGTTAATTTATTTAAAAAAAATTGAGCATGTGGTATGTATGTAATTTATGCATTTTCTTAACCGGTCCCAAAGGAAGGTGGGAATTTGGCCAAATTGCATGCATACCTGTGGTAATGAATATGTGATAGTTATAGGGATTATCCATGTGGGCAATAGGTCGGTCCCAAAGGAAGACTATTGCTTGACCGGACTTACTATTAGTATTCGATTACTACACCAAGTTATCGCTTACAAGTTAATATTGGTGTCCAAAGACTAGATATTAATGTTGTGTAGATTTCTTGTGATGCGATTTAAATTAAATTCAATGTTTTATTTTGGTATGATGTGAGTATAATTTTGTTTTGTGTTTTGTTCTTTGTTCAGCTACATTATCTGCTTCTAATATATCTGCTAGCATTAATTCGATTCCTATGATTAATGAACCAACTTCAAGGATTGAAAAGAAAATGTCATGATTGTTCTTGGATGTATGGACTTGGACCTTGCATTAAGAACTGAATGCCCTGCTTCTCTTACGGAAACTAGTACTGCTGAAATCAAGCGGGAATATGAGAAATGGGAGCGTTCAAATCGCATGAGTCTAATGATTATCAAAAGAGGCATTCCAGAAGCTTTTCGAGGCACTATGGCCGATATTGATACAGCTAAAGGTTTTCTTGATGAGATTGAAAAACGTTTTGCTAAAAATGATAAGGCGGAAACGAGCACGCTTTTGGCAAGCTTAGTTTCCATGAGTATACAAGCAAAGGAAACATTCGGGAGTACATTATGGAATTGTCTCACATTGCTTGTAAGCTTAAGGCACTAAAGTTAGAGCTTTCAGAGGACTTGCTCGTTCATTTGGTGCTAATTTCTCTTCCAGCACACTTCAATCAATTCAAGGTCAGTTACAACTGCCAAAAGGAGAAATGGTCTCTTAATGAGCTCATTTCATTTTGTGTACAAGAGGAGGAGAGATTGAAGTATGAGAAAATCGAGAGTGCTCATTTGGCCACTTCCTCTAAGAGCAAGAAAAGAAAGAAGGATAAAAAGGTTGCTGAAGGTCCTTCACAAAAGAAGCAGAAGAAATCTGAGGATGGTTGTTTCTTCTGTAAGAAATCTAGACACATAAAGAAGGATTGTACCAAATACAACGCATGGCGTATAAAGAAAGGTACTTTTCTTACTATGTTTGTTCTGAAATTAATTTAACTTCTGTACCTAGAAACACTTGGTGGTTAGATTCTGGTACTACTATTCACATAAGTGTTTCTATGCAGGGTTGCCTGAACTACCGAAAGCCAATTGATGCTGAAAGATTCATCTATGTGGGCAATGGAGAATCGGTAGAGGTGGAGGCTATAGGGTCCTTTAGGTTATTACTTAAGACAGGACATTATTTAGAATTGAGAAACACATTTGTTGTACCGTCATTTAGACGAAATTTAATTTCTATTTCTACATTGGACAAATATGGATACTTTTGTTCTTTTGGAAATAATAAAGTTAGTGTTTCTTTAAATTCTACTATTATTGGTACTGGTTCCTTGTCTTACTATGATAACCTTTATATACTTGACACTATTACTCCATTTAATGAAACTTTGCATGTTTCTTTTAGAGGTACAAAACGTAAATTAGTTAATGAAAATTCTGCTTCTTATGGCACAAGCGATTAGGTCACATCTCTAAAACGAGAATAGAAAGGCTTGTGTCAGAAGGAATTCTAGATTCTATTGATTTCACAGACTTCAATATTTGTGTAAATTGCATTAAAAGGAAACAAACCAACAAAAGGAGATTACTAGCCAATAGAACTTCGGATGTCTTAGATCTCATCCACACAGACATATGCCGACCATTCCCTACAGCTGCTTGGAATGGTCAAACATATTTCATATCGTTTATAGACGATTACTCAAGATTTGGCTATTTGTATCTCATTAAAGATAAGTCCAGTGCATTGGATATGTTCAAAACTTTTAAAGCTGAAGTTGAAAATCAACTTAACAAGAAAATTAAAGCCATTAGATCTGACCGTGGTGGAGAATTCTATGGCAGATATGATGGATCAGGTGAACAACGTCCAGGACCATTTGCCAAATACCTAAAGGAATGCTGTATAGTCCCTCAATACACCATGCCAGGCTCTCCAAACATGAATGGTGTTGCTGAGAGACGAAACCGGACTCTTAAAGATTTGGTAAGGAGTATGATAAGTCATTCAACCTTACCAGAGTCACTTTAGGGAGAGGCACTTAAGACTGCAGCCTATATTCTCAACAGAGTACCAACTAAAGCAGCCACTAAGACCCCTTATGAGCTTTAAAGCATTTGCATATTTGGGGATGTCCAGCTGAAGCAAGGCCTTATAGGCCATGTGAAAAGAAAATGGATTCCAGAACCGTAAGCTGCTACTTTATAGGTTACTCTGAACGATCTAGGGGTTTTAAGTTTTATGATCCCACTACCAAAGCAATTTTCGAATCGGGAATAGCAACGTTCTTTGAGGATATAGAGTTTGAGGGAAGAAATCAGGTTAGAGACATTATCTTTGAAGAAGAATCGATTCCGATTCCTACCATTACTTATAACAATGATCAGGATCAAGTTATAATTCCTGTCATTGATCAAAGAGTAATTCTGGAACTTCAAGATGATGCAGAAAATCTTCCCAATCAGATTGAAGAAATTGTTCCTAATGAACAATCTCAAGAACAAACTCAACAGCCTCAAGAACAAGTGCCATTAAGGAGATCCACGAGAGATAAGAGAAAGGCAATTTCGGATGATTTTATAGTCTTTCTCCAAGAACATGAGGATATTTTTGACTTGACAGAAGATGATCCTATCAACTTCCGACAAGCTATGGAAAGTTCTAACTCTCAAGAATGGATCAATGCTATGAAAGATGAGATGAAGTCCATGAAAGACAATGACGTTTGGGATCTCGTTTCATTGCCTGACGGAAAGAAACCCATTGGTTGCAAATGGATTTAAAACCAAGAGGGATTCGAATGGCAATGTAGAGAGGTATAAAACTCGTCTTGTTGCAAAGGGCTTTACTCAAAGGGAAGGTATTGATTTCAAAGAGACTTTCTCTCCAGTTTCAACGAAAGACTCTTTTAGGGTCATCATGGCATTAGTGGCACATTTCAACCTTGAGTTGCATCAGATGGATGTAAAGACAGCATTTCTCAATGGTGAAATTGATGAAATAATTTATATGAAGCAACCAGAGAATTTTGTGTCTGGTGATCCAAAGAAAATGGTTTGCAAACTTAAGAAATCCATCTACGGGCTCAAGCAAGCATCCCGACAATGGTATTACAAATTTCACCAAGTAGTACTCTCATTCGGTTTTGAGATGAATGTGGTTGATGATTGTATATACCATAAGTTCAATGGGAGTAAATTTATTTTCTTAGTACTGTATGTCGATGACATTTTACTTGCGAGTAACGATATAGGCTTATTACATGAAACCAAGAGATTTCTGTCAAACAAATTTGAGATGAAAGATCTTGGTGAAGCATCTTTTGTGTTAGGTATACAGATACATCGAGATCGTTCTCGAGGTGTCCTTGGGTTATCACAAAAGAACTATATCGATAAAGTTCTCAAAAGATTCGGCATGCAAAATAGTAAACCTTTGGAAACCCCGGTAGCTAAAGGAGAAAAGTTTAGTCTCAATCAGTGTCCTAAGAATGACCTTGAAGTTCAGGAAATGAAGAAATATCCCTATGCGTCAGCATTAGGAAGTTTGATGTATGCTCAAGTTTGCACTCGTCCCGATTTGGCTTTTATTGTTGGGATGTTAGGCAGATATATGAGTAACCCTGGAATGGATCATTGGAAAGCAGCCAAGAGGGTTATGCGCTACTTACAGAAAACAAAGAACTACATGCTCACATATAGAAGGTCGGATAGTTTAGAGATCATCGGGTATTCCGACTCAGATTTTGCTGGATGCCAAGATAGCAAACGATCCACTTCAGGCTATATATATATGTTGGCTGGAGGGGCTATTTCCTGAAGAAGTGCTAAGCAGACACTCATAGCCTCTTCAACCATGGCAGCAGAGTTTATAGCTTGTTATGAGGCATCCAACCATGGGATATGGCTGCAAAACTTTGTCACGGGGCTGCGTATAGTTGAAAGTATTGAAAGGCCACTCAGGATATATTGTGACAATAACTCAGTAATGTATTCCAACAACAATAGAAGTTCGTCTAAGTCAAAGCACATAGACATTAAATTTCTTGTTGTAAAAGAAAGAGTTCAGAGTAAACAAATATGTATAGAACATATAGGTACAGATTTTATGTTGGCCGACCCACTAACTAAAGGACTTACACCCAAGGTCTTTCATAAGCATATTAATCAAATGGGTGTTGTATTATTTAATGATATTTTAGTTTAGTGGGAGTCTGTATTTTATATGACAGTTTCTGCAGAAATAAAGATTTCAGTATTTTATTTACTTTGATTCATATGGAATAAAGTTTGATCTCGCTAAAGAAAAGGATCAGTTGAAAATAGGCATGTTCAGATCACATTACATGTAATTTTCATGCTACACAACCATATTTGATCTATGTCGTTTGATTGTATTAGTGTATGTGACCATTGATGGTCCAGCTACTACCAATGTGAGCGAAGGCTGCTTTGATCCTACACTAGTGCAGTCAATGGACCAGATTGTTCGAAATCATTAAGTTATGATAATAAAGGTTTTGAGTACTCATAAGGTAGTGCACATTTATCTGGTTACATATGAGGTCCAAGTGGGAGATTGTTGGAAAATACTCATGTGGACCAACATATGTAAATGTGTATATTAATTGTCATAATGTTAGTCCAATAATAGGTGATCTAATAAAGTTAATTGGACATTAAGGATTAATTTTTGATATGGAACATAATGTGTAGATACCCGTAACATGTCTCTAATTTTATGATGGGCTGAATAGAAACATGATTACATAAAGTCAAATGGTTATGGTCCCTGGTTTGAACACGATTTATAGGAAACGTCACTTCTGAAAGGTCATGGGTATCTTTTCAGTAAAGAGATGCTTATTCAAAAAAATTGAAAAGGTCACGTCTCTTCGGAAAGGTCCCTACGAAAGGATAAGTTTTCCTATTTAAGCATTTCTGATAACTCCCATCTTTATCAGAAAGAAAAATCTTCTGCAGTTGTGTTGACAAACCGGAAGCACCGTCTCCAACCAAAATCAGCCGAGCATTCGGTTACAGTACTCTTCATTTTTAATAATGGCAGAACAAGGTACGAATTCCGTACTTTTTCAATTATATATTGTGTTTTGATATTATTGACATAAAATTCTGGGGCATTGAATTCGTATTCGGTTTTCATGAAATCTATCATGAGTTTCAGACTTCTTATTGAAATGAGTTTTAGGAGATTGTAATCCGGCATGCCCATCTTCAGCTGGCACCCCACCCTTCTTGCGAATTGATTTTTGAGTCAAACCGGCACACCCTCCTGCAGCCGTCACATCATCAGTGCCCTTCTTCCAATCTAAAACCTGACCCAGGCTAGATGCAGGGGAATGGCGCCGGCGAGCTATCTTTACTGGTTCTTGCCATCCATCCGCCGAAATCGAGCATGGAGGAGTCCCAGCTTGTTTTGATCCAGCTAGGGGCTTCCTTCTCAACTCAGGTTCTTTGTCATGGGGGGTCCTCCGCTGCCGAATGGTAGCCATCCATGGACCAAATTTAGCTCCAGCCGAGGAGAATTCAGCTTCCGGCAGTAGCGCGCATGAACCATTAAGATGTAAAGTGCTACATCTGGGGTAGATCCCTTCAGATGCCCATAGGCAAATTATTGCCAGAAGGGAGATCGAGAACCCCTCACCCTGACTCCCGTCCGAAGTGGATTTCTCAAGTCATAACGAATGCATGCCCACGCGAAGCCTTCTCTGATTTTCTCCTTGGTTGAGGCATCGAAGAAGACGAAGTGGTCAGCCGGTGAAAGAATTGCCCTCAGAATCTCATCAGACTAGAAATCCAAAGGGAGATTTGGCAGCCGGATCAAAAGCAGAGCAGAGGCAATTGAATCCGACGATGGGATAAACTTTGTTTTCCATTTCTCGGTGGCCATCGGTTGGCCGTTGACGACCCATGGCCTTCCCAACACTAAATCCATGGTGGTAGGGTCATTGAATTTGAACATGTAACACCAGTGAGCAAGGCTTATCACTTGAATCTCGCCGGAGATACCACCTCGACGAAATTCACAGGTAATTGTTTCCAATGGAACCTAGCGATGGAAGCTTCTTGCAATAATGGCCATTTTCTCCCAGCAACTGGCCTCTGCTGTCAATGCTTCGGAGGAATTTGGATGATCTCAGGGAAGTTTAGCTCACGATGGAAATTTTGGGATGCTTGAAGGCATATTTTTCATAAATTTTAATCATTTTAAAAAACAAACATCGTCAAAAGCCCTAATTTTCAAGATCGCCTTTATGCAGTTCAAAAAGTAAATCAATTAAAATCTAAAATAAAAGGAGTAAGAAAAATATCTGGATTGCTAAATCCAATAATCCATAAGAGGCACACAAGTATATGCCCTCCAAAGATGATCCACACGAGAATCAATTCGAAGAAGCACTCCTATTTGCTTGCTTGAACCTTCTTGGCAGCCTTTTTACATATGCAGCCTTTTAATGCCTCTTTGGACTTTCTCCTCTTCAAAAACTTTCTAAAAGCTTTCCAACAAGCCTCTACACACTCTAATAGCCTTTCTCTATCTCAACTTCGGGCCTTGTCTTAATATGATAGTGACATTAAGACAAGAAAAGAAGAACATGGGAGAAGGAGGGCTTACGGGCTCTCTATTTTTCTTTCTTTTTCTGTTTTTTTTTGTTCACAGAATCCCATCTGCTGCCCCCTTTAAATAGAAACGAAGGGACAGCAATAAGAGGCGTTGGATGGAGAGAAAGGGCGCCATCCAAAGGGCATGAAGAAAGGGTGGAGACGTTTTACGTGAGGAGCGCTTCTATCCGCTCCGAGGGGGCGCCAAGGGTCCAAGGGGTCTTCGGTTCAAACCCCACCAAGTACATATTAAATATTTAATTTATTAAATTATTTTATTAACAAATTTAAATGATATTTAATAAATTAAACTTATTTAAATTCGAAATAAAATGGTTCAAAAAAGGACTAAGGCCCCGGGTCAACCCAGACTAACCAAGTCAACCCAAACTAACCAAATCAGGCTGAAATTCGAATCCAATTTGAATTTGATCATCATAAAAAATCTAGAAAAATCTCATAAATTTAGATTAAACTATAGATAGGCTGCCCAAAACATGGCTAATGTTAATTTAAATCCAACTTAAATTTATTAGCCTAATCAGCAAGCAAATGGACCTAAACAGATTAAGTCAGGAGCTCGGGTTAGCCCACATATGCTAGTATGTGATCTTGGCCAACCAATTAGGATCCAAAAATCCTAATAAAAATATTTTTAACTTCTTCAATTAATTCTCTATTGTGTGTGACCCTCTGGGTTCCTCATCTAGCTAGCAGTAGGTTTTTGATTTAGCCCGATTATATATCCGACTATCTGAATAGGTCAAATCGGGCTAACTTAAACTGTCAATCTAGACCAACCTTTAAATTGACTTATGAAATCAATCTAATTGATTCATAAAAACCTACAAGACAAGATTGACATCTAGCAATGTGTCATGCCTACCCAGAAGATGAGAAATTTGATTGAAATTACCAAAATACCCTTTAGTGGCAAGTTACCATGCAATTCAATCCTTCAATATTTCTTTATCCTGATTAAGTGATGGGCGTGGATAAATGTCAAACCCTCATACTTAATCCATTTGAATATCTAATCATTAATGAAGACTCAACCGATGATAAATAAGAAAACCTTTTCTAAGTTCATCATACTTTGATCATAGATTTTCTGAGTCAACATTTGATGAGATTACTTCAGATAAATACTCCTCTTACTAGGAGTCATCGATTTCTTGTTGACCTACTCATTACCTTCATACACAATCCTTCATATCTAGCATCACCCCGTACATAACCTTTTGTTATGAATGAATATGAACCAAAATATGGATTCATGTGCACAAGATACTATGGTGGTCTCAGGTCTAAGGATTACTTGCACAACTTCCACTTAGAGAACAATCTATTTTGACAAGTAAGTAAAACTTCCATTTGATGTTCTCCTATTGGATCAATTCAGTGAACTCATAACCTAATGAGCACCCACATCTTTGTATTAGTGTCCCTACACAAGTGATCGTGAGACCAACCACCCTCAATCGAGCATACATAAGATGTGCTAGTCTATCTGAATTCATTGATCCCCAAATCGATGATCCTATGACTAGAAATATTCTAGATTAGGGTTTGTAGGTTTTAGGTCTCACTGTTATCTTTGTAACCCTAAAAACATTGCCCTATTCTATGGGGTTCATTATAAAAAATATAAGACACAGCATATGATGAAATATAAAATTGCCTCTATTATCATTCTTGAGTTGAGAGAAATTACAAATTTTGCCACTGATACAACAACTGTGATTGGCTTTCAGGGCATAATTCTTTCAATCTCCCACTTGCACTAAAGCCAATCACCCTTGTATTTAATACCCATACAATCAAGATGGCGATCAAACTGCTGTAGTGGAAGGGCCTTAGTGAATGGGTCTGCTATGTTGTTCTTTGTTTCAACTCGTTCTATCACCACATCATGTTTTTCAATGATGTCTCGAATGAGGTGGAAGTGTCTCAGGATGTGCTTGGATTTATGGTGAGACCTTGGTTCCTTCGCTTGTGCCACAGCTCCAGTGTTATCGCAATATAATGGCACCGGCTGTTGTATAGTAGGAACTACATCTAATTCGGTGATGAACTTCTTCATCCAAATAGATTCCTTAGCGACTTCACTTGCAGCTATGTACTATGTTTCAGTGACTGAATCAGCTACAGTTGGTTGCTTGGTACTTTTCCAACTCACTGCTCCTCCATTCAGAGTGTAGACATACCCTGATATAGACTTACTGTCATCTGGATCAGATTGAAAACTAGAATCTGTGTAGCCTTCTAGTTTTAAGTCTGATCCTCCATATATGAGAAAAACATCTTTAGTCCTTCTCAGGTACTTAAGAATGTTTTTTACTGCTTTCCAATGATCCTCCCCTGGATCAGCCTGAAATCTGCTTACTATGCCCAAAGCATAAGCAACATCAGGTCTGGTACATAACATTGCATACATAATTGATCCTACTGCCGAAGCATAATGAATCTTATTCATCCTATCTCTTTCTTCTGGAGTCTTAGGAGACATCCGTTTAGATAGGTGTATGCCTTGACTCATGGGCAAATAACCTTTCTTACTTCCCTCCATATTGAATCTCTTCAATATTAAGTCTATGTACCTGGATTGGGATAACCCTAGCATCCTCTTAGATCTATCTCTATAGATCTTTATTCCTAAAATATAGGATGCTTCTCCCAAATCCTTCATGAAAAACCGTTTTGACAACCAAGTCTTGACTGATTGCATCATTGGAATATCATTTCCAATGATAAGTATGTCATCCACATACAAGACCAAGAAGACAATGGCACTCCCACTTATTTTCTTATATACACACGGTTCATCCGTATTCTTGATGAAATCAAATTCCTTAATAGTTTCATCAAAACGAATGTTCCAACTCCTCGATGCTTGCTTTAATCCATAAATATATTTTCTAAGTTTGCATACTTGGTTTGGTCTCCCACTTGAGATAAACCCCTCTGGCTATGACATATAGACTTCTTCATCAAGATTTTCATTAAGGAATGCAGTCTTAACATCCATTTGTCATATTTCATAATCATAGTATGCAGCAATAGCAAGCATAATCCTAATAGACTTGAGCATGGCAACTGGCGAAAAAGTTTCATCCTAGTCAATACCATGTCTTTGCTTGAAACCTTTTGCCACTAACCTAGCCTTGTAGGTTTCTATTTGCCCATCTCTCCAATCTTTCTTTTGAAGATCCATTTGCACCCTATTGGGACAATTCCCTCTGGTGGGTCAACCAAGATCCAAACCTGGTTGTCATACATGGAGTCCATCTCGGATTTCATGGCATTAAGCCATTTGTCGGATTCTTTACTCTCGATCGCTTCCATATAGGTCAGTGGATCATCATTTTCAATGACGTTGGCTTCATTATTATTTTCAATCATAAAACCATATCTAAGAGGTGCTTCCCGCACTCTTTCTGACCTATAAAGAGGAGGTGTATGTTGTGCTTGTACCTTATCAATTTGTACTTCTGATTGAGGAACTTGAGTTTGTTTATTTTGAATTTCACTTAATTCGATTATTCTGCCATTACTTTCTTCTAGAATAAATTCCTTTTCCAAAAAGACAGCATGCCTACTAACAAATACCTTTTGTTCAGTAGGATGATAGAAAAGGTATCCAATACCTTTTTGAGAATAACCAATGAACTTACATTTTTCAGCCCTAGCATTTAGCTTATGTACAAATTCCTTTTTAACATAAGCTGGGCAACCCCAAATTTTAAGATGTTTAAGACTTAGCTTTCTGCCATTCCATAATTCATATAGAGTGCTAGAAACTGATTTTGATGGTACCCTGTTTATTACATATGCAGCAGTTTTTAGGGCATAACCCCAGAAGGATACTGGCAGATCCGTGAAGCACATCATGGACCGTACCATATCAAACAAGGAACAGTTCCTCCTTTCAGCTACACTATTTAATTGTGGTGTATATAGAGGTGTCCATTCAGAGAGAATACCATTATCCTTAAGATGATTAAAAACTCACTGGATAAGATCGAAGGATTTTAATACCTTTTCCAGTTTGTTTCTCAACCATATTTTGATACTCTTTAAACTTTTCAAAGCCTTTGGATTTATGTTTCATAAGATACACATATCCAAACCTTGATAGATCATCTATAAATGTGATGAAATAAGAGTATCCTCCTATAGCTTGAGTTGACATGGGTCCACATACATCTAAATGTATTAACCCTAATAACTCAGTTGCCCTTTCTCCATGTCCAGTAAATGGAGACTTGGTCATTTTTCCCATGAGGCAAGATTTACAAGTTTCTAATGATTGAAAATCATAAGGTCCAAAGAAATCTTCTTTGTATAACTTGTTAATCCTTGACTCACTTATATGGCCTAATCGGCAATGCCAAAGGAATGTTTCATTGGTATCATCTCTCTTTCTCCTTTTGTTTTCAACAAGCAACACATTATCATTGAGTGATAGAGTTAAAAGACCATTCCACAAATTTTTTCATTCCAAAGAAGTCATTTGAATAAGATATAAAGCATCCATTGCTCTTAACTTTTATTTCATAACCTTGTTTTAATAACAACGGTACATAAATAATATTTCTGACTACATTCGAAATAAAATAACAATCTTTTAATTCAAGTATTTTGCCTGTATGCAATAATAACAAGTAGGTTCCAATAGCTTCTGCATGGATGGTCTCTCCACTCGCGCCAAAAAGCTTGAAGTCACCTTTCTCCAACCTTCTAATTTTGTGAAGCCCCTGCAAAGATTTGCATATGTGAGCCCAGTTGAGAATTGTATCCTAAAGCCAATCATTTGATGATTGTGCTAATGTAAAATATATATAAATTGATATATTAATAAAAGTTATTTGGCAGTTTATTCATTACAAGAACATCTTCTTAAAACTCGCAATGGTAATGAAGCCCTCAGGATCTTCCTTCACGATAAAGGAGGATTTATCTTTGAAGGTCCTTAAAAGAATTCACGACCAAATGATATACTATGACAGGGCCATAGTACTATCAATTATAGAACGTTGTATATCATATTTGTTGGTTGTCCTCTTAACCAAGGAGTGTAGAGACACTAGTATGACATACAAGTAAAAGTGTAGGAGTACATTTCATCGAACGTGACTCATTTCCAGATACTCTACTGTCAAGAGTTAATTCGAGAAGATATAGGTATAAATATCCTTCAGACCTGAAGATCACAACCAGTGGCTTACAAGCAACTCATTGTACTTAGGTGTCGGACCACCTTGATTTCTAATCCAGCTACGAAAGGTTACTGGGTGCAGCCAAGTACTTATGGTAGTCAGTTATGGATCAAGATGGAATTTGACCTATCCCGTTAAAAGGAGAAATGCTTGTGTTTCAATTTAGCAAAACCTTGACCAAGGCACTTCATGTGAAAGTCATATGATTACTAAAATTGAAATTACTTTATGGATTTGCTGTTTAGAGTTGACAGGCTCTTAAGCCATCCTTAGCATTTGTGGTCAAGAGGATGAATTATACAGTAACTGTTTCTTAGGGTTCTTGAAGTTTGCTCGGCAACTCTTCGACCTATCCGGACGTCGAGTTCCATTGCTAGATGGGCACATCGATTAGTATAGAAAGTTGTTTCTATGCTACCGACTTAGGTTTGAACCTAGAGAGTCACACGCATAGAAGTTTCCTAGGATGATCTATTTGCTGATCAACGATTGAGAATCGTATATGATTTAATTAATCAATTTGATTGATTGAATTATCTCAATTGGGTTAAGTACAAGTGAATAAGATTCAATTTGGTTTAAGTCTATTAGAAGGACTAATCAATTTCAAATATTAATTTGAAATTAGACTTGATTTGGATTTAAATAGATTCAGGACTAGCCAAATTTGATTTGGGCTAGGACCATGATCTATGTGGATTCAGTCCAATAAATTCATATCAGATTAAACCATCACCTGAACCCAAACCTCTCGCATAAGGATCTCACATGATGAGATGGCTGAAATCTGATCTCATGAGAGATTAAATTCTCATATAGAATTTAATGCCTGACATTAATCTTCTTCCATTGGAATTCTAAGTGTTAGAATTCATGTACCTCTTTGGTTTTCATCGAACGTCGGAATTAACCAACGCCGCGTCTCTTTGGTTCAGTGATGATGGAATTCTAAATGTTAGAATTCAATGGGCTGGCTAAAATGAGACTATAAATAGAGGACAACCCTCACCAGATTACATAGAACAACAACACACGATATGTCATGGATTAAAATTCTAAAAGGTTAGAATAGAAAATCCTGGTGATTCTGGTGTTAGCAGATGCATGGTGAATCTTGGAGGAAGATTCAAGTGGGAGGATTCAAGATCAGCAAAGTTATTTTTCCGTGAGCTAGCACTCCAGAAATCCGATCATTCGGGGCTTCGCGTGGATGATACTAGAGGCCGAGCGATTGAACGACTGCAGAGTATAAAAGGACTTACCAACTGCCCTTAAGGTAAGTGATATGATCCCTAGATCTTAAGGCATGATTCAAGGCAAGAAGTGTGACTTCCTACCTTGAGGATCAAGATATGATCTTGATGATTTTATTTATATGCATATTTTAGATCAAGCGATCATATATATAAGGCAAAGATATGATTTTGATGCAGATTAGATAGATTAATATGTAATCTTTTAGTTTCCGCATTGATAATAATTATCAAATTTTAAAATATGCATGCCTCTAGAGTTTATTTCTTCCTACAAATGGTATCAGAGCCATGGTTTCGTCATTGATTTAATTTATTGCATGTAAGATTAATGCTCTCATTAATTGTGTAATCAAAGCTAAAACAGATCACATGTCTATTCGGTCACAGATGGATTAAAAATCCAAATTACCCATTCAACGAAGTATTCTGTGACATATTGTTGTGACGTTATGGTTCTTGATGTTTAGTCAAAAGATAATTTAAATTGATCTTTGGCTTCAAAACACAGATTACACATACTCTCAAAATATGTTTTATATTTGATACATATTGATGTTGTATAAAAGCATTATATTTGCATGTTTAGTATAAAAACATAGATATGAGATATGATGGCTCGTAATCTATGTTATGAAACATACAAATATTTATGAGAGTTTTATTTGAATGTCAAATATTAATTCATAATCTTTTTAGATATGATCTAAATATAGGAATTATGAGTAGTAACATAATGCAAGTGATGCTTGATTGAAATATATGACATGTAAACATGAAATATATTTAATCTTTTGGGTTAGCTAAATCGGGTCCATAAAGGGTTAGACCCTAAGGTTTAAATCAACTGGACTAAAAGAGTATTTGATCAAATCTAAATTAATTAGATTAGGTTAAGAATGCTCTAAATCAAACAATAGTTGTAGTTGATCCTGTCCTTCTCTTTGATTAAATCAAATGGAAGTAGATTAGGCTCCGTGGTTGAGCATGAATCTCTTAGATGGTCAAATCAAATATTGGTTAATCATATGATGTCAAGGTGAGTTGGCAAGTTGCTCTAGGATCAACGATCAAATGGTTTTAATTGGGAGCTACTCGTATTGATGCATCTTTAACGAGTTAATGACATATCCCTCCCATCGATCTCACTTACCTGGTCAATATGGTGAACCATTTATGATTCTGATCATATACCTGATTCGGGTTGACCCATGCCTGTAAGGAAATCAGTCTGACTGATTTAGGTGCCACTTAACCAGACTTAATCTTGTTTCATTCTAACGATTTCATAGATTCAGTGGAAGTACTTGATTAGACAATTTGTCTTCAGATTATTAAATCCTCTAAAATTATTAGGTCCTTAAAATAAAATAGTTATATGATAACTAGATCATAGCCTCTCATTAAGGTGGGTGATAATGAGTCCGATGTCTTGATAATCATTGGAGGCACTCCATGCCTGGTTCTTGTCAACCATCGAAATTATCATTCATTATATGATAAGTCAGCGTAACTATTAAATAGACAGTCAGGTGGGCCGAGCTTCACTCGGGCTTGGTTATCTATTGATAGGTTACACTGATTATATTATTTAATAGTCGGACCTAACCAAAACTTTCAGTGGAGGCACTCCATGCCTGCTGAAGAGGAGCATGGGGCAAAACTGAACACTAAGAATTTTTGGAAAAACAATTAGTTTTGAACCTACTCTTAGATGCATATGGGTTGGCCAAGCTTCACTTGGGCCTGTATGTAGTCTATGTAGATCTTAGTGCCCACTAAAGAATTAAGAATAATTCTTTGAATTGGGGTCGAGAGGCTGCCATTTTGAGCAAAATAGTGGGAGAATCTTTAGACTAAAGTCCAAGTCTTTAGACTGAATCAATTTATATACTAATAAACTTTAGTTTTTTCCTATACAGAAAATGACCACTAATTTATCATTAAGGTTCCTATTGGATAGTGACAAGTTGAATGGTTCAAATTTTAATATCTAGTTTAGAAAACTTAAGATCATCCTTGAGCATGAGAGGATTCTTTATATTCTGAATAATCCTGCACCAAAGATATCTGATGCAAACACATAAAGTTTTAAGAAAGACACTTATCAGAAGTGGCTCAGTGATAGAACTAGCGTACGTTGCATCATGCTAGCAACAATGAATGATGAATTCGGTCGCCGGTTCGAGAATGCTCAGCCAGAAAAAATCATTCAAGCGTTGAATGAATCTTTCGACACACCTGACGACGTTGAAAGGCATAAGACTAGTTGTGCTATTTTTAATGCTCGAATGAGGGATGGATCTCCTGTCACTGATCATGTATTGTACATGATCAAGAAGATAGAACTGCTAAGCAAGCTCGGCTTTCCCCTACATGAGCAGTTGGGAAAAGATGTGATCCTGAATTCCTTGCCTCCATCCTTCCGACCTTTCCTTACTCATTTTCGAATGACAAAGCCTGCAGTCAACTACCACGGTTTGTTGGGGTTGTTACAGAACTTTGAGAAGGATAACCAGCTCTCTAAGGGTTTGCTTAATGTGGTTGAAGGATCTAAGGGAGGGCGTCAACCCTTTGGAAAAGAGAAGAAAAAAAAGAATAAGAAAAAGGTGCAACATGCTAGGACATCTATAAGTGGTCAGATGTAGAAGAAAAAAGTTAATAAAAGTCAAGCTGAATGCTTTCATTACAAGATGCAAGGGCACTGGAAGAGGAACTGTCCTCTTTATATTGCCACACTTGATCCAAACAGGCCAAAGAAGAAAAAGGGGCAAGATGTTGCTCAACAAGGTACTTATATGATAACACCTTGTAATTTTTCTGTATATGATAATCAGACCTGGGTATTGGATACCGAGAGTTCTTTTAACATTTGCAATTCATTGTAGGGACTACAGGTCACTAGAAGATTTGAGGACAATGAAAGATTCCTTAATGTCAGCGATGGAAGATTAGTTCCAGTTCTGGCATTACGAGTTCTTGAAATAGTTTTCAATAGAAATGTCATTATACTAAATGATTATCATTTTTGCCCAACGTTCCTGTTGAATGTAATTTCTGTAGGCCTTCTGGCCAAAAGTCATTATGAAATTTTAATAAAGGATGTTACTTTGAATATCATTATGAATGGAGTCACTGTAATGACTGGGCATTTATCTAATGGCATTTATATATTATCACAGCCTGTAAATGTAGTGTATAAATCAAGTAAGCGCCCTAAAATAACTGATGTCACAGACATTTAGCTTTGGCACCATCGACTGGGTCATATCAACAAGAATAGATTAAATAGGTTAACTCAGGAGGGCATCCTTCGAATTGATGATTGTGAATCATTAACTACCTGTGAATCTTGTCTTCTTAGTAAAATGACCAAGTTATCTTTTACTGAAAAAGGTGAAAGAGCCAAAGAGCTATTGGGTGTAGTACATACTGATGTATGTGGACCAATAAGCACTTGTGCCAAAGGTGGATATTACTACTTCATTACTTTTACAGACGATCTTTATAGGTTCGGTTATGTCTATCTTATGAGACATAAATTGGAGTCGTTTGAAATGTTCAAACTATATCATAAAGAAGTAGAAAAACAAACAGGAAAATGTATTAAGATTCTTCGATCAGATCGAGGAGGCGAATACCTTTCCAATGACTTTGTGACATATTTAAGGGAGAATGAGATTCTCTCCCAATGGACTCCTTTTGGAACACCGTAGCATAACAGTGTGTCCGAAAGAAGGAATCGAACCCTGTTAGACATGGTTCGGTCCATGATGTGTTTTGCAAGCTTGCCGATATCATTTTGGGGATACGCATTAGAATCAGCTTGTCATATTCTTAATAAGGTTCCAAGTAAGTCTGTTTCTAAAACTCCACATGAGATGTGGTATGGACATAAACCGGTTATCACCTATCTGAGAGTCTGGAAGTGTCCGGTTTATATGAAACGTGCAAAATCAGACAAACTTGAACCCAAATCTGACAAATATTTTTTCATCGGCTATCCGAAAGAAATCAAAGGATATTACTTCTACAATACTGAAGAACAAAAGTTGTTCATTAGTAATAGAGCAATTTTTCTTGAAAAGGAGTTCCTTAGTGAAGGAACAAATAGCTCTAATATTGAACTTGAGGAAGTTCATCAAATAGAAGGAACAACACAAACCAGTGAACCCTTAGAATCTGAGTTGATTAGATCAAACTCAAAACCCATTCTAGATGCACAATTAAGGAGATCTGGTAGAGTACCACATCAACCGGACAAATACTTAGGTTTCTTGGTCTAGAATGAAGATCCTGTTGAACTCGATGAGAACAACGAGGATCCGATCACCTATATGGATGCTATGCAAAGAACTGACTCTAATAAATGGCTTGATGCCATGAAATCCGAACTTGATTCCATGAAGGACAATAATGTATGGACATTAGTTGACCCACCCGAATGGATAAAACCCATAGGGTGTAAGTGGGTTTTCAAGAGGAAAAGAGGCGCAGACGGAAAGGTTGAGACCTATAAAGCACGTCTGATTGCTAAGGGGTATCGTCAACGTTATGGTATTGACTATGACGAAACATTTTCTCCTGTGGCAATGCTGAAATCCATTCGGATTATGCTAGCTATAGAAGCACACTTAGATTATGAGATTTGGCGGATGGATGTTAAAACCACTTTTTTAAATAGTGATTTAGAAGAACAGGTGTATATGATACAGCCTGAAGGTTTAATATCTGAAGATGAGTCTAAAGTGTACGGGCTACAGAAGTCTATTTATGGACTTAAGCAAGCATCTAGGAGTTGGAATATACGATTTGATAAAGTGATCAAATCTTATGGCTTTATTAAGAATAAATAAGAACCTTGCATTTATAAATGGGCTAACGATTCCGTTATTGTATTTCTTGTATTATATGTGGATGATATTCTCTTAATCGGGAATGATATTCCTGCATTACAAGGAATAAAGATATGGTTATCATCACAATTCTCCATGAAAGATCTGGGAGAAGCATCATACATCCTAGGGATAAAGATATATAGAGATAGATATAAGAGGATGCTTGGTTTATCCCAATCTATACACATTGACACCGTGCTAAAGAGGTTTAGTATGGAGAATTTCAAGAAAGGCTATCTTCCGATAGGCTATGGAATTCATCTTTCTAAGAAGGATTGTCCGACAACTCCTAATGAAAGAGAACGTATGAGTCGAATTCCATATGCTTCGGCAATGGGATCGATTATGTACACCATGACATGTACAAGACCAGATGTGGCATACTCACTAGGAGTAGTGAGTAGATACCAATCTGATCAGGAGAAAAATACCGGCAAGTTGTTAAGACAATCCTTAAGTATTTGAGAAATACTAAGGACCAATGGTTAGTCTATGAAGAATTTGATTTGAAACTTATTGGAAATACTGATTCTAGTATCCAATAGATCATGATGATAGCAAAAGTGTATCGGGTTTCGTGTTTATCCTAAATGGTGGAGCTATTTGCTGAAAAAGTTTCAAGCAACATACAGTGGCAGATTCGGTGTGCGAGGCAGAGTACATTGCTGCATCAGATGCTGCGAAAGTTTATCTCCGAGCTTGGAGTGTCACCATCCATAGATGAACTAGTCCTGTTGTACAGTGACAGCACTGGTGCCATAGCTCAAGCAAAGGAACCACGAGCACATCAGCGCACCAAGCACATACTGCGCCGATTTCATCTTATATGAGAGATTTAGACCGAGGTGACATAAATCTTCAGAAGATTGATGGAAAGGAAAACGTAGGTGACCCATTTACTAAAGCACTCAGCATCAAGGAGTTTGTTGACTATAAATTGAAGATGGATATTAAATACTGTAATGAGTGGCTTTAGGCTAAGTGGGAGTTTGTTGGGAATTGTATCCTAAAGCCAATCATTTGATGATTGTGCTAATGTAAATTGTATATAAATTGATATATTAATAAAAGTTATTTGGTAGTTTATTCATTACAAGAACATCTTCTTAAAACTCCTAATGGTAATGAAGCCCTTAGGATCTTCCTTCACGATAAAGGAAGATTTATCTTTGAAGGTCCTTAAAAGAATTCGCGACCAAATGATATACTATGACAAGGCCATAGTACTATCAATTATAGGACGTTGTATATCATATTTGTTGGTTGTCCTCTTAACTAAGGAGTGTAGAGACACTAGTATGACATACAGGTGAAAGTAGGAGTACATTTTACCGAACGTGACTCATTTCGGATACTCTACTGTCAAGAGTTAATTCGAGAAGATATAGGTATAAGTATCTTCAGACCTGAAGATCACAACCAGTAGCTTACAAGCAACTCATTGTACTTAGGTGCCGGACCACCTGGATTTCTAATCCAGCTACGAAAGGTTACTGGGTGCAGTCAAGTACTTGTGTAGTCAGTTGTGGATCAAGATGGAATTTGACCTATCCCGTTAAAAGGAGAAATGCTTGTGTTTCAATTTAGCAAGACCTTGGCCAAGGCACTTCATGTGAAAGTCACATGATCACTAAAATTGAAATCACTTTATGGATTTGTTGTTTAGAGTTGACAGGCTCTTAAGCCATCCTTAGCATTTGTGGTCAAGAGGATGAATTATACGGTAACTGTTTCTTAGGGTTCTTGGAGTTTGCTCGGCAACTCTTCGACCTATCTGGACGTCGGGTTCCATTGCTAGATGGACATCGATTAGTATAGAAAGTTGTTTCTATGCTACGGCTTAGGTTCGAACCTAGAGAGTCATGCATAGAAGTTTCCTAGGATGATCTATTTGCTGATCAACGATTGAGAATCATATATGATTTAATTAATTAATTTGATTGATTGAATTATCTCAATTGGGTTAAGTACAAGTGAATAAGATTCAATTTGGTTTAAGTCTATTAGAAGGACTAGTCAATTTCAAATATTGATTTGAAATTAGACTTGATTTGGATTTAAATAGATTCAGGACTAGCCAAATTTGATTTGGGCTAGGACCATGATCTATTGGGTTCAGTCCAATAAATTCAGATCAGATTAAACCATCACCTGAACCAAACCTCTCGCATAAGGATCTCACATAATGAGATGGCTGAAATCTTATCTCATGAGAGATTAAATTCTCATATAGAATTTAATGCCTGACATTAATCTTCTCCCGTTGGAATTCTAAGTGTTAGAATTCATGTACCTCTTTGGTTTTCACCGAACGTCGGAATTAACCAAACGCCGCGTCTTTTTGGTTTTCACCGAACGTCGGAATTAACCAAACGCCGCCTCTTTGGTTCGGATCTCTTTGCTTTTTATCGAATTCTAAATGTTAGAATTCAATGGCTGGCTAAAATGAGACTATAAATAGAGGACATCCCTCACCAGATTACACAGAACAACAACAACGATATGTAGTGGATTAAAATTCTAAAAGGTTAGAATAGAAAATCCTGGTAATTCTGGTGTTAGCGAAGCGTGGTGGATCTTGGAGGAAGATTCAAGTGGGAGGATTCAAGATCAACAAAGTTATTTTTTCGCGAGCTAGCACTCCCGGAAATCCGATCATTCGGGGCTTCGCATGGACGATACTAGAAGCCGGGCGATTGAACGGCTGCAGAGCATAAAAGGACTTACCAACTACCCTTAAGTAAGTGATATGATCCCTAAATCTTAAGGCATGATTCAAGGCAAGAAGTATGACTTCCTACCTTGAGGATCAAGATATGATCTTGATGATTTTATTTATATGCATATTTTAGATCAAGCGATCCTATATATAAGGCAAAGATATGATCTTGATGCATATTAGATAGATTAATATGTAATCTTTTAGTTTCCGCATTGATAATAGTTATCAAATTTTAAAATATGCATGCCTCGAGTTTATTTCTCCCTACAAGCCCACATGCGGTATCCATACCCATGAATCAGAAGTTGAAGAACTCAATGATAAGTTTGTTTGTATTATTAACAAACTTTTGATGCTTTATCAGTATCCTGTTTCAAACTTGCCAGGTACTTCTTACAATTCTTCTTCCAATGTCCCTTCTTACGCAGAAGAAACAAGATCCATCATCTGAAGACTTCTTTGCCTTCTTCTTCTTCTTGATGCTCCTTTTAGGGTTTAATTTTTTTTTTAAACCCTTCTTCATCACCTCTTTCTTCTTCCCATCGATCAGAAGAAGATGAGCCTTTTCTCCCTTAAAATGGCTCTCAGCAGTCTTAAGCATGTTAAGTAGCTCTGGTAATGTAAGATTCAATTTATTCATGTGGTAGTTCATGACAAATTGTGATAAGAATCTAGGAATGACTGCAAGATCAGATCCTGATTTAGCTGCTCGTCCATGACGAAGCCTAATTGACCTAATTGGGTGATTAAGTCAATCATCTTTAGGACATGAACCTGAACAGGCGAGCTCCACTCATATGTGCACGAAACAACTGCTTAGATATCTCATATCTTGCAGTCCTACTATGCTCTCCATACAACTCTTTTAAGTTGAGAAGTATGGACTGAGGTTCCATCTTTTCATGTTGCCTCTGGAGCTCATTGCTCATTGAGGCCAACATGATGCACTTGACAGTCATACTGTCATTCTGCCACATCCTAAATGTGGCCCTTTCCTCCTCGAAGCTTTTTTATCGGATCTGGATCCGGAGAATCAAGAATGTAGGAAATTTTCTCCTGAGCTAATACAATCCTCAGGTTCCTCAACCAATCAACATAATTTGGTCCAGTTAGTTTATTAGCATCTAAAATGCCCCGCAGTGATAATGATGAAGCCATTTAATTGTCTACAAACAAACAAGAACAATACATGAGCAGACCACTCAAAATGATAATCACAATTAGACAAGGACTTTGAATCTAATTGTTTCTCCCACTATTTTCTTCGAATACCATAACCCTCTACTATGTTAAACGAAAACCAATATTGATTTCTTTAGTGGGGTTGAGATCCCAATTCCTTATAAATGCCTTGAGTTTGCTCAACAAACATTTATAAGTTTAAGGGTAGGAAATTTTCTTTCCAATTTCATCAACATTACACTTGCCTCTAAGACACTTATAGCCTTGTGTTTGCACAACAAACAATAATGTCTTAGTTTAGTCAGACCCTTCATTCTATATAGTCATGATTGAATAATGTCACCCTTGAGTTTCTCAACAAAGTAACATTAACAAGCATACTATAAAGCATAATATGCACCAAGTCAAATTTTTACATCAAACCCTAATAGTAAGCCTTGAGTTTGCTCAACAAGCCTACTATAGTTTTGATATAATTTTGGCTTTGTATGAAGGAAGGCATTTTTGTAGTGCATTTATAACCAATTAGCATTTCAATTCTAAGGTTTAAATTAATCGAATTGGCCAGGCAAGTGGAAGAGGTGGGAGTCCTCGTTCTTGCCTTAGACACCAAATAATTTGGCCAGGTAAGTAACGGAACTAATTAAAAACCGCATTCTCTTTACCTTCCCAGAACCACTTTTCTTAGACACCAATCGATCAATTAATCCCTAAAAAGGATTTGCTTCATGATAATATAACACTACAACTAAATATAATTTTTAGGAGGGCTTTTATCGTCTCAAGCACATCCTTATGTTTCTAAGTATCACATATCCATTTATGTGCATAGTGGTCATTAATCTTACAACATAATGACAACTAATACTTCTAAACATATTTCTAAATTAATTAGGGTTATAGTGAAACCATAATCTTGTGGCATACAATCAATCAGTACATACTTCATCTCATCATATCAACTAATACGCATATTAGCCCTAATATGCATCACAAAAGCATATGATTAAAAAAAATAATCATCCGTTCTCATTACTTGTTCATGGGATAAGATCACATCGGCACCCCTACATATCATAGAGATCCCATTGAATGGAAAGAGATGGCCTTTAAAAAACCTACTTGGCTCTTATGACCAAATGGCTATGGTGACTAACCCAATCCTAAGTAGTTACTAGGACATTGCATTATATAAGCATAATAGTAATTATGTATAACATATATTGCTAATTATGCATCAGAACATAATGATTTACTTATTTTAACAATCATAATAATAACCATTTTATGAATGTAATATAGTCATATCATTACATTATGCATATCATGCCAATTTGGTTAAACATAACTTGCTATTTTGCTATAAACATATAATGAACTATCAATTTAATCATTCATAATAGATTAATTTGATTTCTTCTTGAATGCATGAAGAAGGCTCTGATACCACTGATGGAATTTTGGGATGCTTGAAGGCATGCTTTTCATAAACTTTAATCATTTTGAAAAACAAACATCGCCAAAAGCCCTAATTTCCAAGATCGCCTTTATGCAGTTCAAAAAGTAAATCAATTAAAATCTAAAATAAAAGGAGAAAAAAAATACCTGGATTGCTAAATCCAATAATCCCCAAGAGGCACACAAGTTATGCCCTCAAAGGTGATCCACACGAGAATCAATTCGAAGAAGCACTCCTATTTGCTTGCTAGAACATTCCTGGCACCTTTTTATCATATGCAGCCTTTTAATGCCTCTTTGGACTTTCTCCTCTTCAAAAGCTTTCTAAAAGCTTTCCAACAAGCCTCTACACACTCTAATACCTTTCTCTATCTCAACTTAGGGCCTTGTCTTAATATGATAGTGGCATTAAGACAAGGGGAGAAGAACAGGGAGAAGGAGGGCTTACGGGCTCTCTCTCTTTTTTTTTTTTTTTTTGTTAACAGAATCCCATCTGCTGCCCCTTTAAATAGAAACGAAGGGGCAGCAATGAGAGGGTTGGATGGAGAGAAAGGGCGCCATCCAAGGGGCATGAAGAAAGGGTGGAGATTTTACGTGAGGAGCGCTTCTATCCGCTCCGAGGGGGCGCTAAGGGTCCAAGGGTGTTCGTTCAAACCCCACCAAGTACATATTAAATATTTAATTTATTAAATTTTATTAATGAATTTAAATGATATTTAATAAATTAAACTTATTTAAATTGAAATAAAATGGTTCAAAAAAGGACTAAGGCCCGGGTCAACCCAGACTAACCAAGTCAACCCAAACTAACCAAATCAGATTGAAATTCGAATCCAATTTGAATTTGATCATCATAAAAAATCTAGAAAAATCCCATAAATTTAGATTAAACTCTCTGCCCAAAACATGGCTAATGTTAATTTAAATCCAACTTAAATTTATTAGCCTAATCAGTAAGCAAATGGACTTAAAAGATTAAGTCAGGAGCTCGGGTTAGCCCACATATGCTAGTATACGATCTTGGCCAACCAATTAGGATCCAAAAATCCTAATAAAATATTTTTAACTTCTTCAATTAATTCTCTATTGTGTGTGACCCTTTGGGTTCCTCATCTAGCTAGCAGTAGGTTTTTGATTTAGCCTTATTATGTATCCGACTATCTGAACAGGTCAAATCGAGCTAACTTAAACTATCAATCTGGACCAACCTTCAAATTGACTTATGAAATCAATCTAATTGATTCATAAAAACCTACAAGACAAGATTAACATCTAGCAATGTGTCATGCCTACCCAGAAGATGAGGAATTTAATTAAATGACCAAAATACCCTTTAGTGGCAAGTTACAGTGCAATTCAATCCCTCGATATTTCTTTATCCCGATTAAGTGATGGGCATGGATAAATGTCAAACCCTCATACTTAATCCATTTGAATATCTAATCATTAATGAAGACTCAACCGATGATAAATAAGAAAACCTTTTCTAATTTCATCATACTTTGATCAAAGATTTTCTGAGTCAACATTTGATGAGATTACTTGGGATAAATACTCCTCTTACTAGGAGTCATCGATTCCTTGTTGACCTACTCATTACCTTCATACACAATCCTTCATATCTAGCATCACCCCGTACATAACCTTTTGTTATGAATGAATATGAACCAAAATATGGATTCATGTGCACAAGATATTATGGTGGTCTCAGGTCTAAGGATTACTTGCATAACTCCCACTTAGAGAACAATCTATTATGACAAGTAAGTAAAACTTTCATTTGATGTTCTCCTGTCGGATCAATTCAGTGAACTCATAACCTAATGAGCACCCACATCTTTGTATTAGTGTCCCTACACAAGTGGTCATGAGACCAACCACCCTCACAATCGAGCATACATAAGATGTGCTAGTCTATCCGGATTCATTGATCCCCAAATCGATGATCCTATGACTAGAATATTCTGATTAGGGTTTATAGGTTTTAGGTCTCACTGTTATCTTTGTAACCCTAAAAACATTGCCCTATTCTATGGGGTTCATCATAAAAAATATAAGACACAACATATGATGAAATATAAAATTGCCTATATTATCATTCTTGAGTTGAGAGAAATTATAAATTTTACCACTGATACAACAACTGTGATTGACTTTCAAGGCATAATTCTTTCAGCTTCAGCTCCACCATTTTCGTCGGAGAAGGCCAAGCAAATCGAGTTTTCGAAACCTGTCTCTATAGCATCCGACCCTTCTTCGCTCGATCAGCTGCAACAGAAAAGGGAGGGATAATGTCCTCCATCTTCCAGTAAAGTAAGAGCACCGAGAACAATGAGGTTCGTCGAATATCAAAATCAAGCATACAGAGCTCGAATCTTAAAGCACATGCTTTAGACAGCAGATAACTCCATCTATTTGTCAACTGTAAATATGAAATGCATACTTTGATTGCTAAAAAATTAATCCGATACAAAAAAAAAAAAAAGTTGTATAGTCAAGCAGCCAAAGGCCCGATGGTGCGATGCTGAAACTCCTCATAGGACCATATGAATCTGAAACTCCGCAGGACCATATGAATCCCACTATAAACCTGTACGGTACCTCACATCCATTATCAATATTCTATTCTTGTTTTATAATATAAAGCAAAGATTAGGTAAGCAAATACTATTTAATTTAAGCATTAAAATAAGGTTGTCATTTATTCTTAAACATTTTAATTGTACTTACGATGTTGTAGAAATAAAGCAATAATTATAAGCCATCATCTGCTAGAATTTTTCGTTATTTGTCAGAAGATCAACCTGCTAATAAATTATAAAATTTCTCACCCTGTGCTCGGATAGATGGCAACTGACCTGCTTCAATATCCCAGTATAATTCATTAAAAAATTATTTTATTGCCTTTTTTTTAATTGTTATGCATGTGAGACTGTCGCAGACTATCTTATATTTTAAAATATTATTATTTAAAATAAAAAAAATCGATGAAATTCAACTCACATGCACAAAATAACGCATCAATAATTTTATTAATTTTAACCAAAATTTTAATATAAGATTAGAAAGTATTCATACAATCAAGAGTTAATATGTAATGAACATAATATAAGGTAAAAACGTTATAAATGAAGTATTTAGCAATAATGATGATCGTGAAAGATTAATTATTTTTAGAGAAACAAGAGGAAACAAATGATCGCATCATAAAGTTTATTACGATTAATTGGTGATCGTCAAAGAATCGAGAGTTTAATCTTTAATTATAATAATTGTATAAACTTTACCGCATCTTCCATGCATCGGCGCGCGGCGACTGCCACGAGGAGCAGTGCACGTGCGGTGGAGCCGGGCGCCTGCGATGACCGGCCGTCGGTGAGCCGGCAGCGCTCGGGTAATCCCTATCCTGCTGGGCCGTCGGATTGGCCCAGATGCGCAAGGCTGAACCCGAAACCACGAAAAGAAAATCTGAGTCACGCTAAAAGGCACGGAGGGCTTCCCACTCTATCGTTACGAACTTATAATACGAACGGCGGTAAATAAATTTAAAAAAAAATTAAAGAAAGGCGTTGCGTGTTACCTTAACCCGGTCCGGGTTAAGACAAAGCTCGTCGTTTTACCGCGGGATGCTGGCGACGTGGCAATTGACGGCGACAGGGAATAATGAGGTGCCGGAAAGGCAACGGCGTCTTGGCGCGCAGCGGAAGGAGGAGCAAACGGAACGGTTTTGACCGTTAACGTTGGGTCAGGGCTTTGAAACATGGGAGGCAAGGCAAAGGGGAGGGGAGTGGGAGTACGGTGCGGGGCCGGTGCAGAGTAGAAGCTTGCAGACGGCATCGATTAAAGGCTGCACTGATCAGAGGTCGTACGTGAAAAATGATGCGAAATTGACACTAATATTACGATGTTAATGCAAGTCCATCCTTATGGAATGAGATGAAAGAGATAATTGAACTAATAATACCCTGGGGATGAGTTGAACTTACTGAATGATGATTCTTCAATTAAAGAGTGCCTAATCTCTTCAATTAAAGGGAAATTTGGTACAAGATGATCTTTATCTTTCTTAATTTCCCACCACCAGCTCTCCTCTCCTTGGAGCGCAAGTCTTTTGACGCCTTTGCGTTGGGACCTCCAATGCTCTGTTTTTACTGTACTTTTTTTCTTAGGGTCTTTTCGTCACCCAAGCACTTTTTAACATTTGTTCACCTAGAACGATGTGTTGCTTATCTTTTTCCGATGTAATAATTCATCCAGTGTGGGACATCTCGTTACTATTGCGCAGCATTGGATCCAAGTGACATAAATAGTGGTGGGCTCCCTTTCAATTTGCATTGCATTTGTGCAAAGGATTTTATTCGGTCAATGAAGAAGCGTAATCCATTACCTTTCAGAGTTGCTTGCTCTGTTGGGATGCTGAAACTACGCACGTCGCAAACTAAGTTTTGTGAATATTATAATCTATAATCTCCCGGTGCTAGGTTCGATTTTAGTTTAATCTTTACAGCCAAAAGATTGTAACGAGATGCAGACTTTATATCAATATATAAAAATTTACGTACGTTTTAGCGTATTCAAGTACGTAATGCTTTTGCGTAAACGTAGTGAAGAAATAAGAGAAATGCGATGAATATAAGAAAAAAAATCTCACATGGAACAATTCCTGGATCCACATCAGTCTGGTGAACTAATCGAGGTTGAGAATCGACGATCCAATAGATGTAATTTGTTTGTTTTTTTTTAATTTTAAAGTCATATCCCATCTGCCGTACCACGAACTTTTCCTGCGGCCGAATACGTGACTTATAGCAGCAGTATCAGGTGGGGATCAACCCCTCAGAAAATTACAAAGCGGCGTGGAGGAGGGAGGAAAGGTGATGGCAAATTGGTAAATTTTGCGGCATGATTAGGATTTGCCAACTCGCCTCGATTAGATCGGCGCGGTGGCCGGCAACCCCCTACCCGTGGTAATAAGAGGCAGGGTAAAAGACGCGCGTCGGTTGGGTGGGGGCCCACCCGGTCAGCCATCTCTGTCCTCATGAAAAGAGCCGAGCCCGTCCTTCCCGGTTCAAACAAACGGAAGACGAGTGCACTCGGCCCCACCACCACAGAGTCATCTGCACCGTCCAGCTCCCCGGCGACTGTTTCCTATCTGCCACCATCCATTTGCCCTCGATTGATTGCTGGGGTTTTACCGTGAGTCCTTCGGCGGTCCATCCACCGGACGGTGGGGGCGACGGAGAGTACTGAATACTGATCGATGAGGCCGTCACCGACGGCAATTGCATGGTTTCCGATAAATTCCGATTCCATGCGTTCCTTTTGTTTTGATCATTTTTAGTTCATCGACGACGGTCTGCGTCCCGTAGAAGGGTCCTGTCGCGTTCTCGTGGACGCTATACGGCTCAGGGGATGACATCGAGTACCAAAGAAGGGTCCACCGCCATGGCCTGTTTTTGAGCATTTTGTCTACGTACCGACCGTATTCAATACGTATACATTTGCTTTTTTAAAAATAAAAAAATTCAGGCAGTTATGACTTGGAGGTGGAGTATTTCAGAAGCCACACTGCTGTTGTTCTGATTTTGATGCAAGCAGCCGAAAAAAAAAAAAAGCAAAAGAAAAAATAATATATATATATATATATATATATAGAGAGAGAGAGAGAGAGAGAGAAAGAGACGGGAAGACTAGTACTGTGTACGCTTCGTGCAACCTAGTTTTACTGCACTTGGTCCTCTCCTTAGCCTCAGTCCCAGAGGCATCTTTCTGTGCGCGTGAGAGACAGAGAGAGAGAGAGAGAGAGAGCGGAGGAGGAGGAGGAGGAGGAGGAGGAGGCAAGGTGAGTTCTCTGCTCCACCCTCTGGTCTCTGTGGCGCCAAGTTCCCGCCCCCGTCAGCTTCTTTTTCATGCATTCTTCCATGGGCTAGCTCTTGTCACATGCCTTACTTCCCGTGAAACCTTTTGTTTCCTCTGTTCTCTTAACCATTTGTTCTACTACGATTGATGGCCTCTTTTTAATCCATTCTGCTTTCCGGTTCCATCTGGATTTTGGAGGCATGAAGTCTATTTCCCATCTTTTTTCTTCCCCCTCTTCCTTTTGTTTTGTTTACTTGGATTTTTTCTTGATCTTTCGTATTCTTTTTTTTTTTTTTTTGTCTCCTTATCGGTCAAATTCCTGCCTTTACTGATGATTTCAAGTTGCTCCTTCGGGTGATGCGATCTTCAGCCCTCATCTATTTTCATTTTCCTTTTCTGGTCTTTGGATGAACGTTTAGGTGGCTGTCAATTCCTCTATTCCGCATTACAGGTCGCTTTTTGATGTGTACATTTGTTGATATATCTCAATCTATCTTCTTTTCAAAAACTTTGTGTTTTCCCTTTGTTATTCCGTGTCTTTTCCAATCGCGTTTTTGGAGTTATTTTTTCATGCACCAATTTATCATTTAATGTTTGTTTCTATGGATGTCCCTGTTAAATATGAATCGTCGTCATTTCCTATCTTTTTCTGGGTTTTGGAGGTATTAGATCTATTTCTTTTTGCTCTGTTTACGCCTTTTATTTCCCTCCTTGATTATTCATATTCTTAGTTTTTATGTTTCCATCCGAGTGAAATATTTCCTTGCTCCTCTGTGTGATACGATTTATAGCCCCCTCCAGATGCATCTATTGTCATTTCCCTTCTGGTCTTTGGATGAACAGATGGATGGCTGTCTACTCCTCTATTATCTACTTGTGTTCATGGCTTACAAGACTCTTTTTGATGTCTGCATTTGTTGATTTATCTCATTCTGTCTTCCTTTTTAAAAACGTTTCGTGGTTTTTTTTCTTTGTTTTATTCAATGTCTTTTCTCATGGGCTAATTTATAATGTAATGTTGGTTTCTATGGATGTCCCCTTTTAAACATCTACCATCATCTACTCGTATCTCTGGATATGCGATCATTTGCGGAATGAATTTTTATGTCGATTCACTTTTTTACAGCATGCTGGTGTGGATATGGTTTCAAATTTTAATTTTTATCTGAGAGACTATGAGCATTCTTCTTGCTTTCGTTCCTTCTGATTGATGTAGCTTTACTACCTGCACTATTTTATTCCAACATATTCTTTGTATCGTCTTTTTTTGTTTTTGTTTTTTGGGGTACAGGAATCTCTTGCTCTCTAGGTGGGGAGGAGGGAAGGTGGTCTGGGACAATGCTGAGAAAGAGAAGCAGGCCAGTGCAGAGAGGGCAAAGCAAAGGCTACTTGATGATGCCTGATTCAGCCTCAGACTCCAGCTTGTCCACTGATGGTGCGGTGCAAAAGGCCAGGAGCACCACCTTCTTCAGCGTCCCTGGCCTCTTCGTGGGACTCAGAACCAAGGGATTGTCAGATACCGAATCAGCTAAGAGCCCGACCTCTCCCTTGGACTACAAGGTCTTTTCCAATCTGGGAAGCTCCTTTGTGAGGTCCCCTAGATCACCAGGCCCCGAGGGGCAGCCGAGGAGCTGGGACTGCAGCAGGGTGGGCCTCGGCCTGGTGGATTCCCTCAACGACGAGTCCAAGGCTGGTGCGAAGGTATTGGGGTTTTCTGAGAGCAAGAACATACTATTTGGGTCACAGATGAGGATTCATATCCCAACCCCCAAAACTCTGCTGGATGGTATCGGAAATGACCCTTTAGGAGCAACTCCCAGATCCCTGCCTAAGAACGTTAGGATTTTTTCACAAGCTCACACTGGATCGCCTTTCTCTCGATCAGCTTGCTCGAAAACGGCCACAAGATCCAAAGGAGCTGAATTATTAGAGCCTGGGGAATTTGGAAAAATTCTATCTTGCTCGGCCGATGTTGGTGGTAGATCATCACTTCCCCTGACGCATTCCATGCACCAGAATCTCATGTCCAATTCTGAAATTTTTTCTTCTGATTCGAAGAATTCTACGGTGGATTCTTCTCCATTAGCTAGAAAAGCCGCCAATTTCGGCAACTCTTCGGGGTCTCTCCCGATATCCTTTGGATTCATGGCTTCTCTCTCTGCTAGTGAGATCGAGCAGTCCGAAGACTATACTTGCATTATTTCACATGGTCCTAACCCTAAGACAACCCACATTTTTGGGGATTACATTCTTGAAAGCCGCACAATTCAGTCACCGGATTCTAAGAATAAGCTTACAAAAGAATGGGGAAATTCTTCCTTGCTGGTTAAATGCCCTGAGGATTCTCCACCCTGCCCCTCCAATGATTTTTTAAGCAGCTGTTTCTCTTGCAAGAAGAAATTAGAAGGGAAAGATATCTACATGTATAGGTTGGTCTTCTGATTCTTTAATATGTTGCTCTACTTCTTAAGCATTGATTAGTTTCTTCTTTCAAATGATCTTGAATAACTAATAGCATCTTTCAGGAGGATCAGCTGCTATCAGTTTCTAAATTCTTCTATGCATTGCAGAGGTGAGAAAGCATTCTGTAGCTGCAGTTGTCGTGATCGGAAATTTTGATCGAAGAGGAAATTGAGAAGCCGACAATGGATTGTCCTGATTCTACTGGTTCATCCTTCAATGAGGAGATATTCCTTGGTGGGATGGCTGTGGCCTATAAGCTGAAGGATTGATGGATGAGCCCCAACCCATCAATATGTGAATGGTGACACTCCACAAGGTAAACGAGTTGATCATCCGTTTTCAGTTGCTGTTTTTGTGTCTTTGGCGGCCATGGATGATCGCTGTTCATCAATTCGTTTTTCGTATGAGTTTTTAGTGGCTATGAATGATCACCATGTCAGGTCATCTGTTTGCTGATTTTGTTTGAGCACTCATGGTGATAACGGTGGGTTGTGGCTGCAAATTGCCATCTTTTCTCCTCTTTTTGGAGATTTGCATTTCATATAATTTTGGTCAGATGATGTGTTGGCCACTTTGTGGCTTCTCCCCCTCTCTCTCTTTGGCTTCTGTTCCTTCTCTTGGAGCAGTTAATGTATAACCCCTGTGAACCTTGTAAGGTGATGAATTTGAGCCTATCTTATATATTTGATTTGCTCATGTTGTGCTTGTTTTCATTGTTAGATACTTGCTACCTTTGTATTGAAACATTGATGGAATTGTTTCAAGCAGAGTGCTTCATTTGCATATATAGACTCCACCGCACCATAAACCATTTATCTATTTTTTCAATGAAATTATAGACTTCATGGTAGGATAAACCATTTCAGAAGATGTATTATTGCATCAGGTGCGCAGCAGGGAAAGAAGAGATCAACCAGAAAATAACTAAAGGAAAAACACTAAAGAAAAACTCAAGGGTCATTGCATATTAACCTGCATCCATTCCGGCAAAGATAAGAATAATTCCATAAACAATAAACTGAAGATTACCATGACTCCCTCCTCACATGAAATCTTAGATCTGTTTACACTCAACAGTATTCTTTCTTTAAATCTCTCGAAATTTCTAGGTTATACTGAAGATCAAGGCTACATATGCTTGCTTGCATAGATGAGGGATATTTAGTGCTTATCTGGATTAGGATTGGTTCGTATTCTTCCTATTTATGAAAATCTATTAGGTCATGTCCATTTAAGGCTCTAAATCATATCAGGCTTCATATCAGGTCATGTCCATGACGGCTATGTCCTTAATCTCAAATTGAACTCTTAACAACATGGAATCTATAGTTATCTCCTTCTCTCTCTCCTGTCTTACATTGAAATTTAACTTTGTACTAGTAATCTTTACTTTCCCCTCTACTGCAACTGGATTTTTCCCGGTGGCTCCACCAATTATTGCAATTTGCATGTCCTGTGAACATAATTCTGCTAAATTCTTGTGTTGGAGAATGATAAGATTCTTGATCATAATGGTTCTAAGTCATCAGAAAACTTGCTGATCTGACCAGATGAGCTCAATCAACTTATACTGCTTATCAGAAGAGAGCACATTTCTTTGGAAACATTGTGTGGAATGATCCCTTCCTCCTGAACCCTTGAATGACACCCATCTTTTGCCAAACTGCTTCCTGCTTCTGAACAGCCATTTCATTGCGTCTCCCATGTGCCTGCCAAACATCTCGTTCTGTCTTCATGCGCGTTTGAAACTGCTATCAACCAGCTTCATGTTAGGGATCCACTTCTTTGATGCTCTGCCAAACATCCAGTTTTCTGATTCAATTGCCATGGTCTGTACGAACTTTTCCTCTATGAAATTTCCTTCTAGCAGGAAAGACTTCTGCTTGAATAGTGTCGAAGCAAAAGGGGTTTAGAAAGGTGCAACTAATGAAATCATTCGTAGCTTTCATATTACCGAGCCTCCTTTATTACAAATGACCAGGAGGGCAGTGAATTTAGTGATGTTGGATGAGATCGATTTTCTTTTACATCTCAGCAGGAATGGATAGCACTTTTAGCCATCCTTTGATTGCATACATCTGGATGAACACGGTCCTTGCAAGCAAAACAGAGAGCGTTGCTCCGCTTCCTCGGCCTTTTCGTCCGTCTGTATCTCTATCCTAAAATTGTGCAGCAAGTGAAGAAGCTGGTACTCTTATATGCAACAGCATTCTTGTTGTGCACCATCATAAAATATTCTTGCCATTGGGAATCCATGCTTGAAGGATTTAAGATATATTATCCCAAAATCACCATCCTTCGAAGCCTCCGTCCTGATGGTTGGTTGATTCATTCCAATTAACAAATTCTGCAGACAGCCGCAAATTTACGTTCCTTGATAACCAAGCAACGAATGGATCAAGCCAGATGCCCGTCATTCAAAATAAATGTGGGCAGGAGCCAGAGAAAGCTGCTCTGGAATTTGTGCTCTGAACTTTCTTTCAAACTCCCATTTATGGACGGAAGCAAAAAATTTTTTTCATATTCCTCTGCTTCAGTTTTTCGAGTGGCTTCACGCCTGCCTACCGGCCTTCTCTATAACCAAGCCACAGCCATTGATGTCTCAAAGGATCATATTTATGCATGACTTCAGGGAAGTAATAATCTTAGAATCTGGCTATGGATGGAGCAGAGTTATAGAGGCTCGTCCAAGCCTCAGAGCAATTTGAATAAGGCTTTTGGGAGCCGACCGTTGATTGCCCTCAATCCAAAACAGCTGGGTGGAATTTCATATTTGAGAGTGTCGAGAATGCCCTTGACTCTCGGATAAAATAGCGTAACTCTCCTTATACTCTCAGGTTATGTTTG